>CM031234.1:788122471-788532471 GCA_018340775.1 Taxus wallichiana var. yunnanensis | reverse complement strand
TACACACACGCACATATATATAACTATATGACCAAATATTAAAGGTATAGTGGCTGTGAGATTTAAGTTTACACAGTTCACAATAATGAAAATTGCACAAAGATTTAATTAGCTGCATGGGGTTTGATTGTTTATATGGAAAAGTCTGGGGGGTTGGGGTCGGGGTCACCGACCCTACCCCCCATCCCATTTGTTAATAGGGTGGGGCGTGGGGTCAAAGACCCTCCTCCGACCCTATTCCCTTAAAAAAATAGGCCGCAACCTATGGACTCACCAAAACATAAATCAATTTTTTTTTTTTTTTTTCATTACTAATATTTGTTTACTTTTTACATAAATTATATAATATTTGTTTACTTTAATATTATACATATATATATATATATATACCTTTTTGTTTATTAAATTAAAATTATTATTATTTTCAATAAAAATAATATCTTAATACTAATATTATTAAGAGGAAATATGATATCTATATTATTAGCTAAACTAAAACACACACACTTACAAATTCCTTTTAAAATGGGATGGCAATATTATCAAGTGATAGTTTAAAATTTTGTTTTCCCTACACTACTATTTCTGATATTTGATTTAAAATGAACTTGATTTAGCTTAATAACTTGTTTATATACTCAATAGATCTAAGGTCTATTTGCAACTATGAAATTTCTTTACACAACTAGAATTAGAAATTAACCTACTTCATTGGCCAAGTAAAAGACAATTATAATTTAAGTTCTTTCCATCTATACATCCAAGTTTTCCTTTCTATCAAATAATACAAGAAATGCACCAAATAGTCTAACTTTTCCATTATATGCCTTTCAAGTAATACGATAAAATTTAATATTTCCTTCATTCAAATTTCCAACATTCCTATAAGAGACTTTCAAAAGTATTTCCAATAATTTTTACAGAAAGTGAAACAAACTTGTGTGAGAAAATAAATCAACTACAATGGGAACAAGATGTTTCCCTTTTCAACTTCATTTCTATTAAAAAAAAACTAGCTTTACTAAAATGTCATTTTTTTCAACCTATAATACAATCTTAATAGCTTATAAACAATACAAATTTTCTTTCAAAAGAAAAATACAATAATCTTCCACTTGAAGTCAGAATTTTACAAGAAGGAAATTATAATGAAATACATTTTGTCTTCTATTATTTATCCGAGAATCAAATCTCCAACCAAGATCCATCTTCTCTTCAATTAATCATAACAACCAAAAAAGTGGTAGAGGCAACATTCTCCACCCAACCAAAACTTCAATGAGAAGAAGAAGCAATTCTTCTCATTAGTCCCCAATCCCCAACCATAAGGAAATAAGGGATGGATCCAAAACATGGAAACTATACAATGATTACATATTTACTTTCATGTACAAAAAAAACAAGAAATATAAACACGCAAAAACACTCACTTTTAAACACAACAACTTCCCAAAACAATGTCTCTAAAATAAGCCAAGTAGAGATAGGAACATGGGGGTGCCCTTTTTCCTCCCAATGGTTAGGATTCCTACCTTTAAAATCCTTCACAACACAATCAATCCCAAAATATCTTATTCCTCCCCAAAACAATAAATCTATGTCTCTTATGCTTCCCTCAATCTTATTCCTCCCTATCTCTTATGGCTCCCACAATACACAAACTATCAAAATACAACACCATGGGGCATCTAAAACCTAGTCCCTCCTAAACACACAAAGAACATATTATGACTCCTAACATATTTCATCCCCATTTCTAAATCTCAACACAACTGAAGGTAAATTTACTACCCAAAACTTCAAACAATAACACAGTCATGCAACACATAACATACAAGAAAACAAAAAGAAACAAGAGTGCGAGATCCTACCATTGCATGGTAAAGCTCCAATTTTAAAGAAATTCCAAAATCCTTCAAACCAAATAAAATCCAATATCCCTTATACTCCAACAAGCAAGCACTCCAAATATAAAAGATCCAAAGATAAGAAAGTAACCCCATTTACTTCCCAAAAATTTCAATAAATAAAAAAGAGGAGGAAAATGACGTGGCTCTATGTAGGATGCCACATCATTTCTTCTCCACTCCACATTACCCAAGTAAAAATCATACTCAAGGAAAATAAAGGGGTGGTTGAGAGGTATTAAAACCTCTTACACACACCACTCCAACCCATACCCTTTACGACAAAGAAATAAACACATGTAAGAAAGTGGAATTAAAACTCACCTTTTGCCTTCCAAAACACATAATGAAGTATATTTTTGAACCCAAAACCCATAGTTAGGGTTGGTATAATAAATTAATAGGTGTGGGACAAGTTTAACTTGTCCCAAAATCTGCCAAAATTGGCCCTAAAGGGTAAATCCTAATTTCGAAGAAGGGTAGAGTGTACAACACTCAAGATCACATACACTTCACTTATAACACATAAACCAAAGAACCATATAATCTAATAAATGAATTCCTTTTTTCCATCCATAATTACTTTAGTAACATATTTAATTTACTAATCTAGACAGATAATTTAATTAATGATAAGAGGGAAATACATCACCATGAAATCACATATACTAAGATTAAAATAAAATAAAATAAAAGAACAACACACAAACCCCTTGGTCATAATTGGAGGTAATCCCCCATGAGAACCCCTAAAAAGAAATAAAAGACACAAAACATAACACACGTTGCCATCGTGAGCTTTGTTGAATCCATATAGCATTCCGATGTGGTTGTCTTCAATCCTCCTTTGATTGATGTGATATAAACACCTGCAAAACACACAATATCTCCTTCAGCCTCGTGGCCGCATCAAAACATCCAAGGTAAAATATATGCATATAAATCAACAATCATCCATCCGTAAATTAAATCATTATCTAGGAAAATAATTTTACTATTTTAAAATTTCAACAACATCTCGAGTTCTATATTTTATCAATACCAATAAGATCGTAAGATTAGTTCACTGTTAAATCCTACTCAATATGACAAAAATGTCGAATGTCAAAAATAGATATAAATATGTCAACAACACATCATCATAAATATAAAATGTCTCTCTAAGAAATCCACATGATCATACTATGAATCAAAATCCATCAATAATCAAAGTATCTCTATCGTCTAATCATCATGCTAATAAAAATAATACAATAATATCCATATATACAACCAACAATAATCGAAATCAAAATGTAATAAGTGTCAAAGGAAGTGGGCACTACATCCCCCTCCCCTTAGACTCAACTTCCTCCTAGAAGTCAATGAAATATGTGTGAAAGCTGGACCCGTAATAATGTAGCATCTTCTCATGTAGCACCAATCTCGTCATACCTGTCCCACCTTGAACTCAAACTCGGCTGATCTCTCTACCTCAAAGCCCTAGGGTCCTATAATCCAAAATACATATGAGCTCCACCATCACCTTCCCCTGATCTTGCACCTTCAATGAGGTCTAATCTAATACATGATAAGGATCATAAATGTATCTCCTAAGTACTTCGACACATTAAACACATCAAGGATGCGATACAAGCTAGGTGAAAATGCTAGACAATAGGCCAAAGTGTCGATATGCTCTAAGATCTCAAAGGGGCCCACAAATCTAGGGGAAAGCTTAGAGCCTCTTCCATAATAGATAGGGCTCTTCCGTGTCCCTGGAATGAAGAAATACATTTGTGTCCACCTCAAAACTATGATCTATCCTATGTTGATCCACATACTTCTTCTACATGTCATGCTCCTCTTGAAATATTGGCCTGATCATAACAACATGCTGCTCCATATCTTATAATAAAGCTGGCCCAAGAGAAAACATTTCCTCCATCCTGTCACAACTAAGAGGAGTCCTACACTATGTACCAAACAATTCTTTAAAAGGATCCATGCTTATCGAACTCGAAAACAATTACTGTAGGTAAACTCCACAAGATACAAGTACTCCTCCCACCTCAATTGATGATCCATTACATACATCCTAAGCATGTCCTCAAAGATCTGATTCACCTACTTAGTCATCCCAATTTGTCTCAGTGATAGGTTCTTCTGAAATTGATCATCATCCCGAGAGCTTACTACATCATAGTCCAGTGAGAAGTGTACAAGGGATTTTAGTCATAAATGATCTTCTACGGAATCTGTACAATCTAAAAATATCATGAAGGAATATATGTGCTACTTGCACTAGTAGTGTAGATGGTTGTGGTGGTATCTCGATGTCGGTAACCAAACTATGAAGTCCATGGAAATGGTGTACCATTTACACTCCAAGTATAAGCGTGAGGGAAGAGAAGGCCGGTTGGATTCGATCCATGGCATCCAATTTCTAACACTATAAACACCATGACAAAAACCGAGCCACATCTCTCCATACTCCCCTACGATGGTACAACTCTCTTAAGGTGGTGTGCATCTTCTTTACCCCAGGATTGGTTGAGTAAGGTGCATGATGAGCCTCTGTCAAAATGTTATGTCTCAAGCCTCCATATCTAGGAACATATATCCAACGTCTATCTCTCGAGAATTCCATTTGTCTCTAATGAAAATCCATCAAATCTCCCCTCATGGGGTCTCTGAGACTCAATCTCTACTCTGGCTACAAGGTAGAATTTTTCCTAAGGAAGATGCTACAAAATCCTACTCTGTAAATTTGTACCCATTGAAGTAGCCATAGCCAAATGTCTCCGTATACTCAGGTCATCCGAAACTACATTCTCCTTCCCCTTTACATGTTGTATCTCTATGTCATAATCACAAAGAGACTCCATGCAATGTCACCGATGAGTGTTGAGATTGGGCTGCGTGAAGAGGTGGCGAAGACTCAAGTGATCAGTCTTGAGTGTAAATATTTGGCTAGGAAGGAATTATCTCCACCACACCAAGGTGTGCATAACTACTACAAGCTCAAGGTCGTGAGTCAAATAATTGATCTCATAATCCTTTAGTTTGCAAGACTTAAAATCAACAACTCTTCCTTCCTTCATCAAAACACCTCCAAGTCCCGCCAAAGAAGCATTTGTGAAAACAAAGAACTTTCCCTAAGGATATGGTGATGTTGTGAAGCATTCCATCACCGTCCCGAAGGCCTACTTACATTTATTTGACCATAAAAACTTTTTCCCTTTCCGTTGGAGGGAAGTGATGGGGTGTGTAATCCAAACAAAATCATGTAAAAATATCTTGTAGTATCCTATCAAACCCATGAAGCTGGACACCTTGGTCACACTAGTGGGTGCTAGAAAATCCATAATAGCTTGCATCTTGGAAGAATTAGCTACAATACCTTCCCTAGAAATTATGTGGCCCAAATACTACACCTCTTTTTGAAAGAACGCACACTTCTCCAGGTTCCCATAAAGGTGTTACTCATGGAGACACTTGAAGAACTTAGGCGGAGGTGCCCCTCATGATCCTCACGTGTACATGATTATATTAGAATCTAATCAAATAAAATGAGCATGAATCGATCCAAAAATGTCCAAAATACCCCATTCATCAAGCCCATGAACACTTCAGGTGCGTTCGTCAGACCGAAAGGCACCACTATGAACTCGTAGTGGCCATATCTCATATGGAAGGTGGTATTATAAATATATACCTCCGTGATCCTTAGTTGATGATAACCTGACTTAAGATCTATCTTGGAAAATATTGTGGCCCCCTTCATCTGATCAAATAAATCATCAATGCATGGAAGGGGAAAGCGATTCTTGATCGTTACTTTATTCAGCTTGTGATAATCAATACACAAATGCAAAGATTTTTCCTTCTTGTTCACATAAATCACCGGCACCCCAAGGGGATACACTAGGATGTATTAGGCCTTTCTCTAGAAGTACCTCAAGCTATAACTTGATCTCATAGAGCTCAAGGGTAGTCATCGATAAGGTGCTCATCGGATAGGCTTTGTTCCCAACCAGATCTATGTGAAAACCTATCTCATGTGGGAGAGGTAACCCTAGTATCTCTCATAGAAAGACATCTACAAACTCTCTAAAGATGTGATGTTCATCAAGAGATAGCCCACAAGACTCATTCTCGAGATCTTTCACTAACTATAATAGCATATATCTCACAACCTCATCAAACATACCTCTTAAGTTGTATAGTGGAGATGGTGCGGATGGAAATGGGCCTCCTAACTCCTGCTATCACTGACTCAACTCCTAGATCATATGTACATGATATAGTCTTATGGTAATAGTCCACTCTATGTGTGCGAGACACCAATTCCATGTCGAGGATGACTCCATATGAACCCACAAAAAGGATACAAAGATACAAGGTAGTGGTGAAGGGTCCCAAATCCACTACGCACTCCTTAACTAAGGAGTCTACATATATTTTTCTCTAGAAACCATCTCACCATCCCAACTAAGATTTGTGCATATTTTTCACTACTGCAATGCTTTACTAAATATGGTGAAATAAATGAATCGAGAAGAACCATAAGCAAATAATATATGGGTAGGAATACCACCAATAGAGCATCACTCAAAGATCATTATCCGCTTCCATCAATGGAAAAAATATTGCAGGTTGTATCACGGTTCGAAAGGTTTTCATTGCTAGATGGATATTTAGGCTATAACTAGATAATGGTGAAAGAAGAAGATCAATTCAAGATAGCCTTCACTAAAAATGGGGCACGTATGCTTACAAGAAGATGCCATTTGGACTATCAAATGCCGAGAAACATTTCAGTGAGCTATGGATATGGCATTCAAAGGCTTAATCAACAATATAGTGCTGGTATACCTAGATGATATCACTGTCTTCTCAAAGAATGCAGCAAACCATCTCTTTCACCTCAGACAAGTATTTCAGAGGTGTAGAAGGTTCGGAGTGTCATTGAATCCAAAGAAGTGTGTATTCTTGGCACACGAAGGCAAACTTTTGGGCCACATTGTCTCTAAGGAAGGGCTAACAATTGATCCCGAGAGGGTTGAAGCCATCCGAAAGCGCTTTCATTACCACACCACAAGAAATCTCTCCAAAGCTTCTTAGGAAGGATAAACTTTGTCCACAGATTTGTGCCTAATTTTGCCACTCTTGTGAAGCCTCTAACTATGATGTTGAAGAAGAGTTTGGCATTCAAATGGACAGCAAAAGGCAAAGAGAGTTTTGAAAACATCAAGCATGCAATATCACAAGCTCCAACTCTTATCAACCGAGACTTTTCAAAGGACATCATGTTGTATGCATTTGGAGGATCAGATACAATCTCAGCTATCTTGACACAGCTGAATAGAAAAGGTTCAGAACAGCCCATAGCATTCTTCAGTCAAACCTTGGAATATTATAAAATAAAGTATTCTTTCATCGAGAAGCATGTCCTTGCTATCATCAGAAGCTTGAAGAAGTTCGGACATTTGGTCTCAAACAATAAGATCCAAGCCGCTGGTGTCGCATGCTTGGCATCAAGGACTTCCTCCTAAACAAGGATTTAAATGAGAAGAGAGTAGGTTGGATCACTCGGGTGATGGAATATGATATTGAAATCAAAGTGACCAAGCTAGTTCGTGGCAAAGGCTTCGTGAGCAGCTCGCTTCTAAACAACAGGGCATTTGAGTCAAAAAGTGAAGAGGATGTTGTCTTGCTACTCTGAGAATGATCAAGAACAACTAGATGATAATGCACCCATTCCATGTTGGACTCAAGACCTTGTGCATTACCTCCAAACAGGCTTGTGCCCTCTAGAAGTGAGCAAAGCAAAGAGGAGATACTTCAGATTACAAGCCATTCCATATGTGCTTGTTGACGGAGTTTTGTTTAAAAAAGACATCAATGGAGTTCTATTGAGATGCATTGGAATAGGTCAAGTTGAGAAGATCCTACACGAGTTCCATGATGGGGAAGCAGGAGGCCACTTTGCTCGCGAATGACAGCTCTCAAAATCATGAAAGCTGGTTACTATTGGCCTACTGTGTTCAACGATTGCTATTCATGGGTCAAGAAATGTAGGAAATGTGCATTCTTCACAGGGAAAGAAAGGTTAGCAGCACTGCCCCTTCGTCCAATTTCAGTAAATCAGCCATTCATGCAATGGGGATTGGACTTCATTGGGGTTATCAATCCCAATTCAAGTCAAGGCCACAAGTGGATACTAACAGCAACAGACTATTTCACCAAGTGGACCGAAGCAGTGGCACTCAAGGAGGAAAATGAATCTAATATCTTATATTTCTATGAAGGGATAGTCACAAGGTTTGGTACCCCTACCACTATCATATCAGACAATGCATTGGCATTCCTTGGCACAAAGATCACTGAATGGGCTGTCAAGAATTGTGTGTATCTCAACACTTCATCGAACTATTACCCTCGAGGTAATGGCGAAGCCGAGTCTACAAACAAGAACTTACTAAGAATCATCAGAAGGACTCTTGATGAGAATCAGAGGACTTGGCACGCAAAGCTCAAATCAGCCCTATGGGCTGATAGGATCACACCCAAGAGATCTATAGGAAGCTCTCCATACAAGCTTGTATACGGGAAAGAAGCAGTTCTACCTATATCACTTGAGTTGCTAGCGTTGGAACTCCTGAAATAGTTGGGCCGTGAGTTTGAACCTATGGAAATCAGGTATACATAGCTGATGGATCTAGAAGAAACAAGAGAGCACACAATGCGAGACCATAGAAAAGGATAAAGCATTGGTCAAAAAGAGTTTTGACAAGAAAGCTAAGGCTAGGATATTGCAACCTGGAGATTTGTAGTCTTTGAAGTGGGATCTTTGATCGTGTAAAACCAGGAAAGCACTCCAAGTTTGATACCATCTAGAGTGGCCCATACATGATCATTGAATGCAAAGGTAGCAATGCTTTCCGACTGGCTAAGTTGGATGGTGAAGAATTGCAGATTCCAGTCAATGGGATCTATCTCAAACGTTGCTACTAAAAAGATAGATTTTCACCCTTGTAAATATTAATTTAGATTTTCCATTCCTCTAAGTGCTTATGCACATTGTACTGTTGTTAGAGTAGTTTTTTTTTCCCTAAGTGCTTGTGCACATGTCCTATTACTTCTAGTATGTGCATGTTTGCAGTTCATCAAGCTCCTGGAAAAGAATTTGGAGCCACAGGAAAACCAGCTCAACGAATGTTTCAATGGCTCAAGGACACAGGTTTTCAAATTTCAGATCAGCTGAGAGGTTATCAAACAGACTCCATGCCCAATGGATTGCTACAAGTAGCTGGTCGTTCTTCATCTGGCAGGCAGATGACCCCGCTGAGTTGCCAAAATTGTTATCCAAAATTCACCCCCAAGGTAAATTTTGATAACATGCATAAAATTCTTTAGTCCCAAGCAATTATATTGATTCAGGGTGAAAATTCATGTTTCTAGGGTCCCCTCATATTTTTTTAACTCCCCTGTCCAATTAGAAGAGAGAAAGTTCTGAGGAAAGGTAAGAAAAATTGTAAAAAATAGGCTCGAGCCAGAAAAAATCATGAAAAATGGCTAAGTCCTAGTCCTCGCAAAGTTTGGGACACGCGGGACAAAAGTACGCAAACCGGCCGAACCGGGTGAAATGAGTCAAGGCAGCCCAAAACAATTTGGGACGTGTGGGAAAAAAATACGCAAACCGGATGACATGGGCGAAATGAGTCAAGGCAGCCCGAAACAGTTTGGGACGTGTGGGACAAAAGTACGCGAACCGGCCAAACCGAGCGAAATGAGTCAAGGCAGCCCGAAATAGTTTGGGACGCGCGGGACAAAAGTACGTGAACCGGCCAAACCAAGCGAAATGGGGAACTTCAGCATTGGGACAAATGGGACAAAGGGACGCGTGGGACATAAAAAGCTAAAGCGCCGAAAGCGAAAAGAAAAGTCAACGTTTGACCGTGAAACATCAAACGGCCATAACTTTTGACTCCGAGCTCCGATTTTCACAAAATTGGACTTTGAACGAGCATGAATTTCTTATTTTTGATGAGGGTAGATATATTTAAATAAGAGAAATATATTCAGCTCGATCAGTTAATGCTCATTCCGTCAAATGACGAGAAAATGCCTCATCGAGCCCAAAATAGTTGCCCGCACTCAGAAACGCCATAGCTTTTGTATTTCTCAACGAAATCACACAAAATTGGTACCATTGGAATTGTGGTTCCAAGCCCAATGTACAGAAATTAAGAAATTATGGTTTTGATCAGAAATTGATTGAATTTTTAGAAAACGTGGCCAGGTTCGAGCATGTGTTTTATTTGGTAGCTGGGAGTGCAATTAAGAGGCATTCGTCATTCTTTCTCTCTTTGCCGCACACACAGGATAGTATGGGGAGCATTTTGAAAGTAATGTATAATCATTCCACTCAATTTAATGCCTCTTATAGGTGGTTGAAGGACAGATTTCAGGATTTCCATTTTCCCTTCTCTTCTCCTTCTCATTTTTTCTATAAATTGGAGTGTTGGGCTCATTGTAAAGAGAGAGTTTTTGGGTAGCAAAGCTCTACCAAAATTTCTTTGTGAAGCTAGTGTGTTGCAAGCCCTTGTAGTGGACTCCTTGCATGGTGATCCAGGCCCTTATCTTGTAATAGACTGAACTGTGCATACCAGGAAGCAATAAAATACAAGTTTGTGGATGTATCTTCCCCTGCTGTGTTTTCTTGCATTCTTCTTGCCCCTTTTATCTTTCTACAAGAATATTGTGTCTATTATTATGTTCTTGTAGGAATTCATTATCATTGTGTGTGCTTGGAATATTACTGTGAATGCATTTTGCTAGATTATGGAGAACTGTTATCACCTCTTCTAGTGTGCACTTTGCCTCTGTATTTCACACATTTGGAGACTACTCTCACATCCTCCTTTTCTGGTGTATCACCGCTTTAGTGTAGGCTTTCATTTTATGCATTCTCTCTCCCTGGTCCCTTGGAAATTTAGATTAGAATAGTTAGCTTATCCTGCATTAGAGTAGATTGTGGCAGGTAGTTTAGGAGCAAGAACTGACTTTCTCTAGAGGTCTATCTCAAATAGCAAGTCCACAACTTGGAGATAGTACCCATGTTATCCAATCACACCGTGAGTTCAAGTATACGCACTTGTATATGCATGTGGGTGTCTTTGTGATTCGGTGATAACACATGTCTCATTTATTTTCTTATTTATTTTATAGCCTCATTTAGTGTTTCGAAGTATTTATGTATTTTATTTATCTCATTATTTTTATTGATTTTCCCATATTGGTATATGGGTTTTGCCCCATTTTAGTGATATGAATGAATATGGTATATGTTTTCATTTTTGTAAAATAACACACACACACACACACACACACACACACACACACACACACACACACACACACACACACACACACACAAACAAATATATATATTTGAAAATTTCTTTGTTAAATAAAAACCGAAATAAGAAATTATAGGCATTTATGTGTACACACACACACACACGTATATATATATATATATATATATATATATATATATATATATATATAACTGTATGACAAAATATTAAAGGTATAGTAGCCATGGGATTTAAGTTTTGTGCAGTCCAATGAAAATTGCATGGAGATTTAATTATCCGCATGGGGTTTGATTGTTTATATGGAAATGTTTGGGGGGTTGGGGAGGGGTAACCGACCCCACCCCCATCCCATTTGTTAATCGGGTGGGGGGTGGGGTCATCGACCCTCCCCCCAACCCTATTCCCTTAAAAAAAAAGGTTGCACCCTACGAACTCACCAAAACTTAAATCAAATCTTTATTTTGATTTCATTACTTTGCAAATTGGCTAATATTTATTTACTCAAAATTTAAACACACACACACACACACACAAATATATATATATATATATATATACCTTTTTTATTAAATTAAAATTATTATTATTTTCAATAATAATAATATCTTAACTAATATTATAAAGAGGAAATAAGATATCTATATTATTAGCTACACTAAAGCACACACACTTACAAATTCTTTTTAAAATGGGATGGCAATATTATCAATGATAGTTAAAAAAAAAAATTTCCATACACTACTATTTTTTATATTTGATTGAAAATGAACTTGATTTAGCTTAATAACTTTTTTATATACTCAACAAACATAAGGTATATTTACAAATATGAAATTTCTTTACACAACTAGAATTAGGAATTAAAATACTTCATTGGCCAAGTAAAAACAATTATAATTTAAGTTCTTTCCATCTATACATCCAAGTTTTGGATTTCTATCAAATAATACAAGAAATGTACCAAATAGTCTAACTTTTCCATTATATGCCTTTCAAGTAATACAATAAAATTTAATATTTCCTTCATACAAATTTCCAACATTCCCACAAGATACTTTCAACAATATTTCCAATAATTTTTAGAGCAAGAGCAACACACTTATGTGAGAAAATAAATCAACTACAATGGGAACAAGATGTTTCCCTTTTCAACTTCATTTCTATTACAACAAAACTAACTTTACTAAAATGTCTTTTTCTTTTTTCAACCTACAATACAATCTTAATAACTAATAATCAATACAACTTTTCTTTCAAAAGAACAATACAATAATCTTCCACTTGAAGTGGGAATTTTTACAAGAAGGAAACTATAATGAAATACATTTTGTATTCTATTATTTCTCCAAGAATCAAATATCCAACCAAGCTCCATCTTCTCTTCACTTGATCACAACAACCAAAAATTAGGGAGAGGCAACACTCTCCACCCAACCAAAACTCCAATGAGAAGAAGAAGCAATTCTTCTCATTGGCCCCCGAGCCCCAACCACAAGGAAATAAGGGATGGATCCAACACATGGAAACTATACAATTCTTCCACATTTAGTTTCATCCAAAAGAACACAAGAAATATAAACACATAAAAACACTCACTTTTAAACACAAGTACTTCCCAAAACAATGTCTCTAAAATAATACAAGTAGAGATAGGAACATGGGGGCACCCTTGTGCCTCCCAAGTTTTTGGATACCAAACTATAAAATCATCCAAAAACAATAAATCCCAAAATCTCTTATGCCTACCCACATCAATAAATCTATGTCTCTTATGCCTCCCTCACTTTGTCATGCCTCGCTCTCTCTTATGGCTCTCACAATACATAAAATAGTGAAATAGAACAAGGTGGGGCATCCAAAACCAACTCCCTCCTAAACACACAAACAAGCTCTTATGCCTCCCAAAATATTTCATTCTCATTTCCTAATCTCAACACAACTTAATTTCAATTTACTACCCAACACATTTTAAACAAGAACACACATCTATGCAACACATAACATACAAGAAAAAAGAAGAAACAAGAGTGAAAGATCCTACCTTGCCATGTTAAAGATCCACTTTTCAAGAAATTCCAAACATACTTCAAACCAAACAACCACAAAGATCCCTTCTACTCTAACAAGCTAGAACTCCCAAAATCCAAGATCCAAAGCTAAGCAAGTAACACCATTTACTTCCAAAAAAATTCAATAAATAGAAAAGAGGAGGAGGGAGATGATGTGACTCCTTGTAGGATGCCACATCATTTTATCTCCACTCCACATCACCCAATTATAACCCATAATCCAAGGAAAATAGATTGGTGGTTGAGAAGTATGAGAAACCTCTTACACACACAACTTCAACCCATACCCTTTAGGACAAAAAAATAAACACATGTAAGAAAGCGCAATCAAAACTCACCTTTTGCCTTGTAAAACACATAATGGGGTCTATTTTTGACCCCCAACGCATAGGTAGTTTTGGTATAATAAATTAAGAGGTGTGGGACAATTTTAACTTTCCCACAAGCCTCCAAAATTGGCCCTTAAGGAAAAATCTGAATTTCCAAGAAGGGATAGAGTGTACAACCCTCAAGATCACATACACTTCACTTATAACACATAAACCAAAGAACCATCTAATCTAATAAATGAATTATTTTTGTTTCATCCATAATTAGTTTAGTAGTATGATTAATTTACTAATCTAGACACATAATTTAATTAATAATAAGAGGGAAATACATCACCACAAAATCACATATATTAAAATTAAAAAATAAAATAAAATAACAACACACAAACCCCCGGTCACTGATTGGAGTTAATCCCCACCATGGGGACCCCTAACAACAAATAAAACACATAAAACATAACACACGATGCCATGGTTACCATTTTTAAACCATCTAGCATTCCGATGTAGTTGGTCTTTAACCCCCTTTGATTGTTGTGATATAAACACCTGCAAAAAACAATAGCTCATTTTGCCTCATGGCCACATCAAAACATCCAAAGTAAAATATATGCATATAAATCAACGTTCATCCATACATAAATTAAATCATCATATAGGAAAATAATGTTACTATTTTAAAATTCCAACAACATCTCAATTCTATATTTCATCAATACCAATAAGATCACAAGATTAGTTCACTGTTAAATCCTACTCAATATGACGAAAATGTCAAATGTCAGAATAGATATAAATATGTCAACAACACATCATCATCAATATAAAATGTCTCTCTAATAAATCCACACGATCATACTATGAATCGAAATCCATCAATAATCAAAGTATCTCTATCGTCTAATCATCATGCTAAACCAAAATGATACAATAATATCCATGTATATAACCAACAGTAATCAAAATAAAAATGTAATAAGTGTCGAAGGGAAGTGGGCACTACACAAATGCAATATTTTATAAAGTGTTTTATTTTTTTGTAAGTAAAAGTCGAACATAAAATGTAATAAATGCTAGTAACTTATTTCTACATCTAAAAAAACATGGAATCATTTTTAGTGGTATAAAAATACCTTATATTTGAAGTGTCTTTTAAAATATTATGATACATTGGTCCTTATTTCAGTCAATTTAAATTTAAATTCATTTAGTAGTTTATAATAGATGTAAATTGGAATTCATATATAGACTAATTGTTGTTTTCTTTGTCACTTTAATTTTGTTTAAGCATTATAGTATGCCCTCCAACGTTAAGCTCTATGGTTAACATTTTGGTTTGGTAGAATTTAAATTGCTCTACGATTTTTTAATTCATCATTTAAATCGATATAATATTAGTTATTAATTTAAAAAGACAAAATTAATATTTATTAAGATCTGAAAATGATATTATAAGAAATAATTTTTTTAGCAAACCAAAAAATTAGTCAAAATGTAATTTGACAACTAAATAAATAAACAAACCTTCATAAATTTTCCTTTTTTAATTCTAGATCTAGCCACAATATTTTTTGACCTAATAGTTCAATATGGTCAATGCTACATTGCGTGTTTTTATGACATTTTATTATTATATGAAAATTCATCCCCTAATATAATTTAGGGTAATAGTTGTTTAATATTTATCTTTATTATTTCAGTTCAAGTTCCTCCTTCTATCTTGTTTATTTAGGTCAATGTTTATTTCCTCCCATCAAAGTTTAATTGTTTGTCATTTTCATTTATAAGGGGGGGGATTTGAACAATCCGCTAAGTATTTCAACTATAACATTAATTATTCATCTTTTTTATATCTAATTATATAAAATGATATAAAATTTAAAAATTACAATCAAGAAATTGAATTAATTAACAAAATCAATAAAGAATTATAACAACATGTTCATCATTTATCAAGGTATAGGTGAGATAAAATACTGCTTTATTTATTTAAACAAAATTTAATATAAATGTATTATAAATCTATATAGAAACATTTAAATGTACACGTTAGAAAAGAATGATATGATAAAAATTTATAGCTATCCATGTCGATAGGTTTCTTACTATGGAGGAAACCCACATACAGCTAAAATTTTCCAATAAATAATAATTGTTGATGTTCAATGTGATGACATGTGTTTGGATCACATATGTTAAAAAATGGACATTTCTTATTTCACATAATCCCCAATTTGTAAAAGTTTTTCCACCATCCACATGATGATGCGTGCCATGGGAAATTTTGGCATGATCATTTTCATCATTTTCTTGGCCTACACTTTATTCTATGGTAGATTTTATTATGACCATGTATAGATCCAATGTACTTGAATCTTAAAACATTTTTCTTTTTATATGACTACCGATTCTTTTCTTCAAGAATTCCATAACTAGAATTGGTAGGAAATCAATTGCTTCAACATCAAATCATAAATTTAAAAAGTTATGAATCTCTTTAACACCTAGACATTACATGTTATTATTTTCCTACAATTTATCGAGCTTAAAACTAAAAGGGGGATACAAAGTGCTACAACAAGAAATTTATTTGGGTTTCAAACATGGAACCTATTATTTTTTTTAAATTACTTTTTCCCCATTTAAGCGTAAATGCAACTCAGATGAATAATGAAAGAGAGGCCTAGATGATAAAGTGGGGCACAAATGAAATACATTATTTAAGTAGGACCAATCTAAACAATGGAATTGGTTTGGGACATCCAAGTATTTAAAATTATGACCTTTTCTTTATTGTGTTATACACTTTCAAATACTATCTCTCACGCAAAATTTTTGCTATGAATGGACGAACTATAATGTATTATGGTTGATATTTACCAACACACCCAATGGCCTTTAAAAAATAAAAATAAAAAAATCTTTCTTTGGGTATTCTTTTTAATTAAAAATCGATTATTTATGGTCTCTTAAGCTTCCAAAATGAAAGATATCATATGTCAAAAACATGTCAAACTCAAGCATAAAACAAATGGTCAACCGAAATGAAAAAGTTATATTAAGAATAGATTTCACAAAATAAATTCCTAATGTTGCATCAATATCACCATTGCAATTCCTATATAGATTACAAGTTACGACAAAGAAACTTGTGATTTGTCACTTCCTTGTTGACAAAGGATTAAGGTTCTCAAAAATAAAATTATTTTTCATAAGATTTAATATAAGAGTTTTGACAAACATTGGATATAGTTTTCATGCTTTTATGTGAAAAAACATGGCTCATAATTTGTAACACTTGCATTTTACACACACAAATACAACAGTAAAAATACCATAATAATTTATTTATTTTGAGTTACATTTCTCAATACAAACAACTCAAGGGATCCAAGTAGATAAACTCAATAACTCATAAGAAACTTATATAAACATGAACCCACTCATACAATAGGATAACATAGCGCACCCATCAATGCCATACCCAAACAACATAAACGAATACAATGACCCAGTTAAAGTAAGAAATATCGGGTAGGCATACCCCGCGACATGAGATTATATAGTTTACATCTTCTTTGAAGTTAGGTTTCCATTGTATGAATCTTTAGGTTTTAAGATAATTAAGCACATAAGATTTAAAATTTCCTAATTTACGATCTTCAATTACTTCACTTTGCATGGAAATAGTCTTTTAAAGAGAATGCACGATTCATTCCTTTATCGAACCACATTATTTATCCATAGATCATTTGGTAATTAAAGTCAAATTTAAGCAACTATGAGTCTCCCAATAACTTGTTCTTATGTTAAAGGTTTGTTTCTCATGCTATGGTTGTTTTAGTTCCAAATTTAGTTTGAGTCAATTTAGAATTTACTGAGTTATAATTTTATTTTATTTTATTTTTAGTGGACTCTATATTGGCTTAAATGGCTAGTCCCACCAAGAACAATTTATATCCATTCTTAACAAAAGTCAATTCTTAAATTATCCGAGAAGGACTTCAAGTGAAATTTTGTTCCTAAAAATTATCACATATGATGTTATTTTTCATCTCATTTACATTTTTTCTTAGGTCTCTTATTGGTGTCACTTTATAAAAAAAGAGTTACAATAGTACTTTTCTAGCATCTTGAAGAAGTACATGATTGGAACCACTATAAATATACATGAAGCACAAGTGATTTGTTTTCAAGGTAATATCCCATGTTTTCTCATTTCATGATTTCGCATGTGAGATTTCTTTTATTGTTAATGTCACAAAGGGCATAACAAGGGATTAGGGGACCAAGTTTTCATCTTCCTAGTTTGTCTTAAGTCAACATCTTTCAAATATATTTCATTTGCAAAGAATTACTTATAATTTTCTAGACACAAGTTAACCTCCTAATCAATCGAGGTTTAGTTTAATCTCAATATGCACTCGGGGATCTACATCATATTATAGATCAGATTAAAGTGTGAAAATATATTTACCTTATAGATCCTCTGAAAGGGACCAAGGCACTATATTGTTAGTAGCCAAGATAACACATTTAGTTGTGAGGAACTAAAGAGGTCATTAATAAGAGTTTATGTCATAGTAAAATTATTTGAATAGCTCCATTTGTCTCATCTGGATCCCACAAGGAATTCATTTGACGATGAAGTTAACTTCTAGATCTAACTTTATAAGACTTAGTAGTCCACTAGGATACTAACGAAGTGTTAGTACTTCTTACTCTAGATAAATTTTGATCATGTTGTTCCTAGTCATCGGGTTTACGATGATATCACTAAACATACAAATTATGATGATAAACTCAATCTTGGGCTCTTATTTACCTAAAATAGGAGGTGTCATCGAGTGCAAAGTTTAAGTTCATTCTACGATTTCAATTTCTTCTGTGCTAATAAAGATCATGCGAGAAGGGTAGATATGCACTAGTTTTAAACTAAGATTATATGGGGTGGTTAGATTTCTTTATTACATTTTGAAGGTAAAGAATACAAAATACCAATTATTTAATCATCAATTGCACACTATAAATGTGCTAGAAGATATTAAATTGAAATTTTTTAACACACACACACACACACACATATAATTTTTACCATATGTAAATATGATTTAAAATTTCACCTATGATTAAATGCACATTTCCCAAGGTATCCCTAAAACTAACATCTCATACATATTACCAAATTTCAAATATAATATTTTTCTGTAACATGGAAATACATTATACATATATACATTCTATAATGACCTATATAAATTATAATAATAAACAATGAATTACACCACACCTTTTCGCCATCTTTCTTGCATCCTATAAAACCATGTGAGCATGAAATCAATGATAAATCACTGGCATGACATCCACCTAGATCTAGCATAATTAACGTTTTTAGTTTCCATTTACATAATAATAATAATTTTCATTTGAAAGGAGAGGGTTAGAGACATGTATTGATTTCATTTCATTTCACTTTATTTCTTAACCAAGGAGAGAGAAAGAGATAGGGAAGAGAGAGAAGAGAGAGAAACACTATTTTGCCAAAAGTCAAAATATCACACAACCCGCAAGATAGAGTTTCAAACACGATTTGTTTACATGTGTTAATATGTTTCCATGATGGTTGCTAACTTGAATAAGGTCCTGACTTTGTTTTTACTTTTTCCTACTAGTTGCAAAAATGCCCAATTTTGGCTGGGGGCTAAGATAGTGCATTAAAAAAGTATCTTCTAATTCATGAAAGGAGAATTCCTACATGTCCACCTATATACCAAGAATCTATAGGGACATATGGAATTCATAGCTGTAAAATGGTGTACAATTGGCAAATAGTTTTCGAAACCATTGGTCGGAATCGGATAAGTTTGACCTAGACAAACAATGACTTGAGACCTATGAAACCCATTTGCCAAACTAGCTCGGAATGTGATTTTCCAAAACATAACATGCCATGTAATTGTCTAGTAAAAATACTAGGGGTTTGTGAAAAAGGAAAAAAGTATTTCATTGTTCATGGCCCACACGGTGAGCCGATACAAAACCCAACTTTTTAATTTTTAACAACTTCAATAAAGTACAAACGAGGTAATAGGGCTCGTAGACAAGTGGAAGAGATAGTACAAAAGGTTGATTGTGGTTAATCTAAATCTTTATGTGATTCTCTTCATAATAAGGAGCACATATGACACATGATACCTCTTTTCCGGTTTCTGAAGGTAGTTTTATGAATCTTCAAAATCACGGTTTACTTGTTTTTACAAGGAAATGATCGACATATTTACAAAGAACTCAAGCTAAACTTGTCAATAAAAAGGGTGTTGTAGTAATCTAGTTTGGTTATGAAGTTTTTTAGATCATCTCAAAATGAGGATTTAAGTCCATGGTTGACTAATAAGGGATTATTTGGATATGCGTAAGTTATGATATGAGGTTTTATTGTTTGGAAAATAGATGTTTTTAAAATAACCAAATGTTTAAGCATCTAATGGTTCAACATTTCTATTATAATACAACTAAAAATAAATGAACTATAAAAATATTATAAAATATGAAGGTAAGGCTACCATTCTGGTAATACTAACATCCATCATGCAAGTGGTGCTCTAGGTCATTTTACCCGCATTCTACAAGGCTCCAACTCTCTTTTGCTATCTGTCAAAAAAAATGCGTGAATCATCGACTCGTGCATTTGGAATCCATTCCTCATTTCAAATCTCTTATTTTTGCATAGGTTGGAAGTATGTTGGCAAGGGTGAAAAGGTCAAGTTGGACACCTCTTCGTTGCATTTGGAGAAACAACCACATTGTCTACTGAGAAACCCCATGTCCATGAAAGATGAAATTTGATATTCCAATATGGATTCCTCATGTTATACATTAAATCAAGCTCCCATCTTGGCATAAAATTGTTCACAAGGCTCTTCCATCAACCATTTTGTGCATTTCGTGCAAAAATGGAAATTCAGGGAAAGACATATGGAAAATACACTTATTTGAAATGCCTCAAGAATTGACAAGAAAACCATTTACTCTGTAATGACAACATTCTATGACATCATATTTCTTTAAGGAATTTTGTAAACCATTCCATGGACCTTATGATTTTGTATACTTTTATTCTAAGTTAGTTGTAACTACAACATCCAACAAAATTTCTCTAAGCGCGATGCTTTGATGGGTGTCCATACCTTGTTCCAAACCTACCAGTTAGTGTAGACATTTAAAAATGCAAATATTGCATGGTATTAAAAGGTAGTTAAGTTATTTTTTCTTTAACCTTCCAACTTCCCTTTCAAATAAATTCCTCAACCCAATTATTTCCTAATTATTATTATGCAACTAAAGTCACTTTTCAATTATTCGGGATGGATTAATCCATTACCAAACTGCAACAATTTGGTCAACTAATCTAGGTCATATACCTTAAGGAATATCATATATACATACAAATGGTTACATTCAAACCATGCAGTCCTAGAGAAGTTTTTATTTTCTTTTTATAGAGCTAAGAAAGTTAAATGTCAAGTTTTACACTTGACCCAAAACCTGGTGGAAAATTACTAACTGGATTCTTTTTCCCTATCTCAAAGTTCACATTTAGGCATGGTTGCGAGGATGATGGCTATGGTTATGTAATTTGGCTTTACTCCTACGATTACATTTTCTTGGAAGTTTCTAAAGGATTTTTACAAACCTATTCTATGCATATCCTGTTGTCAATGTTATCCCCAAAAGCACATCTTTTGAAGATGTTTTTCCAAATAGTTCATGTGCCTTGCTAAGCTTCCACAATTTGTACACTCGTCTACCAGAGCTTTTACAACTGCAACATAGGACAAGATTCCTCTGCCTTTTATTCTTTGATGGATATTAATACCTTTCTCTAGGGCTCACATTTTAGCACACGTTGGGAGGATGTTGGCAAAGGGCACATGCAGGGGAGAGTTAAAGAGACAAATTTGACCAGAGACAACTCAGATAACATGAAAAAACTTTCAAAATCTAAAATAATTGAGCATCCACTAAAAATCAAAGATGAATAACATGAAATGAAATAATGGTGTTACACAATATCCATACATAGAAAGGGTTTCTCAGAATTAGAAAAAAAAATTTATTGGACGTCATGCCTAAATGAAGCGTCCCTTTTGTTTTATCTTGCATACAACAAACAACACATAGGCAAACCGATCTGGTTGGAGACCTGTTTGTTGCATATGTTAAACTGTATGACTGACCTGTCAAAACTCATGTCTTTTCTTTTTCTTTTTTTTTTCAGCATGGGATTTTTTTACCTTGGGTATAAAGTAAAGTAATTTTATTATTATTAGGAAAGGACATTTCTAACTGGCCATTGAGTATGCCCATGTGCCTTCACATGGGGTGTCACCTACTCCATTCCCGTCTCAATCAAATAAATTCACCCCTTACCTATTACCACTCAAAATAACTCACCCAAACTTTTATTTTATTATTATCCATTTTTTTAAAAATACGATGGGAACTACCTGAGTGGTGCTATATGGCAATGGGTAAAGTTATATATTTTATTTAACAGAAAAAGTTGAAATTAACTACCTTTTCAGAATATGATTAGTTGTGTCTCCATCATTAATATGGTTGGCTTCTCGATTTTCATTTACAATGGGAATGTTTGTGATTGAACTAGGATAGGGTCTTGGCCTAAATCACTCCCTTATGCAAGTGCACTAAATCAATGACCTAGAGTTTCATAGCTCTAATTATAAAGCTAGTTGATTATTGTGATGCCTTATTGACACTTCACGAAGAGGATATGATTGAAAACAAACAAAAGATAGAGAGCTTGGTATTAAATGAAAGAAACATGTTGAACTCAAACATATGCAACCATCTTATATGGAGGAGATGGTGAAGGAGTATCTACAAAACCTTCAAGGAAGTGACACTATGGACACCAAGGTAAATGTTTAAGCCTTGCCAACTTAGGATTGGGCCATCCTGGTCACTCAAAATTATGATAAAATATCATATTAGGATTCAAAAAGTTGTTTCAACTATTTTTCCTCATCTACGATGCATTTCCATTATCCAATGTGTAAATGGTTATGCCTTCTGGTGGGAATGTTGATGGTTCCATTTATGGAAAGGAATTGGTGAAGAAGACTTTGTGAATCCTCTAAGGGAGGGGGAACATCAAGGTCAAGGTTAATGGTGAAAGAATTTACCCCTTATACATGTGTCATTAATGTCCCTCAATATCCCTCGAATATATTTGATTTTGAATCAAGTGTAAGCAATGGTGAATTTTTATCTCCTCTAGTATGTATGTGCATTATAGGAAAGGTTATGCTTTCCTGCGGGAATGTTGGGAAGCCCATTCACAAGAGCTGATGATTTTTTTGAGGTCTTTCAATTATCTTCTAATATGCCATTAATTTATTTTGCATATCATTGTTCATGATACCATTTTCATTAATTTTATGTGTTATCTATATGATCCTCCTTATAAACATATTTGTGAAAATGTGAAGGCTCCTAGGCTAAGTGATTTCACATATTTCAAAGGTAGATGATAGTCTCACTATAATCACACCATTTATTGCACTACCATCAAAGTTGAGAGTGCATACTTCTCCCCTCTTCCTTGAGCAAGACTTCACTGACATGGGATTATCTTCCATAAGCTCCTTGAACACCGGGTAGCTTCTCGGTTCAAATCTTGGAAGAAATTGAGTTGCTTATTGTACTTGTAGTGCCCAATCATCTTCTATACTATTTTAATTATGTTGATATTACTTTTCAACTGATACTTAGACATTTTGATTATGATACATTGATCAAGTAAATGATAGTCTATACAAATATTAGTACTATTGACATGTTGTGATTCACTTTGGATTATGATACACTAGATGGCATTGGTAGATAGTTCCATATATGTTGATTTGCACTATTTGGATTTTATACTAACAAGTTATACTTTGGATGTTCTTAGTAGAATTATAATCTCGTGGATCATGTTAGAATCAAATTATTTGATATTTTGATAGATGATATAATTACTTAATTTTTGAAGATTATTATTGATTTCTATGTAGATGTATTATGTATCAATGTTGTGAATGCGGCCATGAGGCCAGAGAGGTATTCTATTTGTGTTGCAAGGAAATTTTATAACATGCATTGAAAGGTTATAGGGACCAACCACGAAGGATGTCGGTGTTGTGAAACATGGGCAAATTTGAAAATTGTGTCTTATGTTTATGTGGTGTTTTTACATGCCTAGTTAGGAGGTTTCCCATGGGGGTGACCTCGCATGTTTCATCATGAGGTCAACTATTTTCTATTTCTTTTAATTTTGTGTGTTATTTAATTTGTGCATATGTATTTAATTATTGGAAATTGTTGTCACTTTATTAACAGTTGTTATTGTATCTTAATTAACTAATCCAACTTAATTTGTTAACTAAAACAAGGGTTTGATAGTTGGGTAATTATGAGGGTAGAAGGTCCTTGAAATCTTATGGATGTAAGTTCAATTTGTGTTGGTTTTTTTGTTATGTACTCTTCCGCAACCTAGAAATTCGGATTTTGACTTTGGAGGTTTTTTTGGATTCTTATGGGACAAGCTAAGCTTGTTTGATTCCTCTTAAATTCACCCAGCAACCATACCTATGGTATGGGAAGTTAATTTTAGACTTATTTATGTATTTTAGAGTGTAAAAAATGAAAATAGCTGAACTTTCCTACTTACCACAATTAATTTTTCCTTGGTAGGCTTTGTGTGTAATTTTGAGTGTTATGTGGGCTTTTCATAAGTCTTACATGTTCATTTATTTCCTTGGGCACAATGTTTGACTTGTCTGTTGGAATAGAGGAATGGTGAAGTGGCATCCTACATGGAGCCACCTCATCATCCTCACATCCCATTTTCTATTTATTGATAGAATTGTTGTTACTTGTTTATTTTCTTTCTTTTGCACTTTTGGAATTGATTTTGGTGTGTTCTTCACTTGAAGGTGTCAAAATTATGGTGGAGTGAAGACTCTTGGATGATTTATGGAGAGGTAGGATCTCAACCTTTTTTTTTCTTATTTATGATTGTAGATGTGAAAAATTGTGCTTGTTAAATATTGTTTCAGTTTTGTGAGTCTGTTATTCCATGGTTGGGTATTTTTCCTTAAGAAGGGAGTAGGAAATGGAAGTATGGGACCATTGGGGAGGGAAAATGGAGTTGTGAGTTATGTATTTTGGATGAATTATGATTGGAAGTTTCACCTATGGGGAGTGGAAATGATATCATGGTCATATTGTTGCATACTTGTTTTGGGAGAAATAAGGATGTTTTGATATTTGTGCGGTGGACATAGACTCTTTGACTGAAATTCCTACTTCACTTTGGAGGTAAAAGGATGTGGTTCCCATATTAGTTCCTCATTTTTCTTTGATATCAAACATATGTGTTGTTTGAGAAAGTTGTAAAAAAATTTGATTATGTCCATTTATATGTGTTGAATGTTTTTGAATTGTATGTTTTTGTTGAAGCCATGCTTGTAAAAATATTGTCAAATATTGCTCAAGGTCCCACATTATTCTTTAGTTGGGGCTCGGGGCCAATAAGTGGATGGATTATCCTCTTATTGGATTAAAGGATGGGTAGAGAGCTTCACCTATTCCCCCTTCCTTTGTATTGTGATCCAAGTTTTTTTAAATATTGAAGAATGTAATATTGAATCTACAAGTTCCCAAAAGAAATGCAATGAATACCTGTGTTTTGGCCTTATTGCTAGTCTCTATATTCTATTTGATCATATTATTATTCCCACCTTGAGTGGAAATTTTTAACATTTGTATGTGTGAAGGAAAGTTGAAATGAGTAAGTGAATGGAGAAAGATATCTTAGTTTCTAGCTTGTTGGAAAGGTTTAGTCTTAGTAAAAAAATAGATTTTAAGTCTTTGTATTATAAAAGAATGATATGAAAAATTGGTAGTTTCCATAGTTGTATTGTAATGTTATAGTGAAAGGAAAGCTTAAGTGTATACTTGCTTGAAAATAAACTCTCCTAATTTTGTATGCATTTTAAGTTACAATATATATACATGTATATTGGAAAGCAATAAAGATGTAATGAAAAGGGAATTTGTTGAATTCTTGTTGTTTTTTTGTTGGAAAAATTTAATATGTGAAATAGAATGAATTGTAGTAATGTTATAATCAATTTTTACATTTTATTGCAAAGGAAAGAATAGAGAATGAGTTGATGTTTTGTAGTTGAGTATAAAACTAGAAATGTTATCACTTTACCAACCAATGAATAGAAGACACCCTCCTTAAAATTAATATTGCATTAAAAAAATCAACTTAGGAAGATAAATTGTTGAGAAAAATGCATTGTTGAAGGTTCTATTTTTAAAGAACAGAATCGCCACCCTGTGTAGAGTGAGAATTTTAGAACCACTACCTAGTACATAGTGGCGATCAATGAACCGCCCCCTAGGTAAGGCGGAGGTCACATGACCGTCGACTTGTGTAGGGTAGCAGATTTTGTCACTTTTGATGGAAAAATAAAATTTCATCCGTGAAAATCCCAGTTTTAAAATTTAGTAAAATCTAAGCTTAAAACCACAACAATGAATCTTTCAGCAACTACGAATCAATTAAATTTAAAATTTCAAGTCTTCCAATCTCCTTTTTGACACCAAAATGTGTAAAACTTATGTATTTAAAAGAAATGGGGTTTTCCCAATAGTTGAACTCAAAAAAAAAAAAGATGATTTTATTAAATAACAAAATAGATCCATGGTAGGATCTCTACATTTAACAAATGGGCAACATTACAATGGAAAAATATTTACAACTAATATCAAGAGAAATTTTTCCATGGTTTCTCTCCTTTCTCTCATGGCTCCTCTTTTTTCCCTTCTAGAAACCCGCAAAATAAGAAAAGAGCAAATGAGGTTGTTTGGGGAAAACATAAGTTAAAAAGAGAACCATAAGGAAATTTAGGGCAACCTAAATCTAAGGGCTATGATAGATTCAATCCTATGGCCCAAATTAAACCCTACCTCACTTAAGTGGGAAGACATTTTGTGGGAATGTAATTTTAATAAAAATAAAGAACATGGGTAATGGGGTGAATGGGGCCACTTAGTGGCTAGGTAAAACAATTAAACCTTTGAGTTAGAAAATAATGTAACCTTGGTGCTTGATAACTAATTTAACTAATGGAGCTTAGTAGAATCCTTAAACTATAAATATAGCTTAGGAAGTAAATTTATAATATTTAATTATTAATTTAATTATGTTGTTCACAAGCTTGTGTAGAAAGTCTCTAACCGAGAAATTTATTAATTGTGAAAATGCCTAACCTTGCAAACACTTACTATATATATATATAATTACTGTAAACATGACAATTAATTTATTATTTCTCTTTTTTTTTAGAGTAGAAATTTGTGGGCATTATAGTACTTTACCATCAAGCCACACAAGAATTTTCCGAATTGCATATAAAACAAATATTAAACAACACATGAAAGAAAGGTTTAAAAATGGACATTTGCAAGTTTCCCTATTTGTAAGGTGTGGTAAGAGAGATTTTACGATTGCATCCATTTTGTTCCTTGATTTCCATAGCACTCATCTCCACTCGAGACAACAAAATGGTTGATGAAATGGTTTCATCCTTGCCACATTCACACTGTGTCTATTACATCATCATACTTTCTTTTGACAATGTTGAACACTGAATTTTGTAATTATTGCTCTAGATTTTTTCCTTCTACAATACCCTGAGCAATTTTTTTATTGAGTATATATTAATATTTAATGTCTGATATGTTATATAATATACATGACATATATTTTAGTACTAATATTTTAAAGTGTCTAATTTATATTCAAATTACAGAATGAATAATTGATCTTCCCTCATTTTCAAAATAATGTCAAATTGACCCTCCAGCTCCTATATCTTAACTCTATCGACTAATTGGTAAATCTCCATCAAATAGTGTAGCTTTCATATTCTTAGCTAGAGAGAAAACAATACAGTATATCATATTTAAACTCCACTTACAGCCATAATTTTCCGTTAAAATGCACCCTAGTTGGATTACCCTGCTTCTCAATAAGATTCTCCAGTGTATCCCCTCGTGAGAATTTTTTTGTGTTGTAATACAAAACTTAAATAATGGTAACAAATTATCTTGAATACTCCCATGACAATGCGAGTGGAAATCTTTTCTCAAACATCAGATTTTAATATCATTCGTGGAAATGTCTATATTATAAAATGTTGGGGAATATATGAAGGGGAAGACAAAGCCACTTGCAAAATGTTTCCATATACCATATTAATGGAGGTCCCTCTCTTACAGCCACATGCCAACGTGTTTATGGAACTCTACCTTCTGAATCCTAAAAAGGCATGTGCTGTTAGAAGAAAGTGAATGCCTTTAAATTCATAATTATGGTATTTAATATGGAGGTATATGGATGGGATCTGATCGTCAATTTATATATTAATGTGTTATATCTCTATAAGTTTAGAAAATATGTGTTCTTCTCTTAATTGTAATGTATATCGACGGTAATGTATTACTTAATTTATTTTGTATTGTCAATATCAATAACAATAGTTTTAAGAGATTGTATAATATGTTATATTTTTGTCTTTATTAAATGTGGAGCCTTACAACATATGTCATTGATCCTTAATTTGGCCTATAATCACACATATTTATGTGTATTAAATTTTTTTGGACTGTCTTGAAATTCTTTTTACAAATAAAGTTTAGCCCAAATACTTTGACACCCTCAAGAACTTTTATGTGTTGATTCTAGTTTCCTAATAAAAAAGTAGAAAGTAGAGCCCTTTCTATGCTACCACATCATAAGGTATGTATTAAAATAAGAATTGAAATAATAATATTATAAATGTAGCAGTTTTGATGATGTAAATGATGTAAATGCCATTTATTTTTAATTAAAATGATTGTTGTTTTAATTTTGTTTTGATAAAATAAGATAAACCCTCATATGTTTTGTCATTGACACTAAAATATTTTTTTTCCCTCTCGAAGGCTCCTCTATAAATCAATAGAAAACTAAAAATCTTGAATAAAAAGAACCACCATGTTAATAATTTATTGCATATTTTTCAAGGCGGGTAGAAAATTACAACAAACAAAGCATTCCTATTATTTATTTCTTCATTATGAATCCCCCTATGTTAATGTTTTACTATATCCAACTCATAAGAGAAAAGTTTATGGGGATCTATAGACAATCTAGATATATCTAAACGATTATTGTAAGAAACATAAAAAAATAAATTATATTCATTATTCATATCTACTTCAATGAGCACACAATTAATCGTGAACTTATTAGAGAAAAGCTAAACACATGATTTTCATTCTAACGTTAAGAAATTTCGTTAAGCTGTGACATTAGAAACAACCATTAAAAAGGAATATTTTTAAATACCTTTCTCATAAACATAACATTGCATGTTAACATCTACACACACACACACACACAAATAAATATATATTATTATGTAGTAAATGTGTATGTAGAAATAATTGATTACATATATAAAATTTCACTATTTTAATGATTACTTTGTGAAGGTATATTCCACTTTTTGGAAAAAGTATCAAATTGAAACAATTAAATTTTCTTCAGTAACTATCTGTGTGTCTATATATGTAATATATGTTTGTATACATACATACATACATATCATAATCAATATATCAAAATGAAAATGATAGAGATTTACAATATTGTTGTAAATTCAACATTTAAGCATAATAGGAAATTAGTTTTATATAAGTTATTTTCATATTACAGTTTTAATTGTTTTGTTTTAAATTTTTATGTTGTAAGTTGTTTCTCTATTGAGTTGTGACTTCATCGATTCGACACATGTCAGAAATTTGACGGCTGAGATTGATGAAGAGGGAATGCATTGAAATCCAAAACTTGCGCGCCCTTGCAATTTCATGCTATGAAATTTATAGTGCATGTGGCACAGTGTCTTACATCATCTTTCCTTGAGAAGCCAAAGATAGGATTTGTAATGCTTCCTAAAGTCTCCCACTTGAGACCCAAGAAAAACCTAGGTTGAGTTAGGAAAAGTTAAGGAATAATATATATATATTTTCAAGTGTTCCCAAAAAATTTCCAGGGTCCATTACAACAGTTATCAAAACATCCTACAAAACACTAAGAGAGAGAAAGTCATCCTTAGCGCAGATAGATTATCTTCTTGGAAGGTGCGGGAAGAAAATTTTTTCCCAGTGCACAAGGATGGGCGTAGAAGAAACTTTTCTTTTCTTTTCTCCCGGGCATGAAAGATTAGTGCGGAAGAAACTCTTTTTCTCCCGGGCATGAAGGATGAGACGGAAGAAGCTCTTTTCTCTTCTTCAAAGTTCAGGAGGCCATAACTTTTGATAGGGAACTCCGTTTTCAAAAAAAACGAGGACTTTTTCAGAAACTTCCCAACGTCTTATTTGTAAAACCACCTTAAGTATTTAATTTAGATAAATTTTTAGGTTGGTTTTGAGAAAATGCTCTAAGCTTATAAAATGAAAAAATGGTAAATTTTGACTTATAAAATTTTGTTCAATTCGACCTCCTTCCTTTCTCAACATGCCAAAAAAACATGGAGGGTTGCTCTTAGAGGAATTTAGGATGGATTGCAAGGGTTAATTTATTTGATTGAAGATCAATTCAAAATTTCTCAATTGGACAACAAAACAACTATGAGAAGTTTTGCACCCGATTCTGAAAGGTCGTATAAAAATTTCTTAAGTGTTTTAGTTTTTTGGGGTCTTTTTAACCATACTAACTCCAATTTAGTGTTTCATTTTATTGTTCATTGTTGCAGGCGTCATTCTGTACATTTTTAATAACAAAATTTGTAGATTTTATAGTGAAACATAATAGCATATATACTTGAACACAAACAGATCTATTTCTATTTTTCAACCTTAAAAATATGAATTCATTCCAAAACACTCTAAACTATTGAGTTGAATCAAGAAAGGTATTCAAATTCAAAATTACAACTTCTAATTTTCAAATATTCATTTCTAAGAAACAAATATTATACATTTCTTCATATGTATTTCCAGACTTCTAAATGGAGATCTCATAATGCATTTAAACAATGATATTTCAAATATGACAATGGCATTTGAGGAATATAATAAAATCTTCTATTAATTCAAAAATTGATATCCTTACAATTTTTTTATTTTTTTGAAATACAACATACAGTAATTCATGTCTTTCACATTCTTTCAAAAGCAAGAAAGAGAGTATATCTCTTTCACATTCAAAAAGGGATTTTATTTACAAAAATAGTAACTTTTCAGGAAAAAATATATTACATTGCCATCCAATTCTAGTGGGAAAGAGGTTTTAAAAATAGAACTCTCACAAGGGACATCAAATGTGTCTTTTCCTCTAGTCCAAAACAACAACATGAAGAGCTTCCATTTATCTCAATTCGATCACAACAAAAGAAGGGGAAATGTAATGCTCTCCACCTGACCAAGACATCCAATGAAAGGAGAATCCATCCTTCTTCATTGGCCCCTAATCCCCAACCACCATACAATAGAAAATGTGTTTCAACTCGTGGCAACAATAGGTGATGTGGGAGCATAACTTGCAGAGACCATAACTTTTGATCCGACCGTTGGATCGTCTTGAAATTTTACATGGTGGTAGATATATGTTAGTACCATCCTCGGGGTCAAATTTTTTGTTACAAGGTAGTTCCCATTGGCACGTTTTGGGCTTATATTCCTTCATCTAGTATCCTAAAATTGGTTCCGAATGTTTTTTTGTTTTTGACTAGGTCTTAGAACTTTAATAACTTTTTTGTACTTGTTAGAATAAGTCCAAAATTCACGTGAGACCGAATTTATGAATTTATATTTGGCACGCAAAATTTGGGGTCGATCTGATTTGTTTTTCATTTTAGGGTTTTTGGCATTTTAGGTTTTAGATTAGTCTTGAAAAAAAGGAGGATTGTAATGATGTAATACATCAATGTGAATTCGAGAATGAGAAGTAAGCTATTTTGAAACTCTTGGATTTTATTTGTAAATATTTTATGTGTGATTTTGGAGATATTTCAACCTCTTGCAGTAGGATTCACATCAATTGGTATCAACGCCGGATTTTGATCTTGCGAGAAATAGTTAAGGTAATGTATTACATTTTTATGTGTAGTTTTTACCTCTATTTTATATAAACATGGCTAGACATGTGAGAGGAGGTTATGCCTAGATGAATAGGCATATACATAAGCTATAGAGACAAGTTGTTGAGCTCACAGGAGAAGTTACCTTCCTTAGAAGGAGACATGTAAATGGTGATGCAGACCTAGATAGTGATATTGAAGAACATACTCCATTAATGAATGAAGGAGAAGATGAAGAAGAAAATGAGAGAGATGAAGAAACCTTGAATGAGAGAACATTTGAGGAGAGATTAATCAAGGCTTTAGAGGGAAAGAATGATGACATCAAGATTAATGTTCCTGATTATGGTGGAGGGTTACAACCAGAGGAGTTAATTGATTGGTTAAATCACATGGAAAATTTCTTTGAGTGGAAAACCCTTTTAGAGGAGAAAAAGGTTAAGTTTTCATGTACTTAGTTGTCTGGACATGCATTGATCTAGTGGGATCACCCACAAAATGAAACACAAAGGAATGGAAAGGGAAAGATCTAAAACTGGAATAAAATGGTAAAGAAGCTGAAAGAAAAGTTTCTTCCTATAGATTATGCTCAAACACTCTTTCGAAGGTTCCAAAACCTAAGACATAAGGATCTTAGCATTGAGAAGTATACTAATGAATTTTACAAGTTATCAATCAAGGTGGAACAAAGAGAGTCTGAAGAAAAAAAGGCTACATGGTACATAAATGGGTTGAACTACACCATACAAGATGAGCTGAGTATGATCTTGGATCCATAGCCTAGATGATGCTTATCAACTTGCATTAAAGGCAGAAGAAAATAACAAGAGGAATAATTTTAGAAGAGGTGTGAAGAGAGGTCCATCATCATCTCCAATGAGAGGCAGGGGTATATTTGAATCTACAAAAGGTGAATCCTCTAATACAGAAGGGTGTGAAGATTTTGGTCAAAGCCACAGTAACTACCAAAGAGGTAGAGTGTTTCACAGGGGAAGAGGTTATAATGGAGGACGAGGCTGGAATAGTCCCCAAAGCCAATATACATGTTACAGATGTGGTGAAGAGGGGCACAAAGCTTTTGAGTGTCCACACTATCCTACACAAGATAGATGGCAAGGAGAACAACCACGTGTAAAAACTGTTTGAGTTTGTAGAGGAAAAGAAATGGAGGTTGTTGTAGACTTGGGTGAAATCCTCATGATAAGGAGGATGATGATTGTCCCAAGGAATCAGAAAGAACATGATGTTGCTGGATTTGATTCATGGCTTCAAACAAATATATTTCAAACAAGATGCACCTCTCAAGGAAAGGTATGTAAAATTATTATTGACGGTGGTAGTTGTGAAAATATGGTTTCATTGTAATGGTTGATAAAATAAATCTAAAATGTGAGAAGCACCCATATCCCTATCGTACATCATGGTTAAATAAAGGAAATGAAGTAAGCATAGATAAAATATTCCTTATAAAATTTTCAATTGGGAATACCTACAAGGATGAGGTGTGGTGTGATGTTATCCCAATAGATGCATGTCATATATTACTTGGGTAGGCCTTGGAAATACGATAGAAAGGTTACACATGATGGAGTGAAAATACATATACCTTTTGGAAGGATGGTGTAAAGCTGGTCTTGTTACCCTTCAAGGAAGAAGAGAAGAGTGAGGGCTTATTGGCTACAAAAGAGTTTGTTACAGAAATGGAAGAAGCTAGATGTTGTTATGCACTAATGTCAAAAGAATTTGGAAATAGAAGATTTTAAATATACTGCTGCCTGCAGAAAAGGTACTAAAAGAATACAAAGATGTCATACCAGATGAGCTACCAGATAGGTTACCTCCAAAGTGAGATATTCAACACCATATTGATTTGATCCCGAGATTGGGCCTTCCAAACCGGGTAGCCTATCGATGAGTCCGACACGAGTGAAGAGTTGAACGAGAAAAGTGAAAGATCTTATACAGAAAGGGTTAGTGAGAGAAAGCATGAGTCCGTGTGCAACTCCAGCCAGCGTTATTGACTCCCAAAAATATGGAGACTAGATAAAGTGTTTAGACATCAAAGTGATAAACAAGATCACAATTAAGTATGGGTTCCCAATTCCGTGATTGCATGATATAATGGATGTGCTAGTGGGAGCTTGATATTTTAGTAAGATTGACCTACGAGTGGATACTACCAGATCTGAATCGTGAAGGGACGAATGGAAAACTACTTTAAAAACAAAAGATGGATTATACGAGTGGATGGTGATGCCATTTGGGCTATCTAATGCACCTAGTACATTCGTGAGTTTGATGAACAAAGTACTCGAGAATACAATGGTAAGTTTTTTTGTTGTCTATTTTGATGATATTTTTATATTCAAGTAAAATAGTGGAAGAACACTTGTTACATCTTAGATTGGTGCTAGAATTCTTACGTAAAGAGAGTCTATATGCAAACTTAAAGAAGTGTAGATTTCTTCAAAAGAGTCTTCTTTTTTTTGGGATTTTTCATATCGAGACGATGGAATGAGGATGGATGAGGAAAAATTAAAGGCAATTTTGGAATGGCCTACTCCCGGGAATGGGACAAACGTTCATTTTCATGGATTGGCAACTTTTTATAGGAATTTCATCAGGAATTTTAGTAGCATTGTTGTACCCATAATGGAGTGTACAAAAGGGAGGAAGTTTGTATGGACGAAGGAAACAAAAATAGTTTTGAATTTTTAAAGAAGAAATTGTCGAGAAGTACATGTTTTGGTGTTGCCATATTTTAGCAAGGTCTTCGAGGTTGACTATGATGCCTCACATGTTGGGATTGGAGCTGTGTTGAGTCAAGAAGGATGACCCATGGAATTCTTCGGTGAAAAGCTAAATGATTTCGGGAGGAAATATTCTACTTATGATGTGGAATTTTACGCTATTGTTTAGGCATTAAGAAACCTGGAGACACTACTTAGTAGCAAAGGAGTTTTTACTCTTCACCACCATAACGCCTTGAGGTACGTAAACACATAGAAGAAACTGAATAGTAGGCATACAAAATGGGTTTCATTTTTGCAAGAATATACTTTGGTTTTAAAGCATAAGTCTAGTAAGAAGAATCATGTTATTGATGCCTTGATTAGGCATGTGATCTTTTTGACAATAATGGAAAATAATGTACTAGGGTTTGAGGAAGTTAAGGAATTATATGAAGGTGATCCATATTTTGGTGATGTTGTGAGACAACTTAAGGATCCTATAGTAGGTAGTGATTCTTTTGATTATTTGATACAGGATGGTTATTTGTTTAGGGGGAAACAATTGTGCATCCCTGTTGGTTCAATGAGAGAAAATATTATAAGAGAATTGCATAGTGGGGGGTTGGCTGGAAACTTTGGTATAAGTAAGACAATTTCTCTTGTTGTAGAAAAGTATTATTGGCCAAAGGTAAAGAGGGACATAAGTAGGGTGGTAGCAAGATGTAGAGTGTGTCAAATGGCTAAGGGCCATGCACAGAATATTAGGTTATATATGCCATTACCTATCCCTATAGGGCCATGGATTGATCTGAGTATGGATTTTGTGTTAGGGCTTCCTAAAACATAGCGAGGGAATGATTATATCTTTTTGTGATTGAAAGATGGCACATTTCATTTCTTGTAAAAAAACTAATGATCATTCCAAAATTGTAGATTTGTTTTTTTCGAAGTGGTTAGATTGCATGGAATTCCAAGAAAGATCACTTCAGATCGGGACAAGAAGTATTTGAGTCACTTTTGGAGGACTCTGTGGAATAAATTGGGACACAACTATAGTTCAAGAGTGCATATAAATCCCAGGTGATGGGTAGATGGAATTAGTGAACAGAATCTTGGGAAATATCCTACGTTGTATAGTTAGAGAAAAGCCAAAACAATGGGACTTAGCTTTACCTCAAGCTGAGTTTGCATATAATAGCTCGGTAAACAAGTCAACAGGGAGGTCTCCTTTTCAGATTGTATTTGGTAGAAATCCCAAGGGGGTCCTAGATCTAATTGTTCTACTAGGTGAAGATGAAACTAGTGATGATGTAAAAACATTTGCAGAACACATTCTATAGCTGCAAGATGAAGTGAGGGAAAAGGTTAAAGTGAGTAATGCACAATATAAAATAGCTGCAGATACCAGTAGGAGAGTAAGTGTATTTAAAGAAGGATATATGGTGATGGTTCATCTTAGAAAAGAGAGGTTTCAAAAGCGGACATATAATAAACTCAAGTATAAGAAGATTGGACCATGTAGGATTCTAAAGAAAATGAGTGATAATGCCTACAAGGTGGAGCTACCTGAAAACTTTGCTATCTCACCAGTTTTAAATTTTTTTAACTTATATAATTTTTTAGTTCATGATGAAAATGTTGCAGAGGTGGAAGAAATAAACTGGAAGCAACAAATACTAAAGAAGAAAAAGTAGAGGGTAATGTGTGTCTTGGACCAAAAGATAATCATTACTAGAAATGGGAGCTACGGATATTTGGTATATTGGGAAGGATTCACGGGAAGAATAAAATACTTGGATTCTGAGTGGGAGTTGAGGAAAATTGATGAGTGTAAAATTAGATGAGTTATGTCAATAGAATTCGCAGGAGCTTAATTTTTTTCAACTAGAGGAGAATGATGCGGGAGCATAACTTGCAGAGACCATAAATTTTGATCCGACCGTTGGATCGTCCTAAAATTTTATGGGGTGGTAGATATAAATTAGTACTATCTGGGGTAAATTTTTTTTTACAAGGTAGTTCCCATTTTGGCACGTTTTTGGGCTTATATTCCTTCATCTAGTGTCCCAAAATTGGTTCTGAATGTTTTTTTCACTTTTGACTAGGTCTTAGAAATTTAATAATTTTTTTGTGCTTGTTAGAATAAGTCCAAATTTCGCGTGAGACCTAATTTATGAAGGAATATTTGGCATATAAAATTTGGGGTCAATCCGAGTTGTTTTTCATTTTAGGGTTGTTGGCATTTTAGGGTTTTAGAGTAGTCTTGAACAAAAAGGAGGATTGTAATGATGTAATAGATCAGTGTGAATTCCAGAATGAGAAGTAAGATATTTTGAAACTCTTGGATTTTATTTACAATGTTTTTTATGTGTGATTTTGGAGGTAGTTCAACCTCTTGCGGCTAAATTCACATCACAGCTTCTATACACACACATGCAAATTTCACATTTAAAGACACAACACAAATAAAATGCAGTTTGTAACCACATTAAAACACAACAAAAAAACTCATGCTTCATCATGTAAGCCAAAGGAGCAAGAAACTAAGGGGGATGCTACTTAAGCATGCCAAAGGGAAATGAGTATCACCATCTAAGCAAAAACTACCAAAATATAACATTTCAAATCCACGACATGCCGTTATGCCTCCCCCAAGTACCCCTTATACCTCATCTTTCCTTATGCCTCCCTAACCTCTTATGGCACCCCATAACGAGTAGATGAATGCAAGCTATTTCTTTGTAAGATGGAACCCAAATCCCAATTCCCTCCACATTTATACCTCCCAAAACACTTATACCTCCCACAAAATAAACCCCATAGTTTTCTCCTACACCATTCCTAGGCCATCTACCCAATAGCACACAAAAATGCTAAAACATTCACAAAAATAACATTCAACCATTCACATATACAATAAAAGAAAGAAAGGAAAGAATTTCAAGAGCCAAGCTCCTATCTCTCAATGATGGAGATTGTTCCAAGTTTAAAACAACAAGCTCTTGAAATGCAAGAAATAAAAAAATCAACCAAGCAAAAGTATTCAACAATATTCTTAAATTCTCCAAAGCAAGAGCTCTCCAAACCAAAAGAAGTCACCCAAAATAGAGTATGCAAAAGTGAAGCCACCCAAAAACAAGCTAATGAATTCTAATTTATAGAAGTGGGAAAAGAAGAGGATGAGGTGGATCCATGTAGGATGCCACATCACACATCCTCAACCCCAAGACAAAATTCAACTTCAGTCTCAATGCATAATAAATAGGTGGGTGAATAATATGAAAGTTTTACTTGCACACTCAAAATAAACCCACACCCTAAGGGACTGAAATTAAAACATGAAAAAAGTGCAATTAAAACATTCAACTTGACTTTTAAAACAAATTCATAAAGAATGTCTAAATTTAACCCTCTAACTATAGGTATGGTTGGTAAACAACTTTAAGAGGCGTCGAGATAAGCTTAACTTTTCCCACAAGCTTCCAAAATCAGCCTCAAAGGAAAAATTCAAATTTCAAAGAAGGTGGAGTGTTTCATAATCCAAAATCAACTTACATATATCTTACACATTACTTACACATTTCTTACAACACTTTAATTCAAGGCCAACAACTCTATTAATTATTTCCTTATGACATATTTTAGTTAACTAACGTAACAACATGATTACTCACATTACCTTACCACAATTTATTCAAATAAAAGGGGAATACATCACTTATAAAACACATACCTACTAAAAAAGGAACCAAATAAATAAATACACATAACCCTTGGCCACATTTAAAGGTGACCCCTCCATGGGAATCCCTAACAACAATCAGACACACACACACACACACATGAACAATACAATTTTCCATGGTGACCTTGTTGAATCGTCAAGAATTCCAATGTGGTTGGTCCCAAATCCCCGATGTTTGTTGTGATATTTTTAACATGCAAATTACAAATACCTCCATCGGCCTCGTGGCCATATCGAACATCCAAATGAATATAAATATGATTTTAAAATCATTAATATATATATGAATCACAACAATATCAAGAAAATCAATAATATCACTTGTAATTTTATCAACAAATATATCATCATCAAATATATTCCATTATTTTAGGTTTTCTTTGAAAATATCCAAATATCACATGTCCGAAAAACATCTATAGTATAAGCATGTCAAACAAGTATATTAACATTAGTATAAAATGTCTCCAATGCCACATTCATCATATATGAATTAAATACACACAATCCATGATCTGTAATGTCTAGTCATCATATCAAGTCAAAGGCTACTATAATGTCCACTAGTATAATCAACGAGTATCATGATCAATATCAAAAGTGTTGAAGGGATGTGTGCATGACATCCCCCTCCCCTTGGACTCGAATTACTCCTGGAAGTCACTTTGGAAAGAGAGACGGGAACAAATGCAATAGGAAAAGGATCACTCCATTATGGGATTACTTGCTTCAAACAAGTGTGGGTCTATAGAACCCAAGTTTGGTCCAATGCAATTCAAAAAGAAGAAGGGAAATAGTAAGGGATGAGTTCTAAAATTTATATATGCACAACTATGAATTTAAATCTAGAGAGTAGCTTTACGCTATCAACCATGATAAAAGACATTACAATATAATAAGAAGAGTTCAAAAGAGTCTTAAGAGTAACCACCAAGTAGAGGAATAATAAGGAGAATTCCATGAGTTTGAGAAATAGCACATATTTTATCAAGGAATAAAACATACTGCAATAACAAAAATTAATTCTTCTACTAAGTTTAAGCCATGCTCTCAAGGTCTATTGTCTAGACAAGGATAGAAAAAATCAACTATGACTACTTTTTCATGAGGAAAAATTCTACTCAAGGTCATTAGGAGAAGAACAAGTAACACGGGGTCTAATAACAATCCAAGGGTGAATCATACAAAAAGTGAGTATCATGTTACAAAAACATCTTGTACTTTCCATCCTAATGGAAAAGGGGTAACAATAACAAGGTGACACAAGAAAATATGAAGAAAATAAGACTTCCCAAAGTTATTTAATATCCTTAACATATGTTGCCTTGAAAATTACAATAACTTAGGTCTCTAAGGATAAGACAAAATGCAAGGAGGTTGCTTCTTAAACAAGAGATAATTCTTAATCAAAAAGACCACAACTCACACTCATCGAGCTACGAGACAATAAGGGTATGATGACCCAAAACTCCCACAAAGAAAGGCACATACATCTATGAACAAGAAGGTACTAAGAAACTATAACACATTACTATCCACCATGTGTTTCACAATTCCAGTGTAGGTGTGAACTACAAGTTCAACTATACATTCATGATCAATACACATAAATATTACTTATTTTATAACTCAACTAATTTATTCAAAAGTGGTAGTTTTGTTTTCTAAGAACATTCCTTTACGATTTTTCTTAATTAAACTTCCTATTATTATGACATCACAAGTTTTAGATATAAGGACAACTAAGGGGCATGATATTTCACCATCTTGTAAAGGCGAGAAAAGAGAAATTATTTATCTTACTCCTAAGGGATGTAGATGGAAAATGTTTCCTTTTTATTCTTCTACATGGTTTTTATTTCTTCTAATAATTTACCCAAGTTATAGCAAGGACCATTACCCTTTTCCTATGTTCCAGTTTATTTGTTAAGTTTCAAAGTTAAATCCCTTCAATTATAGCTTTATGGTGTTTGGGGTGAATCATCTTATCACCTTTTTTATGAGAAGGAAGATTCAAACATATCACATCATTACTTTTATGGAAAATGACATATCACGTTTTTAATTCAAAAGGAATAAGTGACATTCAACATAGAAAACATGTCATTACTTTTGTAAGGACTAGGAATCTATCAACCAACATGGATCACAACAATATTTCAAGATTTTTCCACTAATTACAAGTATCATAAAACATTCCTAGTGGGTTTCTACAAGTTCTCAAACTAAGTTACAAGGAAGGCCCATTAAGGAAGCATAATTACTTTTACTTGATCTACTAGGGTTTAACAATGTTTGTTGTTTTGGTAAAAACATTTTACTCACATGATAAGAAAAGGAAAGTTATCAAATCTACACCCATATTACCACGAATACCACCAACAAGAAATCAAGAAGACAAGGAAATATTTTAACTATAAGAACACCACATACTCACTAGAAGGTATCAAATGTAAGAAGCCAATCAACTATCTATTCAACATGGCTTTACGACCAAGAGTTATAGTTTCACAAGAATAATTCCATTATAAAATACCATCAAGATTAATTCATCAAGGTCTCATTACACTAACATCACTAGTGGCATGGTCCAAAAGACTCAAAGCATCCAAAATAATTCAAAATTCATAATTCAAAATTAATAGGTCATAGAGTGTTATTCATAGTAACTTTAAAAAGTTAGGAAAGGGTAGACTTATTTATAGGTCAAGAGGGAAAAAAAAACACTTAATTTACACACAATACTCGAATGGGATTAATTCTAACCATAATTACCAAGATGCATACAATCCACAAGTCACTACTTTATATAATGAAATAAGGAAATCTTGATAAAAATTAGCATGCCATCGAAGAGAAGCCACTACTAGAAAAACACTTTTCCACTAACATCCACAACTAGCCAAAAGCAATCCGATCCTAACATAATTCATCAACCCATAATTAAACACCTCTACTCTGATGAGGTTCAAGCTCTTACCGGATTGTAAGAGAATCACCACCACTGCTAACAGACTACCAACTAGAACACACATCTCAACGAACTCTCTATCTAGCAAGGTCAAGCAACAGAAAATTCACTCTAAGATCTTAGACACACTCAAGGTTCCATGCATCTAAAACTGAGGCATAAATTTAAGCACCTAAGAAGACATTCAAGACACCCAGTGTGTACCCCTATACGATGAAATGTCACAATACAGAAAGCATAGAACCAGCTCATCATCATGCAAGAAGGAACCAAGTAATGTTTAGCTAAGTAGCCAACAACAAAACGAGCTTTGAATCACCAATCAAAATAAAATCCAAGCAATTTTGACAATCAAGGAAAGTGGCTAAGTAGCTACATAGCAAAGTCTGAAAATTATCACAAAAATATACATAGCTAAAATAGCCTCGAGCTTCTCAATCGAATAAAAAAATAAGATCTTGGTCCTTGATAAAATGACACAAGTTTAGGAATGTAAAATATAAAATGTTAACATCCGATTCACTTCGCAGCCCTTCATGGCCGCCAATAGGGGTACTCTACCTCGAGGTTAGTTCTAAGAACACATATGCAAGATTTGGTCATAAACGAAACCCAAACATAATGTCCACTCCCTCATATGAGTAAAAAAATGAACAACTAACAACAGACCATGTTCCTAACCCTTTGAAGGAAGGAAGCTCTAAACAACTTCTAATTAACTCTTCCCGACCCCAAAACACAACCACTATTTTCAAACCACAAGAATCACACCATATAATTTATCATTCCACCACTTGAATAAGGAAGGGTCTCAAAATGGCTTAACACATCATACAATTAAATCAACATTTAGGACTTATAAAATGATACATTTTCAAAGGAGAACCAAGTTTCGACTCAATAGAAGTTCAAAAAAATTAATTTAATTTAACATTCTTAGTTACTAGGGTTTAAACAAAATGTCACTAAGCAAGTACAACAATTCAAACAACTTCTTATTTTAATTTTGGTAGTTCAAATGAAAAGAGTAATGTAATATATCTTCATAGGTATTTATTTTTCAATTTTTAAATAAGGTTGTTTCTAGATTTAAAAGTGTACTAGTTTTATATTTCATGTCTCATGTTTTCTAGTGTGCCCAAGGGTCTAGGCTTTTAACCCACGGACTCGATACCAAGTGTAACACCCAAGAAAGTCTCCCACTTGAGACCCAACAACAACCTAGGTTTAGTTAGGAAAAGTTAAGGAATAATTTTATTTCTTTATTTATTTATTTTTAAGTGTTCCCAACAAAATTTTTGGGGTCCACTACAATACTTATCAAAACATCCTAAAAACACTAAGAGAGAGAAATTCATCCTTAGCACAGATAGATTATCTTTTTTGCGGGCGCGGAAAGAAATTTCTCTAGGTGCGAGTAAAGTGGGCGAGGAAGAAACGTTTCTCTCGGGTGTGCAAGGACGGGTGAGGAAGATTTTTTTTTCCCGGGCATGGAAGAAACTCTTTTCTCCTGGGCACGAAGGAAAGGCACGGAAGAATCTCTTTTCTCTTCTTCGAACTTCGGAGGTGATAAATTTTGATAGGGAATTCCATTTTTGGAAAATGCGGAATTCTTGGAAAGTTCCCAATGTCTTCTTTGTACAAAAACCTAAATAATTTAATTTGGATAAATTTTTAAGGGTCAACTTTGAGAAAATTATATGCGGGCTTATAAAATGAAAACTACGAACATTTGACTTATAAATTTGTTCAATTTGACCTCCTTCCTTTCTCAACATGCCAAAGCAGACATGGAGGGTTGCCCTTAGAGGAATTTAGGATGGATTGCAAGGGTTGATTTATTTTATTGAAGATCAATTCGGAATTTCTCAATTTGATAGCAAAACAACTGTGAGAAGTTTTGTGCCCGATTCTAAAAGGTCCTATAAAAATTTCTGAAGTGTTTTCGTTTGTTTGGGGTCCTTTTAACCACACTAACTTCAATTTAATGTTACATTTTATTGTTCATTGTTCCAGGGGTCATTCTATACATTTTTAATAACAAAATTTGTATAGTTTACAAAGAAACATAATAACATCTATACTTGAACACAAACAGATCTATTTCTATTTATCAACCTTAAAAATATGAATTCATTACAAAACAATATAACCTATTGAGTTGATTCAAGAAAGGTATTAAAATGCCAAATTAAAACTTCTATTTTTCAAACATTCATTTCTAAGAAAAAAATAATATACATTTCTTCATACATATTTCCAAACTTGCAAATGGAGATCTCATAATGCATTTCAACAATCGAATTCAAATATGACAATGCCATTTGAGGAATATCATATAATATTTTATCAACTAAAAAAATATATCCTTAAAATTTTATTTTTGAAATATAACATACAAAATTCATGTCTTTCACATTTTTTCAAAAGAAAGAAAAAGAGTATATCTCTTTCACGTTCAAAAAGGGGATTTTATTTCTAAATATAGTAACTTTTCAGCACAAAATGTATTACATTGCCATCCAATTCTAGTGGGAGAGAGGTTTTAAAAATATAACTCTCACAAGGGACTATCAAAATTGTCTTTTCCTCTACTCCGAACAGCAACATGAAGATCTTCCATTTAGCTCAATTCGATCACAAAAAGTAGGGGAAAGGCAATGCTCTCCACCCAACCAAGACATCTAATGAAAGGAGAAGTCATCCTTCTTCATTGGTCCCTAAGCCCCAACCATAATACAATAAAATATGTCATCCAACTCATGGAAACAACAATCTTCCACAAAACACGCAAACAACATTTTCACAATAAAACACAGTCCAAAACAAAATGTAGTTTGTGACTACATTAAAACATGACAACAATACCAAGGCTTTATCAAGTAAGCCAAATGAGAAAGAAACTATGGGGATGTTTCTTATGCCTCTCGAAAGTGGAAATGAGTATCACCGCCTGAATTACAAACCTCCAAAATATAGCATATATCAAAACCCGACATTCCTTATGTCTCCTCAAGTACCCCTTATTCCTCACATTTCCTTATGCCTTCCCAGCCTCTTATGGCACCCCATAACGAGTAAATAAATGCAAGCTATTTCTTTGTAAGGTGGAACCCAAATCCCATCTCCCTCCACCTTTATAGCTCTCTAAAACGCATTTTTACCTCCCACAAAATAAAACCCATAGTCTTCTCCTACACCATTCCTAGGCCATCTACCCAACAACCCACAAGCATGCTAAAACATTCACAACAATAAAATTTAGCCATTCACATATACAATAAAAGAAATAAAGAAAATCATTTCAAGAGCTACGCTCCTACCTCTCGATGATAGATTTTGTTCCAAGTTCAAAACAAAAAGCTCTTCCAATGCAAACAATCAAAAAAATAACCAAGCACAAGTATTCAACAATCTACCCAACTTCTCCAAAGCAACAAATCTCTAAACCAAAAGAAGTCTCCAAAATGGAGTATGCAAAAGTGAAGCCACCCAAAAACAAGCTAAGTAATTCCAGTTTATAGAAGAGAGAAAAGAAGAGTATGAGGTGGATCCATGTAGGATTCCACATCACACATCCTTAACTCCAACACAAAAGTCAACTTCATCCTCTAATGCATAACAAATAGGTGGGTGAATAATATGACAATTTTACTTACACACTCAAAATAAACCCAAACCCCAAAGGATTGATATTAAAACATCAAAGAAAAGTGCAGTTAAAACATTCAACTTGAATTTAAAAAAACATAAAGAAGGTCTAAATTTAACCCTCCAACTATAGGCATGGTTGGTAAACAGATTTAAGAGGTGTGAGAAAAGATTAACTTGTACCAAAATCCTCCAAAATCAGCCTCTAAGGACAAATTCGAATTTCAAAGAAGGTGGAGTGTTTCATACTCCAAAATAAACTTACATATCTCTTACACATTACTTACACATTTCTTACAACACTTAATTCAAGGCCAATAACTCTATTAATTACTTCCTTATGACATATTTTAATTAACTAACTTAACAATGTGATTACTCACATTACTTTACCACAATTTATTTAAATAAAAGGGTAACACATCACTTATTAAACACATACATACTAAACAAAGGAGCCAAATAAATAAATACACATAACCCTTGGTCACATTTAAAGGTGATCCCCCCCATGGGAATACCTAACAATAGTCAAACACACACACACACACACAAAATAATACAAATTACCATGGTGACCTTGTTGAATTCATCTAGAATTCCAATGTGGTTGGTCTCCAATCCCAGGATGTTTGTTGTTTTTTTTTTAACCTAAAAATGTAAATACCTCCTTCGGCCTCGTGGTCATATCAGAACATCCAAATGAATATAAATATGATTTCAAAACAATCAATATATATATATATATATATATATATATATATATATATATATATATATGAATCGCAACAATATCCAAAAAATCAACAATATCTCTTGTAATTTTATCAACAACTATATCATCATCAAATAAATTCCATTTTTAGGTATACTCAAAATATCCAAATATCACATGTCCAAAAAAAATCTATAATATAACCATGTCAAACATTATATCAACATCGTATAAAATCTCTCCAATCCCACATGCATCATATATGAATTAAATCAACATATTCCATGATCTCTAATGTCTAGTCACCATATCAAGTCAAAAACTACTATAATGTCCACTAGTATAATCAGCAATATCATGATCAATATCAAAAGTGTCGAAGGGAAGTGGACACTACAGAATTCACCAATCCTCGAAGAGGAAGACAGGTTTTACGAGGTAGCTATCATTGTTACCTCAAGATTTGAACTAGCTCTAGATACATATATAGAGACACCTCAAAAATTTTAACCCACTCTAGATATAGATACAAAGCTAATTCAATCAATTTGTATATAGTAAGAGTAGGAGATATTAGGGTCACAAATTTATTTTTGTCTACAGGTCCGATTTAACCTACAATGGTGTTGATTTCGGGATGGATATTACCAAGAGCTCCATTTAGGAGTCCTTAGATGCTTGCAATGAAGGCGTCATTTCTTGCATAGGGAAAGACAATTGTCCATGAGATTTGACTATGTTTTGAAATATGTGTGTTGTATGTTAGGTTTGTTGGATTTTTTTATAAATAGATTTTATGCGTGAAGGATCACTTTCCTATCCATGTTGTTATTATCTCTAGTGTGTATATATTTTATTATTTCTAGGATTATAGGATTTCACTCCATGAGGGGTTTAATAATTTATATTGTAAGATAATGCAGTTAAAAATCTAATAATAAATAGCGCATGTTTCTCATTTTGAATTTAGATAGTCCTTATTCATTCTTTTGGGGTTAGTTATTTTGTATGTCTTGAGAAAATTAAAATTCATTTTGGTTTCAATAAAATAATATTTCAATCTATAGTTTTATGTGGGAATTTACTTTTTTGATTGGTTGCAGTAGAGATTGTTGTTGATATATGAAGTGCATACCTAGATTTTTCCAGACAAGATTTTTGCCCCAAGAATTTAGCACTGCAAATTGGGACAACATCCAACCGTTGCTTTGTCTCACCTTCATTTTCATCCTATTTTTACCTTGAATTGACTCCCTCCCTCAATCTCAACCTTAGCTAACTCAAGCTTTCCTCTCCATTTCCCCGAGTCCCACCTCTTCCCTCTCTATATCGAGGCCATTTTCACCCATCTCGGTTGTGGCTTGACCTTTCTACAAACCTTCTTTTTCGTAATCTGTTTCCTCCATCCTTAACCTGCCTGCATTGACTATTGAGCCCTTGCAGGAAGATATAAATGTAGCACATACAATAAGCTCTTAAATTTTCATCAAGCTCTAATAGATCACAAATCAAGTCACAAGAAGTTCAAGGGTTGTATTTTAGTGACCAATGCCAATGATGAGGTCAAGGGGAGGAATGAAGAAGAAATTAATGAAGAGTGCAACAGTGTGTTGATGACCGAGTATCTTATGGATTTTATGGGTTTTTCATATGCAAGAGAGGAGGAGGAAAAGATAGATAATCTCATTAAAAAATTGAGCCTTGAACTTACAGTAGTGATGAAGAGATATTATTGGATTGGTTACAATAGAGTTACACAGAGCACAAACAGTGTGATCTCAATAAAGGAACAATCAAAACTATTGGCATGCCATAAAAGTAATGTGAGACATCCACTTTTTGATCTCAACAAGCCATCACAAGTGGATGAGGAAGATTTACAAGGTTTTTATGGAATGGTGGAAGTTGATCCCGACTTATACTGAAAGTTTCAGTCAAAGAATACAACTTAACTAAGATGTGAGAAATGGTGGGTTTGGGTGTATCTATGAATGGCTTAAGGTTACACAAGATTTTCCATACCTTGATCTCTTTTTATAATTTGAGTAATAACCAGGTGCATCTAGATATCCAATCATTTTGATTCTTAAACAATTCATTCTATACATAATCTCTTGTGAGGATATTTAACAAAACTTTATTTTTGTATGTTTGATAAGGACTCTAAGTAAGGATGATGATTTTTTGGTTTGATTTCATCAACAAATACATTCTAATGGAAAGTCATTTTTTAAATAGTGAAAATGCTACTACTTTCAGCTAAGAACACACATATCATTATCCATGTAAATGTATATAAATAAAAACTAGAATAGGATCAAACTTTCTCCATTTATTTATTAGCCTATCATGTGGAGGTCTAATATTTGTATTGAAAATTTGTACACAAAGCTCTGTAATATAAGATGTGTAACGCCCACAATTTCAATGTTGTAAAACCACATTATTCGTTGAGTAATTATTTGGAAAGTTGCAGTATTTTTTTGAATTAAAAAGGTTACAATGATGTTATCCCCATAGTTCATTTAATTAATTCCTATAAAAATTTTACTATATTATAATGAATGGATCAGGTCTAGGTCAATACTTAAAATTCTTAATGCATTCCTAATGTCAATTTTAATTGCAATTTACTAGGAATGTGCCATAAACTATTTTAGTTGATTAAATAGTTTCCCCTTCTCAAATTAATATTCAAACCCACAATAATTAAACCCTTAACTTAATTACTTTAGTTCCCTTATCTTACTAGCTTTAATGTCCATTGAAACATTTATTAAAACATACTAGGAGAGTTACATTTTTAACTTAATACACTAGAGCCCTAAGTGGCCCCATTCACCCATTTACACATACATTTGATTTATTTAAAAATTAAAACCATAATATGAATATTCTCACCTAACAATTGTAGGGTTGATTCTTAACCCTTGGATCAAATCAATTGTGGCCACTAGATCAAATAATTCCAACCTAACCCTAACCATCCTTATGGGATTTTATTAAATTATTTTTCATACCCTACCTTCCACATTTCACCTCTTTTATTTATTTTTTAATTTACATGTTGGAGAAATGGAAGCCATGGGAGCTATTATCCCCATTTTACCACCTAGGAAAAATTGTTTGAATGCAACAAAACATAGAGGAAATGAAGGGGTCAGATCGGTGGCGTGGGCTCGCATTCCATCCCAAAATTGAGCCCAGAATGATCTAACCAAAAGAAGAGAAAAAGGCCAGCGAAATGGGGCCACGTGCCTCATCAGTGCAAATCCAAGGGTGAAATCAAGAGACATGTCCCAAACATGCACAAGCCCTCCATGTGACTAGGGTCCAAAAAGGTTGCACCCATTGTTGAAAAATCTCAACAGGGATAGACCCTATGGAAGACTCCACATTTCTCAACCACTCATCTCTAAAGGTTAGGTTAAAATAGGCTCCCTAAATGTGCACTGAGAGGATGCCACATATTCGAGTCAAAAAGGGGGCAAGAGCCTGCTTTTGAGAAGAAAAATCCCAGAGAAAGGAGCCATGTGTCGGCTCGATGGAACTTCAAAGGTCGACCCAAAAGGTAGGACCCAAACAAGTGTGAGCCCTCCATGTGTTGCTATCACCGAATCACAGCACCCCTGGAGATATACTTGAACTCACAGTGTGATTGGATAACATGGGTACTATCTCCAAGTTATGGGACTTGCTACTTGAGATAGACCTCCAGAGAAAGCTGGTTCTTGCTCCTAAACTACCTGCCACAATCTACTCTAATGCAGGATAAGCTAACTGTTCTAATCTAAATTTTCAAGGGACCAGGGAAAGAGAATACATAAAATGAAATCCTACACTAAAGCGGTGATACACCAGAAAAGGAGGATGTGAGAGTAGTCTCCAAATGTGTGAAATACAAAGGCAAAGTGCACACTAGAAGAGGTGATGACAGTTCTCCATAATCTAGCAAAATGCATTCACAGTAGTATTCCAAGCACACACAATGATAATGAATTCCTGCAAGAACATAATAATAGACACAATATTCTTGTGGAAAGATAAAAGGGCAAGAAGAATGCAAGAAAACACAGCAGGGGAAGATACATCCACAAACTTGTATTTTATTGCTTCCTGGTATGCACAGTTCAGTCTATTACAAGATAAGGGCTTGGATCACCATGCAAGGAGTCCACTACAAGGGCGTGCAACACACTGGCTTCACAAATCAATTTTGGTAGAGCTTTGCTACCCAAAAACTCTCCCTTTACAATGAGCCCAACACTCCAATTTATAGAAAAATGAGAAGGAAAAGAGAAGGGAAAATGGAAATCCCGAAATCTATCCTTAAACCACCTGTAAGAGGCATTAAATTGAGTGAAATGGTTATACATTACTTGTAAAAGGCTCCCCATACTGTCCCATGTTCTGCAGCAGAGAAAGAATGATGGCCATGCCTCTTAATTGCACTCCAAAAGCTACCAAATAAAACACTTAACTGAACCCGGCCTCGTTTTCTTAGAAATCTCAATCAATTTCTGATCAAATCTGGAATTTCTTCATTACTGTGCATCGGGCTCGGAACCATGATTCCAACGGTACCAATTTTGTGCGATTTTGTTGAGAAATGCAAAAGTTATGGCCTTCGAGTGCGGTTAGCTATATTGGGTTTGGCGAGGCGTTTTCGTAATTTGACGGGAATGAGCATTGGATCGATGAAGCCGAATATGTTTCTTTTATTTAAATATATCTACCCTCATTAAAAATCATAAATCTAGTTTTTGTGGCGTAGAGGACGTCGGGCTCGTTCCAGAAAGTCCAATTTTGTGAAAATCGGAGCTCGGAGTCAAAAGTTATGGCCGTTTGAAGTTCCACGGACCAAACCTTGACTTTTCTTCTCGCCTTGCCGCGCTCGGCTTTTCTGTCCCACGGGTCCCTTTGTTCAATTTGTCCCAAATCGTTGCACGGGACAAATTCTTCCGAACCGCCCGAAATGGGCTTCCATGTCCCTTTTCTGCCGGTGACACGTGGTGTGATCTGATTGGCCTTCGGCTCCTTCGGCTATCCGCGTCCCGCGCGTCCCTTTGTCCCATTTGGCCCAGTGCTGAAATTTCCCATTTCGGCCGAACCGGCCGGTTCACGTACTCGTGGCCCAGATGTCCCATTTGCTTTGACTGTTTGGGACAAATTTTCCCGATTCGCCCGGTTCGGTCGGTTCACGTCTATTTGTCTCGCGCGTCCCTGACTAAAAGTTCTCATTTCGGCCGATCCGGCCAGTTCACGTCCAGATGTCGCAACTATCCCGACTATTGCAAGGACTAGGACTTAGCCATTTTTTATGATTTTTCTGGCCCGAGCTTGTTTTTTGCAATTTTTTACATTTTCTCAGAACTTGCTCTCTTCTTCTTGGACAGGGGAGTTAGAAAAAATATGAGGGGACCCTAGAAACATGACCTTTCACCCTGAATCAATATAACTACTTGGGACTAAAGAATTTGATGCGTGTTATCAAAATTACCTTGAGGGGTGAATTTTGGATAACATGTGTCTTAGGTCAAACATATTGCTCACAAATAGTAAGGACTAAGAAAAACACGAGGAAATGAAGGGGTGGCCCATGGATGATGCCAACTATCCCACCGTCACAATTTCTAGAGCTAACTACAAGGGTCCCACCCACAAAGGGGTTTTTGGGATTTATATGTGATGGGCACCCTTCCTAATGCAAAGGAACAAGGCAGACAATGTTCACTCGAGACCTAAATCGGCTAAGTATAAGACAGGGCCAGCGGAAAGCACCACGTGTCTCTTCGGCGCAACTTCAAGGTAAGGTATGAAGCATGGTCCCAAAATAGGTACCAACCCACCACTTAGAAAAAGTCTAAAAAGGGTTTCACTAGCCATTAAAAATTTATAGATCTGCAAATGATGTCGTGTGCCTCATTAGCACACCTCCAAAGGAAAAATATGGGTGGGGTCCCCAAACATGCGCCAACTCTCCACGTGTCTTGGGTCATGCATTGGGTCTTCAACAAGTAGAAGGGAATTTTCCAGAGCACAAAGGAAATAGAGCAGTCCTACGGACAATGCCATTATCTCTTTGGTGCAACTACAAGATAAAAAATGGGGCCACAATGACCCTCATGGGAAGACTCGTACAAATATTGTGAGCCCGCATTAAACACCAAACCACGACCTCTAGATGGCCATATCTTTTGACCAGAATGTTGGATTTGAATGGGAGAGGACATTTTGGAAATCTCTCGTGTGCCATTTACTCACCTACCACCATTAATGATTTTGTCTACCATTTTTGAGGCCATCAAGTCTCTCACCTGCCACCATAATGAATAATGGGTCTCCTTTCTTTACCAAAAAGGAACATTGATGGGGGCATGTGTATCAGTAATTGAGACCCATCATTGTTCCAAGGGAATTCATTTCCCTTTTAGGGTGGTTAAACAAGAGTCTGGATTTTTCTACCTCTTTCTCTAATTATTCTTATATATCGTACAAGAGGGATAATTTCTAAAGGTTGGAAACTCTTGCTTTGCTCCCTCTCTTCTTCTCTTCCTTCAGGAGAATTTGTGGAGTTTCAAGCCTTCTATTTAGATTGTGCTACAAATCTTTCCTCTTGGCCATTGTAGTGTACTGTATCAAATTTGAATCAATAATGTATGTCTGTAGATGATTTCCAACCCTCTTTGTGTTCATTGCACCTCTCTGATCTCTCATTACAATCTTGGTCACCTGTGTATGGTGGTTGTATGCATTTTTATGGTTTGTGTTTATTTGCAAAGTATGTGTTCAACATTCCTTTGGTGCATCACCTTTGTTAGTTTAGGTTTATTTTCTTGCATCTTTCTCAACCTTGTCTCCTTGGCAAGTTAGAGCAGGTTTTATATTAGATCCTCTACAATAGGAATGTGTGCACCTAAACAAAGGAATAGGAACCAGCTTTCATTTAGAGAGCTCTCTCGATTCACGAAGTCCCACAACTTTGATATATGCTCCATGGTATGCAATCACACCGAGAGTATCAACCCATCGAGTAATAGACATTAGGGGTGCTATGATTTTACACCAATATGACCATGGAAGGAAACCATGGAGGGATTCATTTAGTGAAAACATAACTTAGTTTCTTTTGTGGATTTATTACATAAATGTCTTCCATTTGAAGATTGAAGAAGTTTCTACTCTAAATCAAAAGTTATTATTTAGTTATTTCCATTTTTAGTCTTCCATTTGGGAAAAACCCACTTCCATTTAATCTATGAGATTGAATACATTTAAATTCCCATTTAAATATTTACATGTTTAGAAAAATGAATTTATGCCCTTATGGCTTGCTAGTGATTTCCTCTTCATATTTGTAGGCTTAAATTTTTAATAAAACAAGTTTAAAATTTCCTAGTCATGGATTTTTAATTTTCCACTGATAGTGATGAAACATCTACCCAAAGTAGGCCAACGGTACTAGAAATGTCGACCTACCTAGGCGACGATTCACAAACCACCGCCTTTCATGCGTGGTGGTTCCAAGATCATCACTTTCCACACACAATGCGGTGGTCCTATTCTTCGAAAATAGAACCCTCAATTCCATAATTTTTCCAAAAACCAAATTTACTAGAGTGATTTACGAGATAATACTTAGCTTGCATTCATGTGCCTAAAGTATCCAGTTGGAAGGTTACACCATTTATTCATTCCATGCTTAAAATTACTAAATTTAATATTTTATATTTCTATAGTAACAAGAAAACAACTACAAGATCATTTTTATTTTCATCCAACAAAATTTCTTTCAAGTTTTTTTATTAAAGGTAAATATTTTTTTGAAAGGGACTATACCCTTGTACAATAAGGCTCAAAATCCAGATATAACCATATCAACATAACCAAAAGGGATCAAAATCCAGATATGATCAATAAGCCCAATAACAAAAAATAACTTGCCAAGAATAAATCTTGAAACTAGTAATCCAATAGCTAAAAGCCAACAACTAAACATCAGAACAACTACCCATTAGCTGCATAATAGGCCAAAAATAAAATACAACGATAAGAGCTAACAAAAGAAAGATTCATGCCTTGTCCAAGATGATGGGGGATTTAGGTTTAGTGTATCCCTTCTTTTTCCTATCCACCACCTTCCATTCTTCATTTCCTTCTTCCACTGAGATCGGAAGAACCACTTCAATCGATTTGATAGGAATGTGATCCTCAAGAAGGATATTTGAAGAAAATTTTATTACTAAATTAGCCTCCGAAAAGAAGAGTCTTGGGTAACTTCTCGTAAATATTAGAAGATATTTCCATGATGGGTGAGTCAACTTGTATAGGGGCATTAGATTTAGCAACTGGATATGTCTAGGGATCGATTGTTAGATGCTCTAGTAGAGAATATTTCCACCATGCAGGTTTTCTCTTTCATTTGGAATGTTCACAATCTTTTGTAATATGACCATTTTTGAAACAACATCAACATCTGAAAGCAAGTCCTTCGTAGTCTAACCTTTGTATCTAGAGTCTTTCACCAATCTATAGATTAATTTCTATTGGTAAGGCTTTGGAGGTATCAAGATCTACAAGGATTTGTGCATAAGTAGTGTGGGTTTGAATGGAGGTTTTCTCATCAATAGCTGCACATGAGCCTAGAGTATCCCCTATAGCAAGCAAACAAGATTTGTTCCAAAGCTAGAGTGGGAGTCCAGGTAAATGAACCCAAACCAGGTAGGTATCAAAAGAGTCTTTTGAAGGATCAAAAGATGGATACCATGGCTTAGCCATGAGTCCATGTTCACCCCAAACCCAGTGTTGTGTAATAATTAAATCCCTATCTTCAGGGGTTTCAAAAACAACAATGAAATATGCTTTTGCACAAGGATAAAGTTCAATCTTACCTTGTATCTTTTCTCTCCATCTTTGAGCAATCTAGTCATGGAGCTGAGAAAGTTTTGGCCAAAATTTGTGAAACCTACATATGAGACCCAACTGGGAAATATTTTCTTCCTCCTTGAGCACCTTTAAAAGAAGATCCTCCTCAAGTTTCAGCATTGGGGTCTCCTAAGAGGGTTTCAAGAGCATATCAGAATTCCTTGTATAGATATTTTCCTACTTGCAGACAACATCAACAAAGGAAGGTTGTTGGGAAGATTCATTCATCTTTTGCCACATGCATGAGGTCCAAATCTATTTTTTGATCATTTTAACACTATACTACGCTCACAGGAGAAACAGAGTTATGCTTTGATCTATTCCTCACCTTTCCACCCAACTCTGTGTGAATATCTTTAGGTTCTGCATCCTCATCTCCATTTTTTCCACCGCTGAGCCCAAAGGTGTTAGGAAATAAGAAATAAAATATGTGGAATAATCCCTTACAGAATCACAATAGTAGAAACTAATATGCAGAAAATATTATAGATCTCAAATAAAAGTGCAGAATAAATAACACAACACAGAGAGACACGATTTAACGTGGTTCACCCAATTTGGGCTACGTCCACCAAGAATCACTTTCTCATATTTTATTACAAGCCTCTAATCTCTCAATACAATACACAAATCCATTTGGAGCGATGCTCAACAAACTCTCTGAAATTCACACCCGAATTCAAAACACATCTACAATACATTTGCTTGTACATCTATGATATTCATAAAACCATATAAATAGAAAAGCTGCTTAGCGGTTTACAAAACCATGGGTATCAAACAATGGGGAAAAACCATCCCATAAACCTATGGGTAGCCGAAGAGGCATTTTTACAAAATAATGGGTACCGAAAAACCATAGGCCCAAAAACAGCCCATAACGGTTACCCATTACCCATGGGTTAATAAACCACCCATAAAAATTTGCGGGAACACTGTAAAAATACCCGAGTGTAACACATGGAAGGTGTAACACACTCTAACATGAAAATAGGCTCCACAAACATAAAAAAGGAAGTATGATGAAAGTTATTATTGTTCGTAGAAAAGATTTATCATTATCTCTGCCACCTTTGATCATATTAGGCGGTTCCTTTCAAGTTCAAAAGTAGGAATGAAGCTTAATCTATTCCTAGTATTATTGTTTTCCTTTCCACAACAAAATGTAATTTTCTTAACAAAATAAATCATTATAATTTATTGCATCTTTCCATTTCTACTACAACCATCTACTCAAGGAAAGCACAAATAAACTATTATACATTTAAAATTTACCAAGAATACTTTGTCAATGATTAACAACTTCCTACTTTCCTTTAATTTTTACAATGATGCAACTTCAAAAAATAATAATAAACTTTATTTTTCTTTGAGCATATCTCACTTCTTTCAATGCAAAGATATTTCTTTCCAACAATACATTACAACTTATAAATAAAATATACAATACAAATTTTCTTTTAAATACAATACTACTAGTCTTCCACCTTAAGTGGGAATTACAAGAAAGGTTTCTACAATGAAGGATTTATTTTGACTTCAAAAAATTCTCCAAGTCCCAATTCTTCAACAAGATCTCCACCATTTCTTCACTTTAATCACAACAACAAAAATGGGGGAGAGACAACACTCTCCACCCAACAAATAATCCAATGAGGAGAAGAAGTTATCCTCCTCATTAGCCCCGAGCCCTAACCAAAATGTAGTAAAGGATGGATCCAACTCATGAAAACTATCACAAAGCTTCCAAATGACAATATGAAATTTCACAACCATTTCCAAAATAGATTCAACAGAAGATACAATCATAAGAAGCAAACTAATAAAATACACAAGGATTGAAAATGTAAAGCAAATGGAGCAAGGATCTATGGGGAGATCACTTATGCCTCCCAATGGGATTTGGTACCCACCTTAAAACCCTCAAAAAAACATCTCAAACCCCTACACAACTCTTATGCCTCCCTCAAGATCCTCTTATACCTCCCACATTCTCTTATGCCTCCCTACAGTCTCTTATGTCTCCTTTAAAATAACGAAGTAAGAAATTCAAGCATATTCTTATCAAAGGTGGGGCACCCAACAAAACTCCCTCCCAAAACATGAAATAAACTCTTATGCCTCCCTACATATAAAATCCCCATAGCCTTCTCCTACACCATATTTAGGCATTCTACCCATGAACCCAACAAGCATACAAACCATTCATTTGCACATAAGTATACACATATAAAAGAAAACAATTAAAACAAGGGTGTAGTTCCTACCTTTCCATGGTAGAACTTGATCAAAGAGTCACACAAAAATATCCTTCAAGCAATATCCAACTCCGAAAAGCTCCAAAAATTCAAAAGCACTCTCAAACTGTCCATCTCCAAAAATACAAGAGCATAAATCAAATGAAGTAACCAAAAAAAATTTACATATATAGAAAAAGGGAAGAGGATCGTGAGGTGGCTCCATGTAGGATGCCACACCACTTATCTTCAACTCTACATCACAACTCAAACCTTAACCCCAATGCATAATAAATTAGTGGTTGAGAGGAATGACAGCCTCTTACACACACAATCCAAACCCACACCCCCTAAGGACATAATTTAAAACCCATGTAAGAAAAGTGCAATAAATGTAAATTTTTGTCTTACAAAACACATAATGGGGTCTATTTTTGACCCCCCAATCCATAGGTAGGGTTGGTATATGAAATTAAGAGGTGTGGGACAAGCTTAGCTTGTCCCACAAGCCTCAAAAAATGGCCCTTAAGCCCAAATCCGAAATTCCAAAGTAAGGTAGAGTGTACAACACTCAAAGTCACTTACACTCAATCAAAATCACAAAATCCAAAAGACAAAAATACTCTAATAAATGACCCCTTTTGTCACATCCCCATATAAATTAATAACATGATTAAATTACTTAATAAAGGAACATTAATCAACAATGATTAAATAAATTACATCACAAAATAAATCACATACTCTACAATAAATAAAATAAAAAGGGAAAGAATTGCACACATAGCCCATGGTCACAATTGGAGGTCATCCCTCACATTCGGACTAAAAAAAAAAAACAACAAATATCACGCATGTTGCCATGGTGACCTTCATTGTATCCATCTAGTATTCTGTTGTGGTTGGTCTCCAATCCCCCTTTTGATTGTTGTGATATAATTACCTGCAAAATCACACAATACCTCCTTTGGCCTCATGGCCGCATCAAAAACATCAAAGATAAAATATACACACAAATCAATAATCATCCTCATATAGCTAAATCATCATCTCAACTAAACAATGTTATCATTTGTCTAAAATTTCAACATCTCAATTCTATCTTTTTATCAATATAAACAAGATCACAAGATTAGTTCAAATGCTAAATCCTAGTCAACACGATGAGAATTGAATGTTAGTTTTATATATGCAAACAACACATCATCATCTTCAATATAAAAATGTCTCTCTATGCCTCTAATAATCCACACAAATCATACTATGAATCATAATCCATCAATAGTCAAAATATCTCTATCATCTATCATCATGTTAAACCGAAATGACACAATCATATCAGTGTCTATAGTCAATAGTAATCGAAATCAAAATATAATAAGTTTTGAAGAGGAGTGGGCACTACAACGTGGTAAAATTCCATTCATTACCAACTTTTTCAATTCCTAATTTTTGGTAGGTGAGTATGCTTGTAGATTGTTACCACATTATCTTTGATATGAACAAATTATCGAATGTGCATGGTTAGGAATAGCAAGGTCACTGATTGGGCTTGTGCATTCAAAGCCGCTTCACCCATTGCACCCCTACCCACCGCCTAGGTTTTAACAACCAAGATCTTCCTAAAGCAACCTACTTCCTCCACTTGACACTCATGCATGGTTTGACCTATTTTTAAAATAACATTCCCTTATCCTTTTGATTTTATATATGAATACATGAACCCTTTTCTATCAATATGGTTGTTGAGGTATCTTTCGCATGAAATCGGTGAGAATGCAACTCATTTCTTCATACTTATCGAAATGGGTTCATAACCAGAACACCAAAATAACGTGTAGGATATATTTATGAAATTGAAGACCAACACGGGCATATTCTTAAGGAAGTACTCATATATTTCGAGGAAAAGTATTCCTATTATGCTTACAATTTTCCCACATCATAATATAATGTGATTATGGAGAAGAAGTTGCTTATTTACAGTTTGTATAGTATGTTTTCTACTTGTTTGCAGTGCATAATTTAAAGTTATATATTATTTGTAAATTAACATAATATTTATAAACTTAAGGAAAAAAATGATTTTGGGTGTAGAGAAACTATAGAATAGAAACAATATATTCAAATTTTTCATACATCTTATGATTAAAATGACATAACAGATGAAAACTCGAGACTCTCTATCTACCTCCTTTATGGTGTGTATCACTATCTTGGGAAATTTGTAGCAATAGCCTCTCTTTTTTCTAATTTAGATACTTGTTGAGAGTCCTTAGATCTATCTATTTTCCCACTAAATGGTTAGAATTGGCTGTTGTAATGGCTTTTATCATGTTTGAATGTTGCAATATTGTGTTAATTTTTCAAGTTAAAAACAAAATGTCTACTAATGATCATTTCAATGAAAGGTTTTTCTAGCTATATTTATGGTATTTAGTTTTTCATTCATTCTCTTCTTTAGCTTTCCTATAAATTGTTGTTTCAATCCTCAACATCAATCAATAAGATTGCATCTATTAAGTTGTTTGGCTCTTCAATTCAGCATTGTATTTATCTAGAAGCTTACATATCATCAGCACTCGGGTTTCATGCTTTTACAATATGTCCTTCACAAAGTGAGGATATTGTGTCCAAATGAGATTAAGCGAGATGATGAAAAGGTTGATGTTACTACATGGAATGAATTAAGAAAAATTTAATCAACTCCTTTTCCTAAAATGAGAGTGAATTTGGATTGCAAATTTTTAGGGTTGTGAAGTACACTTTCTCAAGTAGGATATTCATTTGCTTGTTGGTCTTAATATTGTAATCTTATGAAAATACAAGGTGACAAAAATATACTTACTTCAAAAGTAAGTTTCTTAAACAAGTAGGACTGAGTGAACATATTCAAAATGAAATATCATGTGATGTGGGCATTGAAAGGGAATCTTTAACTGCATCACTTACCTTTGTGAGTGATGTATGCCTTTCACATTTGCAATGGAATACTAATAAATTCATTGTTTCCATTGATTCAAAATTTAAGGATACTTTTTTCGCATACATTATAATATCTTTCCATATTAAAGCTGATTTGTAACATATCTTGAAGCTCCATGTGATATCAAAATAGGTTGTCTTGTGAATAGTTATTATGTTTATTTTGTAAGTCTGTACTCTTCTCAAGTGCATTATTTCTACATGGATTTGAAAGAGTTAATAGGTCTAGGAAGAACTATGTATTTATTATGGTCTTCTATACATAAAATATCTAAAACAATTAGAGGTAAAGTCAAAATATATCATTGAAGGACCCAAGAGTGTTAAGGATTATATGAACAAAATTCCCACGACATTTAGGGAAAGACATACCAATTACCTATAAACACATTAATAAGATCTCATTTTATCCAAGGTATACAACTTCTCTAAAATCATATAATTTAACGATTAATAATATATAAAATACATTTTTAACATCTATATTTCCAAACCATCATGCACTCATATTTGATATATCTTCATGTTCCAAAATGTGACTTTTATATTCCAATCAATATATTCAATTTTCCTCCCCTCATAAAAATTCACCTTCCTCTCCTGCCTACAATTTTATCATTTACTTTTCACACATTTTTCGTGGGTTGTCATGTTATGTTGAGATCTTCAAATGTCACAAATTCATATTTAAGGTGTTGTAACAAGTTTGTAACATCTTTGACATTCAATTGATTTGCAAGTCAGGACTTGGAACATTGCAAACCAACATGTACTAAAGAAACCATGAATTTGTATTCTTAATTTTCTTCCAGCTCTTCATCTTCAAGCACTTGTAGCTCATGCAGTACACTGCTATGAATTACCTCTAACAATCTATTTGGAAACCTTGAGCTCACCCATTTATACAAGTTCAAGCCTTTAACAAACATGCCATCACTAGACCTTTTCTTTGTCAACATTTCCAATAGCAGAATGCCATAACTGTACACAACTCCTTGTGTTGAAGCATGTTTCCCTACTCCATACTCTACATTCATGTTAACAATTATGAAAAGAGAAATCCATTCACATCATATAAAATTATTTTTTTCTATATAATGAAATTTCTCATCAAGAACGGTTTTTTCCATGGATATTAACCGTCACGACACCTTGCTCTAATTGAAAAACATAATAACTCTCCAATTATTTTCATTTGTTAATGAATTTTTACAGTCTTTTTATCATTTTGAACTAATCCAATGAATGCATAACAACAAGATAACCTTCACTACATATTCATTTCTTTTCACTATGTACCACATATATTTGCCATGCTACGTATATTCAAGGTAGATATAGAAAGGACAGAAATCATATAAAATACATCCGAGAAAAAATATGTCAAACACACATTCGTACAAAACGCATATCACATAAATCATAGTTAAACATAAAAGTATGTGCATGTGTCATCTCGGGATGGCTAAGGAGCTGTAAAAATCAATACAAAATTGACCAATCTTTTAATAAAAATTTTACATGATATATGATGCCCTCATTGTAATGCCCCTTTTGACGTTACCCCAAATTTTGCCATGACAACCTTGTTGCTAAGCCTAGGAATGTTGTGAGCTTTCTCTCATTGATGTTAGTTGACTTCATCCTTATCACAGTGAAGATTTAGCACCCTCCCTCTCCATCTTGCCTTCTCGAGTCGTAGTCAACACCTCTAGTTGTGGACCTTGTAGCATCCTGTATGATTATCCTATTAAAGGAAAATATTGTTCTCACTTTATCAAGCTTTCTGTTGATCGTTATTAATATGATTAATAATTATTATTATTTTAGTCATAAAATTAATAAAAATAATGATAATAATAATATTATAATTTTAGTTTTCGATTAATGATTATTTTATTTTGTGTCGATTTTCATGAATATTATTAATTACCTTTAAGCTATTTTATTTCATTATTGTTCGCTCATGTACTCATGCCTCGATTCACGTAAGAGGAGCTTGTTATTTGTGGTGCCTTTGTTTAGGACTTGGTGTTCGTGTTTAATGTTTAATGTTTCCTCCTTGGTCATCTAAGTATCATTGAATGCTTTGTAAATATAGCATTTTTTTGAAAAAAAAAAATTGGTTTATGTGGAGGCATCCACCCACCCCCACTAATTATTCATCCTTGCTCACTGCATACACTTGTTTTATTTTTTTAAAAAGACCTAGCCATTAGTTATGTTTTAGAGGAGGAGCACCCACAACTCCATTATTAATTTGTTAGACAAGACGTGTTGTTCCTTACTTTGGTCTTAATGCCAAGAGGGGGTGGGGGTCGGGTGCTTGTCTTTCCTAGCTATTTTTCAATTCAATTTTGACTGTATATCTTTTATAACCTGCACTACCTTATTTCCTTTTTCATGCCATGTTTTAGCCCACATTTTTAGGGAAGGAAACGCTAGATTTGGGAGTCTAGTCGATTGGTTTATAACTGGTTTTATTCAATCATGCTATTATTTCTATTGGGATTGAAAATTCTTCTCGCCTTTCCATGTGGGCTTTCTCTGGAAGGATCTACAAAGTGGAGGTTGTGGAAAATTTGTTGAAACTTTAGATATTATTGGGCATCCGGTTCATTGTAATTTTTTATGTTTTCCTCGAGTTTGGTCGGTGGCTTGCATACGCCAGTGTTGGGACTAATTATCTTCTTGTGACATTGATGTGGCTCTTGTTGTAGTCCCGTAAATGTCCTCTTGGTGTTGAATGCATGCCTTCTAGAAGAGGGCGGACTAAACAAACTCGGCACATGTTGGTTACTTACGATGAAGAAGGATTGATTTAGAAGATCCATAGTTGTGTAGATCCTGAAATTATGGTGTTTTCTGGAGACCACATCTCTTGAGTCATTTTTAGTAGTTCCACACTTTGTTTATACCTCTACATTTGAATTCACAACTACAAGGAAGCGTGTGACTTTAATTGGAAAAAATGTGTTTTTGTTTTGCTTTGACGCTTGTTTTTTCCCTGATGTAACTCGTATACCACTTTGATGCATCTTGGGAAGATGTTTGTAAGGTTGTGGGAGTGTGTATTTTTCCCCTATCCCTCACATGTTCCTGTGCCTTTCCACTAAATCCATTTTTGTACTTACTATTGTCATGGCAAAGATATGAAACCTCATTCCTTTCAAAATGATGTCACTTTGGTGAAATGGAGCTCCCTGCCTATGCCTAACATGGATGTGAATGAGGTTTGGGTGCCCACCTAGCAGATTTGGGGAAGAATGTCAGATTTTCCTTTGCATGCGCCTGGTAGAAATTGGTTGCAAGTGTTGGAGCTCATTATAGGCATGATAAATACTACCACCTGACTTTTATACTACCTTTAACCATACCATGAAATGAATTACTTTTCTTGCTGAAATGGTAGTTTTCTTAGAACTCTATAGTTGTTATGTTGTTGATTTCAGCCTTTTGGCTATACTTCTAGTTTATCCCTGTTCTCTTTGATGGTTTTAAACAAGTTTCCTTGACATTTATGGACTGCATACAATTTGTACCTGAGATCTTGTTTATTTCTACTTTTGGTTGTACTCCATTGGTTGCGAGGTATTATTTGGAATGGGAAAGGGAAGATATGGGATTTTAGTTTTGTTCCCTTGCATTAGTGATCTGGGTGTTGGTGGTTGATAGATAGAACTTTGACTCGAATAGTGTGTTTTCCCAAACTCTAGAGTTATGCTTTTATTTTTGATTAACTAAGGAAAATTTACCCTCTTCTGGGTGTTTGTGTTTCATTATTATGATTACCCTCTTTTTGGCTCCTTGTCATTGATACTTGAGCTCTTGGTCCAAACCTGGTTTAATTTTAGCTATTGGTAGAACAATTACTTGTATTTACCATGTAATGTGTATGCTTCTAGTTTACAAACTGAAATGAGCAACCCATGGCTCCCTTGTTAGCTTCGATTGTTGTAGTTTTATTCTCTGACCTTGTGGTCATTTGGAAGTAGGGGCTTAGCTTATGATTGTTTTAAATAAATAAATAAATAAAAAAGTTGACCCTTATACATTTGTGTGGCTCGAGTTAAAGCTAGTGTATTATACGCATTTTTATCTATGATATAAAAATGGCCTAGCCAACTTGGCTGCATGAATCATAATGAGAACGATGACACTTTTGGGCCAATGCCTTACCCTTTCATGGTAGAATAAGAATAAATCTGGATAGTGGTAAAGTCTTAATTATTACAAAAGGGGCTCAAGGGTGGTACCTTCTTTCATCATTGTAATGGTCGGGAATCATTGTTACCATTTTGTCATAGCTTAAGGCATTCCTTTACCTAATAGGTTGGATAGGGGTGGTTACCCCTCCAATTATTATGAATAGGAAGTATCATGATTTATTTTTGATGTTAGAGGGCAAAGTGTTACTTTTGAGACGACTTTGGTGATTTTACTATTTATAATAATAATTATTTAATTTGACTAAGAAAAGTTTCACCTTGGTTAAGATTTTGGTTATTTATTATATTCCAGATTGAGAGATGGAGGTACTTAGGAGTGGTGAGATATAAGAATATGCTATTATTCAAAAGAATTAGGATACAAGGTTTTAATTATTTAGTATATGACTTTTTGTTTTCATTTGTTTAAGGTACTTGTCTCAAATGAGGTTGTTGTAATAAACTAAGGAAGCTTAGGATTTTTTTTGTTATCTACTAAGGAAGATATTCCTAAGTGCAATTCATGTAACATCATCATACTGGTTCCTTGTGATAGTTCTCTTAAATTTTATTGATATAGGTTTAATGGTAATTAAATTGATTGGATTCTACTTTATATCTTGGTAAGACAATGGCATTAGATTCATTTTAATAGTTTGATTTACTATGTATGTGTTAATTCTTTTATCGTATTCTTGACTATTGTACATAACATAGCAAGGTGATCTAATGTTTGAATTTTTCTATTAGAACTTACTCCGTATGTGCCTTGCAATAAATTTACCGTAGGCATGTTGTGGGGTAAATTTCCTTTGAAAGGGGCTATTAGCGATTAGTATGTGATGTTAAAGTTCTAACTTTAAACCTATTAAATCTTATGACTTATTTAAAGGAATGTTTATTGATGTTGAGTATTGGATTTCAATCATGTAATTTATATGGTTACATGATTGAAATCCCAATACACTCTTCACTCTGTTTCAAACTCATGGGGTCTTTGATCCCTACTAGAATGATAGTAGTCTCTTTGTTGTTTCAGAAACAATGTTCATAAAATATTTTTATGGTTTCCCTTCTTAATTTGAAATAGTAAATCTTCCAGCATGATTAAAGAAGTTGTTAGTGGGTTAGAGCTTAGCACTATTCCATTTAATAAAAGGTTCATTTTATGATATTGTTAATGGTATCATATGATTCTGATGTGTAGTTTTTATCATACTCAATTGTCACGAAATGAACCAGGCTATAAATGTGCAGATGGCCTTCATGAGTAGAAAAAGGGTGACTTTCATCGGGTTTCTTTTGAGTTGGTTTGTTCCTTTGGGTTGTGTGTCATGTTGGAAAGAATTGATGTAATCATGTATAGCTTCCAAATGAGTAATGATAAACTTTTATCTTGAGACAAAATGTTGAGTTGTAAACCCTTTTAAGACATAGTAATAATGTATTTCTAAGCATAACAAAATAGGTTGGATAATCCTTATAAACATTAAAGTAAGGTTTATATTTGAATAAATTAATGTAGATATGTTCTAATTGATAAATTTTGAGCCCCTAAGCGATCAAAGAGGAAACTATAATATATATATATACACGTTGTTTGTCCCCAAGCTAAATTAATCAACATTATCCTTTTATGGTGAATTCTTAAATGATCTTATGCTGAAATCAATGTTTAGTTTTTGAAGATAATGAAGTTATATAAGTAGGAGGGAAATTGTTTAAGAAACCCTTCGATCTCTCTCTCAATCATTTGAAATGTAAATGGTTTACCCTTGGAAAACTTAATCAAGCAAAGTCTAAATAAAACTTTTAAATAATCTTGATAAATTCTTAGCCTCAATAAAAGACTGAGTAATAACCCATGGGACCCCAAAGCTGAATTCTTTTGACCTATTTCCCCCTTAACCCTTTCCTTGATTCATTGTAATCTTTCTTAAGTAATGTTAAACTTTAGATCCTTTAGCAAAGAAGATTATTGTTCTGAACCTAAAATGGTACTTTACCTCAATCAGAGCTTGTGCTTATCACCTGTGCAATAGAGGTGTGGAACAAGTTTCAAGTGGCTTGTGTAAGATTAATTAACCTTGTGGGAAATGGAAAATTCTCTTAGATCAATGAATTAAGAAATTTATTGGCATATTATAGAATGTTTATCCTTCAGAAAACTTGATCCTAAGCTAATTAGACAACAAGTATAAAAGAAAGAAGTTCACTTTTGTAAGAATAATTTCTCGAATCAAGACATGAATCTCATTGATCATAAAGTCAGGTCTTGAAAGATGTTTCTGGTAAATGAATGACCATAAAATATTTTACATTGTGGGATGTCCTGATCTATAACTATGTATTGTGGTTGGTCTCTTATGTTGCGCCTTGTTGAAGAGTCAAGTGAATTGTTCGTGATGGGTGTTGTTTTATTTATTGCATATGTGGTCAAGGTTGTGTCAAACTTCTTGAGTGTTGGTTATAGCCCTTTCTAGTCACCTGTATTGTCGTTAAACTCCATGCAAGTCAAAATAAAAAAATCATCGATTTTTTGGTGTTGTATTTGGGGTGTGTTTTTATTTGGCGTTACACTTGGTATCAGAGCAGAGGTTCATGCTCTCAAACCTCTGGGAAAAATTTGAGTGGTTATTGTGTTTTGTGATGGTGGTGGATATTGGAAGAGTAATGTGATTTAAGCATGATGTGATCCATGTTGTAATTGTGTTATTGTGAACACACATGATGTGTATGTCATTTAGTGCATAATTTTTAGCATGTTGATGTGTTGGAGATGAGAGTATTATTCCTCCTTTTCAGGAATTCTATGAGAATTTGAGTGTTAGACATTGTCTTGTTGTGGGTATGGAATAAATGTGATTGTTGATTTTGGATGTGTTGGTGTGCTTATATGTTGTGTGACCAAGGTTGGTCTGTAGTTAACTGGATTTCAAAATGATGTCATTATCATTTGTATAGAAATGTGTATTCCCATAATATGGTGATTGACTATGTGTTGTAATTGTTCTCATCATAAGTAAAATTCATGTAAGATGTAATGATTAATGTTGTAAATTTGGGACATATGGTGAGTGTATGATCCCTATCGTATAGTGAGTGCACTATGGGTGTAGCATGTGGTGGTATGGTGTAAACTGTGAATGTAATGTATGTGATATACCCTGTATTGGTACCATGTGTAAGACACTATGGTTAATGTGTGTGAACCACCATTGTGTTAGTGATGTAGTTGCATGTTATGTTTTGAACCTTAGGCTAACCGACCCTGAGGGAATTCGGTAAAAGTGTATGTTTGGAGTGAGGGGATGTGCACCATGGGCCAGTAACTCAGGCCTACCATAGGTTCAGTAGATGATGACTCATGTTCCTCCTCTCTTTCCCTTTGGTTGTTTTATAGATGTAACCTAATTGTAGCTATGACTGTGTTTAGGCTTGTAGTAGTGGTGGTGGGATGATTCAGATAGAGATGATGACATTTTCACTATTGATATGTTATTTTGCAAGTTGAGGCTCTATGTTTCGAGTGCAAGGAAATCGTTGAGTACCCCCTTGGTGGCCAGATAAGGCCACATAGTCATCATAATGTTTTATTCTTATATTTTTATTTTATTCGTAAATTGAACTTTTTATTTATTTTTATAAGGACTAGAAGTTTTCTTGATTGTCATGTTTTACATTTTAGGCCTTTCCTTAGTTTCCAGATACTAACATATAGATTTTTACACTAACTATGGCTATTTTGCCATTTGTTTTTCTTGGTTTTGGATCTTCTTTTAAATTTTAAGATTTTACCGCCTTGCCCAAGGCTTGTACTTTTCCACTTGGCATTTGGATCAGATTGTTTATAATTTGGTTCTATTATCGTGATGTCTGAAATAGGTTCATGGGATGCACCATGAAATAATTGGTTGGACCTATGGACACGGTTCGTTATATGGGGGTACACCCCAAGGAGTTACATGTAACTAGTGGGTTGTTGAGCCACGAGTTATTACATCACTTGGGTTAGGGGTGTTTCTGACAATATGTGCCTAGGGCCATAGGGAAATTGGCCTCATTGAGGGAGAAATAAGAGACTTGAGGGAGGAATAAGAGATTGAGGGAGGCATAGAGATTGAGGAGGCATAAGATACTTGAATGAGGCATAAGAGATTGAGGGAGGCATAAGAGAATTGTGTGCATGACTGATGTTTTACGATATATGTCAAGTTATTTTGATGTCTTGGGAGTGGTATTATGATGTACGTGTTACTCATTCTAGTTGGATATGCTTTGCGATGTTGTGGATATGGCATTGATGCCCTTGTTGACACTATGTACCTATAGCTATTTTTTTGAGTTATGTGAAATATTCATCTGTGGAATCTGTGGAAATTTCTAGTTGTTGTAGTACACTTTTGTTCGAGTATTGTATGTCAGTCATAGATGTGTGATAAGTGTTATGTTATGTGGATTGTGTATGTTATCTTCCATATTTGGTTAAGCTCTTGTGGTGTGGTACTGTCATGAAAGTATGTAAAATTATTCTTGTGGATCATTAGTGTTACATATGACCCTGGTAGGGTGTTGTGATAGCATTTCATGTTGGGTACCTATAAGAAAGAATAAACAAAAACTCTTTAATGATGAAATTCTAACAAAGTTTAATTAGGAATAATGTAAACAAAAATAAAACTAATGAAATAGTGAATAAGAGGGAATTGCCAATCTTCACAAAATAATGAAATTTAAATAATCTACCAAATTTTCTAAGGCCTTCTGTGGCCATGCTTCAATGATTAAATTTTAACCTTAGAGTGAACCTTCACCTTTATCTTTCCTTTATTCTTACCGCCTTTCCTTCCTTCTAAGTTATATCGCATCAAAGATGATGCTTTCTTAAGGGGAGGAGAATGTAATGTATTTTTGAACATTACCCAAGCTCTTTCCCTAAGCGACACTATTGCTAAGCATAGGAAGGTTGTGAGTGTGCTCCCATTGACTATTAGTTGACTTTGTCATTGTTGCGGTGAATACTAAGCACCCTCTCTCTCCATCTTTCCTTCTCGAGTCGTATTTGACACCTCTAGTTGTGAACCTTGTAGCATCCTGGATGATTTTCCTATTAAAAGAAAACATTGTTCTCACTTTATCGAGCTTTCTGTTGATCGTTATTAATATGATTAATAATTATTATTTTTTAGTCGTAAAATTAATAAAAATAATGATAATAATAATATTATAATTTTAGTCATTGATTAACGATTATTTTATTTTGTGTCGACTTTTCATGAATATTATTAATTACCTTTAAGATATTTTATTTCATTATTGTTCTCTCTCGTGCCCTGAGCCTTGATTCACACAAAGAGGCATTTTTTGTTGGTGGCACCTTTGTTTAGGATGTGGTGTTCGTGTTTAATGTTTAATGTTTCCTCCTTGGCCATCTAGGCATCATTGCATGCTTTGTAAATATAGAATTTTGTTGAAAAAAACATTTTTTTGTTTATGTGGAGGCATCCACCCACCCCCACCAATTATTCATCCTTTTTGGCCACATACACTTGTTTTATTTTGTTGAAAATACCTGGTCATTAGTAATGCGTTGGAGGAGGAGCATGTACCACTCAATTATTAATTTGTAAGACAAGACACGTTGGTCCTTGCTTTGGTCTTAATGCCAAGTGGGGGTTGGCCGCCTATTTTTCCTAGTTGTTTTCAATTCAATTTTGACTGTATATCTTTTATGACCTACACTACCTTATTCCCTTTCTCACACCATATTTTAGCCCGCATTTTGAGGGAAGGAAATGCCATATTTGGGAGTGTAGTCGATTGGTTTATAACTGGTTTTATTAAATCATGCTCTTGTTTATATTGTGGATTAAAAATTCTTCTTCCTCGGCCGCGTGGGCTTCTTTGGAGAATGATCTGTAGTGGGGTTGTGGAAAATTCATTGAAACTTTACATGTTTTTGGACACCTAGTTCATTGTAATTTTTATTTGTTTACCCTAGAGTTTGGTCGATGCCTTGCATACGCTAATGTTGGGATTGATTATCTTCTTGTTACCTTATTGTAGCTCTTATTGTAGGCCTGCAAATGTCCCCTTCGGTGCTGATTGCATGCCTTTGGAAGAGGGTGGACTGAACAGACTAGGCACATGTTGGTTACTTAGGATGAATAAGGATTGTTTTAGAAGATCCTTGGTTGTGTAAATCCTGAAATCATTGAATTTCCTAGACACCACGTATTTTTGAGGCATTTTTAGTAGTTCCATGCCTTGTATATCCCTATACATTTGCATTCACAACTCCTAGAAATCCTATGACTTCAACTTGAAAAAATATGGGTTTCCCTTATGATTCGAAGGTTGTTCTTTCCCTGATCTAACTGTCCCACTTTTATGCACATTGGGGGCATGTTTGTAAGGTTGTGGGAGTCTAGATTTTTCCTCTATCCATCACGTGTTCCTAGGCCTTTCCACTAAATCCATTTTTTGTATTTACCATTGTCATGACAATCCATGAGACCTCATTCCTTTCAATCTGATGCCACTGGTGAAATGGAGCTCCCGCCTATGCCTAACATGGATGTTAATGAGGTTTGGGTGCCCACCTGGCGATTTGGGGAAGAATGTCGATTTTCCTTTGTATCCACCTAGTAGAAATTGGTTCAGAAGTGCTAGAGCTCATTACATGCATGATAAATACTTCCACTTGACATTTATACAACCTTTAACCATACCATGAAATGAATTACTTTTCTTTCTGAAATGGTGGTTTTCTTACACATTTATAGTTCTTATGCTATTGATTTCAGCCTTTTAACTATACTTCTAATTTCTCCCTATTCTCTTTGTTGATTTTAAACAAGTTTCCTTGACATTTATGGACTGCATATGAATTTGTACCTAAGATCTTATTTATTTCTTCTTTTGGTTGTGCTCCATTGGCTTTGGGGTATTATTTGGAAGGTGAAAGGGAAGATACGAGATTTTAGTTTTGTTCCTTGTATTAGTGATCTAGATGTTGGGGCTAATAGAGATAACTTTGACTTGAATAGTGTGTTTTCCTAAACTCTAGAGTTATGCTTTTATTTTTACTAAGGAAGCTTTACCCTCTTCTGGGTATCGGTGTTTCATTATTATGATTAACTAGTTGAAATATTGGCTCCTTGTCAATGATACTTGAGCTCTTTGGTCCAAGCTTGGTTGAATTTTAGCTATTGGTAGAGCAATTACTTGTATTTACCATGTAATGTGTATGCTTTTGGTTTACAAACTGAAATGAGAAACCCCTAACTCGCTCATTAGTTTCGATTGTTATAGTTTTGTTCTTTGACCTTGTGGTCATTTGGAAGTAGGGCTTACCTTATGATTGTTTTAATTATATAAAAAATTCAAATATTACCCTTATCCATTTGTGGGGCTCAAAGTTAAAGCTAGTGTATTAGATGCATTTCTATCTAAGATAAAAATGGCCTAGCCAACTTGGTTGCATGAATCTTAATGAGAAGGATGCCTCTTTATGGTCGATGCCTTACCATTTCATGGTAGAATAAAAATAAATCTCGATAATGGTAATGTCTCTACTATTACGAAATGATCTCGAGTGGTACCTTGTTTCATCTATTGTAATGGTCGGGAATCATTGTTTCCATCTTGTGATAACTTAAGGCATTCCTTTACCTAGTAGGTTGGATAGGGGTGGTTACTCCTCCAGCTACTATGAATAGGAAGAATCATGATTTATTTATGATGATAGAGGGAAGTATTACTTTTGAGATGCCTTTGGTGATTGTACTATTTATAATTATTATTATTTGACGTGACTAAGGAAAGTTTCTCCTTGTTTAAGACTTTGGTTATTTATTATATTCCTAATTGAGAGATGGAGGTACTTAGGAGTGGTGAGATAAAAGAATATGTTGTTATTCAAAAGAATTAGGATACTGATTTTTAATTGTTTAGTTTATGAATTTGAGTTTTTAGTTGTTTAAGGTACTTGTCTCAAATGAGGTTGTTGTAATAAACTAAGGAAGCTTAGGATTTTTTTGTTATCTAGGAGGAAGATATTCCTAAGTGCAATTCATGTAACATCGTCATACTGGTTCCTGTGATGACGTTCTCTTAAATTTTATTGATATAGGTTTAAGGGTAATTAAATTGATTGGACTATATTTTAAATCTTGGTAAGATGGTGGCATTAGATTCATTTTAATAGTTTGATTTACTAAGTATGTGTTATTTCTTTTATTGTATTTCTTAATATTGTACATAACATCTTATGTTTGAATTTATTTTGTTAGAACTTATTCGTATTTTCCTTGCAAGAAATTTGGTGTAGACATGTTTTGGGGTAAATTTCCTTTGAAAGGGGCAATTAGCGGTTACTATGTGATGTTAAAGTTCTTACTTTCACGTATTAAATCTTAAGACTTATTTAAAGGAATGTTGATTGATGTTGAGTATTTGATTTCAATCATATAATTTATATGGTTACACAATTGAAATCCCAATACACTCTTCACTCTATTTCAAACTCATTGGGTCTTTGATCCCTACTAGAATGATAGTAGTCTCCTTGTTGTTTTAGAAACAATGTTCATAATAGATTTTTGTGGTTTCCCTTTTTAATTTGAAATAGTAAATTTTCCAGCATGATTAAAGAAGTTGTTAGTGTGTTAGAGCTTAGCACTATTCCATTTAATAAAAGGTTCATTTTATGATATTGTTAATGGTAGCATATTATTCCGATGTGTATTTTTTATTATGCTCAGTTCTCGCAAGCTGACTCGGGCTATAAATGTGCAGATGACCTTCATGTGTAGAAAAATAGAGAGTTGCATTAGGTTTCTTTTGAGTTTGTTTGTTCCTTTGGGTTGTGCGTCATGTTGGAAATAATTGATGTAACCATGTATAGCTTCCAAATGAGTAATGATAAACTTTTCTCTTGAGACAAAATGTTGAGTTGTAAACCCTTTTAAGACATAGTAACAATGTATTTATAAGCATAAAAAATGGGTTGGATAATCCTTATAAAGGTTAAACTAAGGTTTATATTTGAATAAATTAATGTAGATGTGATCTACTTGATAAATTTTGAGCCCCTAAGCGATCAAAGAGGAAACTATATTTTGGTAATAAAAATATGTATATACCTTGTTTGTCCCCAAGCTAAATTAATCAACATTATCCTTTTATGGTGAATTCTTAAATGATCTTATGCTAAAATAAATGTTTAGTTTTTGGAAGATAATGAAGTTATATAAGTAGGAGGGAATTTTTTAAGAAACCCTTCGATATCTCTCTCAATCATTTGAAATGTAAATGGTCTACCCTTGGCAAACTTAATGAAGCAAAGTCTAAATAAATCTTTTAAATAATCTTCATAAATCATGTAGCCTCAAGAAAAGACTCGAGTAATAACCCATGGGGCCCCGAAGCTGAATTATTTTGACCTATTTCCCCCTTAACCATTCCCCTGACTCATTGTAATCTTTCTTAAGTAAAGTTAAATTTTAGATCCTTTAGCAAAGAAGATTTTTTTTGAACCTAAAACGATACTTTACCTCAATTGGAGCTTGTGCTTATCACCTGTGTAATAGAGGTGTGGAACAAGTTTCAGTGGTTTGTATAAGATTAATTAACCTTGGCAAATGGAAAATTCTTTTAGATCAATGAATTAAGCATTATTGGTATATTATAGAATGTTTATCTTTCAGAAAACTTGATCCTAAGTGATTAGATAAAGTATAAAAAAAAAGTTCACTTTTGTAAGAAGAATTGCTTGAATCAAGACATGAATCTCCTTGATCATAAAGTCAGGTCTTGAAAGATATTTCTGGTAAATTCATAACCTTAAAAATATTTACATCGTGGGTTGTCCTTAGCTGTTCAAGAGGCAAGTGAATTGTTCGTGATGGGTTTTTTTTTATTCCTTATTGCATATGTGGTCAAGGTTGTGTAAAACATCTTGAGTGTTGGTTATAGCCCTTTTTTTTGGTAAACTCCATGCAAGTCAATATATAATATATATATATATATATATATATATATATATATATATATATATATATATATATATATATATATATATCCAAGATTTTGGTATTGTATTTGGGGTGTGTTTTGGTGGCGTTACACTCATATTATGGACATTGAAAACTCAACCATTACCAAGTGGATTTTATAATTATATTATACTTGTAAGTTTAAATCATAGATACAACAAACCTAGAAGTCCCAGAGAAACAAATATATAAGAGTGTATTACAACTTCTGAAAATTTAGTTCAAAGTGGTCGAGTTATTGGAGAAATACCATAACATTTAGATAACAAAAATTAGCACATAATTACCATTTGATCAAATTTTCTTAGATCTTATTATTACAAATGAAATAAATGTGCTCGTAAGACAAACTATTTTTAAGTATGTTTGTATTGTAGCTAAGGAAATAATTATGCCCTCACTGATATGCATATTGTATTTCAATAGTGGAACAATAAATCAAACAATGTTGTCAATCCTCCACTAAGCCCCTTCTTCATTGTTAGACATGTTCTCCCTCTTTTTATTTCCTCAACTTACAAATTTTTGCCCCACCCCCTTCTTTGTTTCCATCATACACTCCACGTATAATTTCTTGTATATTTACAATGAATTATTTCTACATTTAAAACTACCAATTATACATGTAAGAATTAAATAACAACAATATTTATATATATAATAATTTGAAAATCAACATTATTTGTATATACTAGCATACCTATCTTAGAAAATCTATGTAAAAGATGCCGAGAGGTATCATTTTTGAGGTGCCTATATTTGATTCCACAAATAAGTGGAATAGGCGCCTAGAGAATGATACCTCTCAACATATTTTACATATATTTTGTAAGATAGATATGATAGTTATGTTACTTATACATTACATTAATTTATTTTATAATATTTACATAATTACATTACTTATACATTGATAAGGATCCTAAGAATCTTAGAAAAATACATTTATAATCTAATTAAATTGTTAGAATCATTTCACCGTAAACACAAATATATGATCAAGTTGTTATTGACCTAATCCTACATTATGTTTAAACCTGAAGTTCAATCCAACTATTTTAGAACTTTCGTTCACACCCCAAAACATTCATGTGTGTTGGTATTTTTGAATGATTTAAAATTACACTATTATTATTGCGTGTACCCATATCCACGCCTTTTACTGAATACATATCCTTCGCATATGTAGTATTTATTGTGACATAAATATTTTATATTCGATACTTAGCATTGTGAGTTAGAAATTTGTTCATATAAAGAGATCCAAACAGGAATTTAACTTGATAATTTATGTTGCATAAAACATGTATGTTGGTTATGTCAGGTGTTTCCGGTTAATCATCCTTGTTCCTTTGGAATTCAATTAAGGATTTCTCTTAATATTTTAAGGGATATATACAATGTTAAATCTTTTTAAAAGCACTGTATATCCAATCCCATCATGCAAACGATTATTGAAACTGTGAAACCCTTGCGCAAGGGGTTTCTCTGCCTCCGCCTTTTGGCTCTGTTAAAATAGTGTTTTTGTGTAATTTATTTACTATGAAGGAGAAGAGTTTTCCATCATAATTACTTGACTTTCAATTTGGCATGATTTTATTAATTTTCCCCGGGAAGGAAGAGACAAGATAAAATGTGTTATTTGTTGCTGAATACATGCAGTGAATACACAAATTCGTTTTTTTTTTTTAAAGCGTGTTGTGGCTAATTTTATTGCATGTTGTGTGTAATTATGGGTAATTGTGAAGTGTTTTAATACATCTGATTCATTCTTCTATTTGATGCATGCACTCGTGTGATTTAGAGACTTTGAAAATAAATGTAAAAGTAAGAAAAGAAGCTTTCAAAATAAATGCCAAATTGACAAATAAATGTTATCAAATTCTGTTAGGAAATTTATATTGTGAACATTATATGGTTTAATAATGTGGTGGTAAATATTATTAGGTCTATAAGTTAGGTTATTGTAAACAACGTGATTATTAAAGGAGTTGTTAAAACAACTTGTGTATTGTTAGTGAGTGGTTAGTGGAGCTATGTTAGGCTTCCTAAATTATAGGAGCAACATTAACCTATATATATGTAACCTTTTATTATGAATGACATACCTATTACTGAGATACCTATCATTTGACATCAGAGCCAACTTAAAGCCACAATTTATTTAATGGACAATTAGAAGGATCTTGGGGAAAGAGCCATTGGGTTGGTTTCCCTGGTTAATAAGAGAACAATAATATTTAAAATATTTTGATTTAGTATTCTGCTTCAACAACCGCCTTTAAATCAAGTATCTGTACATACAAAGAAATGAACATGGTATTTATTTAGTATCGTGCGCATTGATTGCGTCTCCCATGGATTAAAATTTAACGCAATGTATTTGACATTAAATAGATATTGAATGGCCGGTGCCATATTTTCATCTTTTCTGGTCAAAGATTGGTAACGTGTCACAGCTCGTGAGCTCATTTGCTGGGGAATCTTGACAATATACATGTTGAATCTTGATGTTGTCAAGAATTCATAGGATTTTATTAATTAACATTTGACTCCAGTGATTCCACATTATTATTTTCTAAAGTGGAGAGTTCTTAAAAACGCTTTGCATCGAATTACATCTGGGTCTATGTTTGAGTAGCTCCACCTCATCACGAAGCTCGCCATCGTCAAAGTCTTCATCACTGAAACAATGTTCGATAAAGTCAATCGTGTCGGAAATATTTTGAGACTAGTTTAGGTGCTCTAGGTGGTTTTTGAAACTAAAATTATATTTGATTTGGGCACTTGTATTTCGTGCATTGAATTCCAATCCGCCCATGGAGTGATTAGGATCTTGTAGTGCATGGTCAAAAAGGCAGACACAGTTCAATTTCAGACTTAGCCGCCATACACATAGGTTAATAAGATCATTTGTCTGCGTATTTATAAGAAAAGGGTTGTTCAGTCTTGCGGAATGACTCATTATTATCTGTGGCACGAGCTCTACATACAAAGTGTGTGGATCTCTTGCTTCAGGCCTGCCATTTCTATGAAACCTGTCCAGAAAAGACTTCTTGAAGTTGGGAGCTTAGTTGGGACTGGGTATGTTAATTACATTTTAGTTGTGAATAGTTTATTTGAGTTATTTGATTAATATAGTGTGAGTCTTCTTTAGTGTTATTTAATGTATTTCCTACATTGAATTAAGAGTCAAATTTGATTGTATATGTTGAGTAGAAGATTATTTGCTGTATTTAATTATTTCTTTTGTTGACATTTTAAGAATGGTCTTATAAGTAGTGGGTCGTGTTGGTATCCAAATTCGTTCTCCCTTTCAAGCCGAGCAACAACACATATTAGACGTGGAGCTTAGAGACATATAGATCATAGTGTTTGTCATTTTATAGCCAGGGAGGAGATCTAATTGGCCCTTTGTTACATAGATTTGTGGAGAGATGGATAGCACCTTTAAGAGGATTTGACCTGTCCTCACTCCTTTAGGCCGTACCTCCTTGACTAGGGTGAGAGGACCTTTAGTGTAACCTCTGTTTGATGAAGGAGATGGGGATATCCTTCTTTTGCACAAATTCTATGAAGAGAACCTTGGGAAAATACTATCAATACTACATGATTTAACTCTTAAGAGTGTCACTTCTAAACGATGGAGATACTTTCAACACAAGCCTAAGGTTATCGAAGACATTAAGAAATCCCGATTGTTCCGCATATTTTAGCAAGTAGATTTTATTCCTTTGTTGATACAGAGCAAATAGGGGTAGTTCGGGGTGGATTCATGGTTTTGAATAATTTTGGTGGGAGATGAAGAAGGATAAAGTTGATTATACCAAAATCTTCAAAAGGACTTCACAACAATGAACAACTCAATGATAGAAAACTTGAGCAGCTTAAGACGTTCCTTCCGGATGGTGTGCTCAAATGGAGGCCCGAGATCAGCACATGTTTTCACAAGAAGGCGTGACAATCTCTCATTATTGGAACAATTGACAACAATCAAGAGAGCTCAAAAATGAGTAGATGGTGGATTTTAATTTGAAATTCCAAAAGACATGGGATAGAATCCCAATTTCCATGAGACCAATTTGCCTACCCAAGGTGCATCCTAATTCTTGAAGGCTCTAAATTCTGACATAGTTGTGATGATATAGTCAATGGGAGGAACAACGTTGTTAGGAGCCTACAACATAGCCATTAGCGATGAGAAATGTTTGATTCAAGTTGTGAAGCTAGCATCTAGGACATCTATGCCTCTATATCTAGAAATGGGAAATACTACAAATATTAAAACACCTAAGTTGAATTCCATTCTAACTTCTAGAAATCAGAAAAATAATGAGGCCTTCACTTCTTCTGGAACTTCCAAAGAAATTTGGGAGGTCATGAATAAACTACAAGAAGTATTGAATGGGAAACAAGCTTTAGGGAATGAGGTAGTGACCATCAAGAAGAAACAGGCTCAAAAATTTAGACCATATCAACCTCATGCTCAATCCAATAGGCCTCCTTATAAGTAAAAAAATTCCAAATCAAACTACAAATCAGAATTAGAACCAAGGAAAACCTCAAGGTACTAATCCATTTCAACTGTATAATCTGAATGTAGTTTTAACATCGAGGGATGTGGTTCCAACTCAAAACAACCTTGCATAAGAATATGAATGGTGCTTACCATGTAATAAACACCACAATTAAGCATTGTGTTTTAATGATGCTTTAAATCAAACCTTAATAGTGTAAACTATTAGTGTGTCCCAAGAACCAAGTGAGAAAGAAAATAGGTAGTAGGAAAACACACAGGAGACACCTTCAACTGAGACCACCTTGGCCAATCAAAAATTGGAATGTTTTTTTGGAGTTAATCAGCCTCCTTTCAAAGGTGTAGTTGTTCACACAAGGTCAAAAAGATGAACATAGAGTAAGGGCATCCATCTAGTCTGATTGTTCCTCAAACTCCTTGTTAGTGCAAAATCACAACACCCCCGGAATGACCTAATTTTTGACATGGGGCATTCTGTGTGATTGCAACTAATTGGACCATCTCTTAGGTTGTGGGACTTGAGGACTTGAGATGGCCCTCCAGAGAAAGTTGGTTCCTTCTTCCTAAACTATCTTCCACAAGCTACTCCTAGTGCAGGAAAACCTATCTAATCCTAATCTAACCTTTGAAGGAGATAGGGAGAGAGAGAGAGAGAGAGAGAGAGAGAGAGAGCCTACACTAAGCATTGATACACTAGAAAAGGAAGTAGTGAAACACTCTCGCTGAGGGAGGATGAAAAAGGGAAAAGGAGATGAGAGAGGTCGACAAAAGTGACATAAACCTAGATCAAAATCTACCATTAAAACTCCAAGAAGCACGACATCTAACATTGTAAACGTGAAATACATGCACATGAAACAATCATTAAATTGAGAGAAAGAGAAACAATAAACATGAGAAAGTGTTGAAGAACACCACAAAAGCATGATTTTATTAATCTATGAGGTGCATAGACCATTACATGGATTTCATAGCTATAAATCTGATTTGCCAAGTGTAGGAGAAGGCTTACATCTTAAATGGAGTTGGGAAACAAATTTTTGGATTTTACCCACACCCATAATGTCCCCCTCAAATGAGAAGTGTTTACAATATATAGATGAATAAAACCACATCGAAAGAAGAGAAACTTGATTCTACTCTTAAATCTCAACCACCAACCATCAATGCCCATGTAAATCCACCTGAAATCTGCCAATTTTAGTTCCCCATGTCTATTTGGCTTGTTGGAGAATGAAAGATGAAAAATCTAGATCAGATCTAGGTAGTTTAAGCAATCGGATCCTTCATTAATGGAATGAAAGAAATTTTCCTAATTTTCACCTATCAAAGCCTGTTGACAATAATATTTTACACTTCCATGCCATAGAGGAGGTCGAGATCTTTCCAATGGTACCAAATTTTTTGAATTTCAAGCATTGAATCGAAATATATGCCCATTCGAACATTTGAATTGAATCCATACAAAAATGGTAAAAGATGATTTTTGCAAAATGGATCCATAGGCACAAAATTCACTTTGCAGATTTTGCACAAAAATTACAAAAGTGCAAAAACTCCCCATAGCCCCATAAGCCAAAATTCACTTTTTCCCAAAAGCCCCCGCAAACCCGCAACCTTCTCATTTTCCATTTAGAGAGAAAACCTCGTTGGGCTCGTGGGCCTCTCTTACAAATTGCACTTTTATAAAAATTAAAAAAATACAAAAACTCATGCGGTCCAAAAATTTTCATTTCCCAAAATTCATCTTTGGGATCACTAGCCCGCATTTTCCTCTTGGGCAAAAGTTCTTCCCGTGCCCGCTGGCCCACTTTCGGAAAAAATTCCTTCCAAAGGCCTACCTCCACGCATGTAATTTAGGACTGACACATGGTGCCTTCCATGCTTTGATCTAAAACATGGCCACGTGTAGAGCTAGTGCATGTTTGGGGACCACTTTTGGATTTTTCCTTTAAAGTTGCGTTGAAGAGACATGTGGCTCCTTCCATGGCTTTGCTCCATTTCTTTGTGTTTTAGCTAAGTCCCTTTTTTGTTTGGCGGGGCCATATGTCTAACCTTAGACATGTGGAGGCTTAGCGTTATTGGGAGGCGCCCAGATTTTGATTTTAAAGTTGTGTGGATGAGACATGTGGAAGCCTTCGCCGATCCTTCCATACTTAGCCAATTTGGGCCTGTTCTGCCCCATTCTTTGACTCTAACAACATGGTGAACCCACACTCATTTAGGAACCCACTCTTGATTCTTCCTTTAAAGTTACCTCGAGATGACATGTGGCTCTTTCCACCATATCACCCGAGCTTGGACTTCTCAATGGTCGGTGTCTCCTTTTCGGACCTTAGACATGTGGAGGGCTGACGCACTAGTTTGGGATTAGCCTTTGGGCCGCGCGCCTTTTTATTGCACCATTGAGGCATGTGGCACCTTTCGCTGGCTCTTTTATACTTAACTGATTTGGGCTTGTTGCCCATTTGAATTTTTTTGGACCTTGACTACATGACAAACCTACACTTGTTTGGAGACTCTACCCTTTGGATTTGATCTTTGAAGTTACGTCGAGTCGACATGTGGAACCTTCCATTGGCTCTTCCCCATTTAGACTTTTCAACTGCTGACTCTATCTCCTTTTTGGACCTAGGACACATGGGAGCCTCGCACTTGTTTTAGTCTCTGCCTTTGGCTTCACCCCTTAAAGGTGCACCGTTGAGACAAGTAGAGGCTTCTACCGACCCTTTTATACCTTACCGATTTGGGCCCGCTATGTCCCTCCTTTTTAATCGACCACGTGGCAAGCCTATGCTTGTTTGGGGTATGTGTTTTAGATTCTATTTTTGGAGTTGTGCCGATGAGGCATGTGGCACCCTCCACGGGTCTGTGACTTTTCAATGGTTGATAAGACCCCCTTTTAGTCCTGGGACATGTGGAATCTTTTGCTCATTAAGGACCCGCTCTTTGGATTCAACCTTAGTGTTACACTAATGAGACACATGGAGGCTATGCACTTGTTTGAAGATCACCTTTTGGATCCTTCCCTTGAATTTATGTCGGTGAGGCACGTGGCTCTTTCCGTTGGCATTAGAATTTTCAACATCCAATTCAACCTTTTGAGGCTCTGACCACGTGGAGGGATGGAGCTCATTTGGAGGACCTATTTTAGATGCACCTTTTAAAATTGTGTCGGTCTAACACGTGGCATATTCTGTGGGTCTATGTTCTTCTGCGAGTCGACTCATATGCGGCTAAGTCCAAAAAAATTCCAACATTTCCTCATTTTCCTCTCGTGAGCCTCGATCTCCTTTGATGTTGTTTGATCCTTTTCCAACCCTTCTCCTCCATTTTAGAGTCCACATATAACCCAACTGCTAGATTTTAAATGAAATCTTGTAGTATCGGGCCAACCTTTGATTATCTCTTGTCAGAGTCATGTTTGATCAATTCATTTCCCAAGGGAAAATTGGGATAACATTTTGGTGACTCACGGGGACATCTACGTGTTAGATGAAGAGACCAGTTTCTTTGTTGGATCCATTTGGCATGGAGTCATGAATAGGATCTTAGTATTGATATTGTCCCTAAAATGTGAGCTTGATTGCTTACGCTTGATGACCCTGAACCTGCCCCAATCTCTGAACTCTCAATTTTTTCAAGAAGATCATGGAGATGAGGTTTTGAGATTAGAAATTTGTGTTGTCCTAACGATTTCACCTATCCTAGGAAATGAACTCCCTCGAAAATGATTTTAGTTGCTCTACATTTTTTTCATTTGAAATTGGAAACTATTACAAGAAACTATGGGAATTTCTACTACTAATACTTAAGGGCCTCGCCTCTGTACCTCCGGAGCAATATGAACAAAACTTATGTACAAAGTTAAAATCATACATGCCTCAAATGAGACATGCAGAGTGTGAAAAATCACTTCTTTTACTGAAATAAAATATACTCCTACACCTTACTGAACCCATCAAAGAAAAGCTAAACAAAGCTGCCATAGGAAGGTAGAAATAGATTCCCTTTCTTAAAATGGGCAGCCATGTACCTAATTTGACACTGAATATGGATGCTCGTATGAGTGAAAAAATGACAAGAGGTCTGTCCTCCACCTATATCATCAAGGTATCAACATTAGTCAAAAATACCTCCTCAATTTGATTGACATTGGACTATTGGAGGAGCTGATGGTGACCCTTGGTGATTTGATACTCATCCTCATGCGCTGAAATGGGCATGACTGTTTTGGCTTCTCCTTGGATCTAATGAAGCCAAGTACCTATTTAGGAACATTGGTCCATTAAATGTGCCCTTGCTCTCGAATTTCAACTCCAACAATGGAGTCTTCCTAGATGACCTTCTTGGATGGACAATGTGAGAGAGATGGTATCCTCAAGCTTTTTTCCTTCCTCCTCCTAAGGAGAAAATGGAATATTAAGATCCTCCAACCTTGGTTCCAGAGGGCCGATATGAAGTGTAGGTTTTGTCCTTAAATGATATCCTTCATGGCAAAAAGCTAATGTGATTGAAGGGTGGATGATGGAGGATTAAGTGATGTGATCTCCTTAGGATCATCTCCATCAAATAAATCTTCCAAGTCTGACAGATATTTTTCCTCCTTTTTTCTTGATGCATGTGCTCGACCTCCTCCATGGTGTCCTCTTGATCTAAACCTTGCTCACCATGGTTCCCTTCATTCTCAAACATGAAGTTTGAAAGATCAAACTCTTATTCGACATTAGAGCCTGAAGGGGATAAAGTGGGAGGAAGAACTAAAGGTTCTTTGTGGCCTACTCTACATTTGGGGCCTCTAGAGTAATATAGTTCTCCTCTATAATTGCCCTCTAGAGCTAAATGATTTTTATCTGGAATAGGCACCCGTATGATTTCCTCTTCCTAGTCAGATTTGTATGAGTCTCGTCATTCTTCATTTATCCTATAGTCATCAAACATGATGGCGTTAGCTGGGGAAGGCATGTTGGATTGTTTAGCCTCCATTTTCTCCACCCACTCCATAATCTAGGGCAACATCTAAGTGATGAAGTTCATCTTCTACTGGGTGTTAAACCAGCTTTATATAGGGCCGACCCATGGACAAGGGACCTTGTAGCCAACTTCAGTTGCTATTATGGAGCACTTGACTTTGAGTTACATCATGCCCATCCACTCTTTCACTTGCCTCTCAAAATCACCTTCGGCCTAGAAGTTTCCACCATCATCTGCATAAACCTATTCTTCATAAACATCTTGGTTATAAAAAGTGGGTTGTATGCATATTTGGATAATGGGGCTTATAAAACTGATTTGGAGGAGGATTTTGAAACTATGGAGATGGAGGGAAATAGTTCTTCTGGTTCAGATGAGAATTCCATGGTGGGAAAGAAGTCATTCCTACACAACTTCATGAATGGAAGAAAATGGAAGATGTGGAAAGAAGAATGGGTGAAAATGGATGGGATAAGGTCTGTAACTCAGAGGATGGGTTGTTGACTAGATGGAGTCACCAGATGTGTTTTACATGTGCCTCAAAAGGTTGAATCTCACCAAGAACATGTATACTTGATGAAATGAAGTGGTAAGGTGCTTCATACTTGTCCCACTAGGCATGCCAAAACTGTTAGTGCAAAATCACAACACCCATGAATGGCTTGATTTTTGAAATGGGGCATTGATGTGATTGCACAACATTGGACCATATCTCAAGTTGTGGGACTTGCAGACTTGAGATGGTCCTCTAGAGAAGGTTGGTTCCTACTTTCTAAACTACCTCCCACAAGCTACTCTAGTGGAGGAACAACCTATCTAATCCTAATCTAACCTTCAAGGAGACAGAGAGAGAGAGAGAGAGTGAAAGAGATCCACGAGTGGTGATACACACAAAAGGAAGTGGTGAGATACTCTGTTGAGGGAGGATGAAACAGGGGGAAAGGAGATGAGGGAGGTCAGATAGAAGTGACACAGACCCAAATCAAAATCCACCATCGAAACTCCACGAAGTAAGACATCTCACACCTACAAACATGAAATACAAGCACAAGAAACAAACATAAAATGGAGAGGCACAAAGAAATAAAAAAGCATGAGAAAGGGTTGAAGAACACCACAAAAACATGATTTTATTGCTCTATGAGGTGCACAGACCATTACATGGATGCTAGAGGCATAAATCCACTTTAGGCGTAGGAGAAGGCTTACAACTCAAATGGAGTTGGGAAACAAATTTTATAGAGTTTCCCCACACCCAGAATATTCCCCCTCAAATGAGATGTTTTACAATATATAGATGTCAATCTCAGTGAAAGAAGAGAAACTCAATTTTGCTCTTAAATCTCAACCACCAACCATCAATGCCCTACAAATCCACCTACAATTTGTCAATTATGGTTCCCCATGTCTATTTGGCATGTTGGAGAAGGAAAGATGAAAATCTAGATCAGATATGGGTAGTTGAAGCAATCACATCATTCATTATTAGCATGAAATACATTTTCCTAATCTTCACCCATCAAATCCTGTTGAAAATAATAGTTTATTCTTCGATGGTGTAGAGGAGGTCGAGATATTTCCAATGGTACCAATTTTTTTGAATTTTGAGCACTGGATCGAAATATATTCCCATTTGAATATTTGAATCAAATCTATACAAAAATGGTGAAAAACATGTTTTGGAAAATGGATCCGCAGTCCCAAAATTCACTTTGTGCCTTTTGCACAAAAATTACAAAAGTGTAAAACTCCCCATAGCCCCATATGCTCGTAATTCACTTTTTCCCAAAATCCCTCGCAAGCCCGCAACCTTCTCATTTTCCATTTGGCAAGAAAACCTCCCGGGCTCATATGCCCACACTTGCAAACTACGTGCTTTTATGAAAATTGCAAAAATGCAAAAACTCCCATAGCCCCGCAAATTTTCATTTCCTAAAATTCATCTTCGGGCCCACCAGCCCCCATTTTCCACTTGGGTGAAAAGTCTTCCCTAGCCTTCCGGCCCACTTTCAGCAAAATATCCTTCCAAGGCCTACCTCCCTACATGTAATTTAGGCCTGACATATGGCTCCTTTTGTGCTTTAATTTGAAACATGGCAACGTGTAGAGCTGACATATGTTTGGGGACCACTTTTGGATTTGGCCTTTGAATTTAAGTTGAAGAGACACATGGCTTCTTCCACGGATTTGCTCCATTTTTTGTGTTTTGGCTAAGTCCATTTTGTTTGGAAAGGCCATATGTCTAACCCTAGACATGTGGAGGCTTAAGGTGTATTGGGAGACTACCTCTGGATTTTTCTTTTAAAGTTTCATAGATGAGACACGTGGCAGCCTCCATTGATCCTTCGATACTTAGCGATTATGGGCCTTTCGCACCATTCTTTGAGTTTGACCATGTGGTGAGCCCACACTCATTTGGTAACCCACTCTTGATTCTTCCTTTGAAGTTTCACCAAGATGACATGAGGATCCTTCTGTCATCCCATCCCGAACTTGGAATTTTCAATGATTGGTGTCTCCTTTTCGGACCTTGGACATGTGGAGGGCTGGAGGTTGTTTTGAAATGGCCTTTGAGCCTCACCTTTTGAATTTTTGATTTTGAGGCACGTGTCACCTTCCGTTGGCTCTTTTATTCTTAACCGATTTGGGCCCGCTGCCCATTTGAATTTTGTTGGACCTAACTACGTGGTGAGCTTGCGCTTATTTGGAGACTAACTTTGGATTTGATCCTTGAAGTTACGTTGAGTTGAAATGTGGCACCTTCCACTAGATCTACTCCATTTATACTTTTCAACTACTAACTCTATCTCCTTTTTGGAGTTGGGACACGTGGGATCCTCGCGCTTGTTTGAGTCTCCTCCTTTGGCTTCATCCCTCGAAGGTGTGCCATTAAGACACATGGAGGCTTCTGTTGGCCCTTTTATACTTAACCAATTTTGTCTCGCTCTATCCTTCCTTTTTTACTCTGACCATGTGGTGATCCTGCACTTGTTTGGAGTCTTTATTTTGGATTTTATCCTTGGATTCATGTCAATCAGGCACATGGCACCCTTTGTGGGTCTATGAATTTTAAATGCCCAATGAGACCCCCTTTTAGTCTTGGGACATGTGGAAACTTTGCGCTCATTTAGGGACTCGCTCTTTGGATTGAACCTTGGTGTTATGCCGATGAGACACGTGGAGGTTGCACACTTGTTTAGGGACCACATTTTGGATCTTGCCCATGAAGTTACAACAATGAGGGACGTGGCTGTTTCCACTGGCCTTAGACTTTTCAATTACCAATTTAACCTTTTGAGGCTCTAACCACATGGAGGGATGACGCTCATTTGGAAGCTCTATTTTGGATTTGCCTTTTAGAATTACACCGAGATGACACGTGGTATCTTCTCCAGGTCTTTGTTCATCCCTAAGTTGACTCATATGTGGCTAAGTCCAAAAACTTTGAGTCATTCCCCATATTCCTCTTGTGAGCCTCTAGCCTCCTTCAACGTTGTTTGATCCTTTGCCAACCCTGCTCCTCCATTGTAGATTCCCACTGTAACCTAACTTTTGGATTTTAAATGTGGGTGCACAATACTGGGTCGACCCTTCGATTATCTCTTGTGCAGGGTTATGTTTAGTCAAACATTTTTCCCGGGGGGAAATTGGGATAACACTCTTATCATTCCACAAGGTGTTAGCAATGCAAGAATGACCCCAAACCCATAATGTCATTCCAAAGCACTGTCAGTAGCAATGATTGTGCCCACTCAAGCTTCGAAAAGATTGTACCATGAAATGGGCATCAAAAGGAAAACCATTCTCTCCTTTAATATCATTGATCAAATGAAGAAAACACATGTAAGCATTTCGTGTGGGAATCACTTGTAATTCTAGGGTAATAGCATTTGTTGAAAGAAACTATGGAAAATTTATCCACTTCAAACGAGGTATCTAACAATCGGGATAAGGTTCTTATTAACATAGTATAAAAAAAGGAGGTTATCAAAGTAAAAAAATAAATCCTCTAACTTTCTATATGTCACTAATCATCAAAGATAAGTTAGTACAATTTGTATGATCGATTCAGGAGTAAGTAGTTTAGTAATGGTGAATAAGATAACAAATCAACTAGGTCTAAAGTATGAACTTGTCTCTAAACAAGTGGTACAACTAGATGGGACATTAGTGGGAACCATTATCATAATTAAAGGATTAAGTATTACACTCGTATTCTTGTCACAATATTGCAAGATTTCTCGTAATTGAATTTCCATAACTTATTGTCTTTTATTTGTCAAGGGACTTCAACGCTAAGATTTGTGGGTACCTATCACACAGATTTTTCACATATGATTTTCAAAACATATATATGGAGTGTCATCACCAATTGACACTATGATAATTCTTTACCGAGAACTCCTCATGCTATGATTATTTACTAATGCATAGCTTTTAGTTTGGTGGAGGGAATATAGAAACACAACAACAAACATAACACAAGAATACCATAGACTATGATAAGAAGGAATGATGATAAATCTGAAATATAAGTGTAAATTATAATATCAACATGAAATTGTTACAATCTAACCCATAAGGTACTTCAAGTGTTGTTGACTTCACTTTCCTTCCAACAATAACTATGGGAGAAACTTCATAATTACACCTCTTAGTGCCTTCTTTAACACACCTTCAAAATGATGGCTTCCTTTACACACTTACTCATACAATATTTCTCACTACTTCCTTCTATGCTAAATGAGGGGGGTGGCCTCTCTATTTATATAACTTCAGGATTATCCATCTTATCTCTAAGATAGGATAAAAATCTACTCTAATGAATCATATTCCATACCTTAACTCTTATCTTTACATGTAAGCTTATCTTTTAAGATAAGATAAACCTTATCATTTCACATGGGTTCCACATTTTAAAGGTTTTTACAAATAAAATACACAAAATATTTATGACCTCACTCCTTGTCCTTATTACCCATATAATATTTCTAATTCCTAATCATGTAGACCCTACTTCTCTACTTACCCTAACTTTGACATTTTAACATTACCGAACCACTTACGACAAATATTTATTTTTTCCACAACATTCCTATTGTAATTTTTACTATTACCATACTATACATTATTGGTGGCATCGTACCGGCAGCACCGTTATCTTTTATCGAACACTACTACTAATTATACTTAACAACATCCTATTCCTAATGCACACATTAATCAAATAGAAATTACGAAGGAAAATTTTAGTGTTGACATCTTCCCCTTCCTAGCTTCTACTCCATCCTCAAAGTAGACTATTTTAGTGCTTGGAAAATGTTTAAGTTGTCATAGTTAACCCATTTTGTAATGGAGTACCATCAAATTCCTCGAGTCGGTATGTACCATTTTCATGCATAACTGTTATTTTGTAGGCCCCATCCATTTTGGAAGAAATTTTCTGTCTTCTTTTTTTGTATGTGGAATCATATACTAGAACCAAGTCATTCACATGAAATGGAGACCAATAGATCTTTTGATCAAAGTATTCCTTCTACTTCATTTTGTTCTTATAGCTTGTATCCTTTTTATTTCTACCTCATTTCCTCTAGCAAATGAAGATGTACCAACCTTTCTTTTATTGAATCACTTTCATCCATCCTTTCATTTTCATAACTCTCATAATGAGAATATCAAACTCAATAGGAAGAAGCTGGATCAATGCCATAAGCCAATTGAAATGGGAGTATCATGTTGACTTTAATGTTGCCCTATATTTGATGTTGCATGAATCCTTTTATCCCACTTATGTACTGCAAGGCATGCATTTTGCTAGAATTCCACAACACAAAAAAATTTTTCCATTTGTGTTTGGCTTGTATGTTTTTTGCCTTCCTATGCTTAATAGAAAACTTGTTGACTAGGGCTTCTACCACCTCATTAATGAAGTGGATTCCTTGATCTGTTATAATTTCTAATGGCAACCAAATCTAGTGATAATGAGTTCATATATGAACCTTGCCACTTCATCCATGGAAGTTGTTTTCAATGGCCTAGCTTAACCCACTTGGTTAAATAATTTGTGGCAACTATAATATACTTATTTTGCCATGGGGTAGTTAGAACTAGACCTACAATGTCTATTCCCCACTTTTTAAAGGGATCAGTGGAAGAATAGGGCATAATGGAGCTGATGAAGTCTTATAGTTACCATGTGTTTGATAAATATCACATGTCTTACAATAATTATAACAATCTCTAAAAAGAGTGGGCGGTGATAACTTGCATCAAGATCCTTCTTGTTGTATGTTGTCAGAGAAGTTTCCTCCACATGTACCATTATAGAATTCTTCTATCAGTTCCTTCCCTTGATCACATCCAACTACCCTCTTGTACTATCCATCAGGTCCTATTTGAAATAATACTCCATGCATAATAGAATATGGATGACTAGCTTGAGTAATCTTCCTCTTAGTCTTTACATTGGCACCATTGAGAAACTTGAATTCATTAGATAATTCCAAATATCTATGTATTCACTAGGATTTTTCAAGGGATAACAATGTTGCATCTAGGAAATCATCATCATCACAAGATGAACCTAAACCATCATAGGCTCGAAAGAGTGCATCTGCATTGACATGCTTCTTTCCTAGCCTATCTATAATATCAAATTCAAATTCTTGTAGTAAAATTATCCATCTTGCCTATCCTCCCTGATGGGTTAGGCTTATTTACAATATATTTTAGATCCTGATGATCTATTACAACTATAAATTTCTACCCTAGCAAGTAATTTCTAAACTTCTTTACAACAAAAATGATAGCTAGAGCCTCTTTTTTGTTACAATATAATTTACCTCAGCACTACTCATTTGTCTTCTCCCAAAGTAAACTGGATGATCATTCCCATTTTCATCCTTTTGGCTCAGAGTACTTCCTAGTGCTGCATCTGAGGCATTAGTATACATAATGAATGGCTTGCTCCAATCTAGATTCTTTAAAATAGGTGAAGACACCAGGGCTTCCTTCAGTTGTTCAAAAGCTTCATGTGCCTTATTTCCTGGTTCATAAGTAACATCCTTCTTCAAGAATTGGGTTAGTGGCTGTGCAATCTTTGAGAAATTATTGATGAACCTTCTATAGTAACCCACATGGCCTAAAAATGATCTCAACTTACTTCTATTATTAGGAAATGGTAACTCTTTGATTTTGAAACTTTATCGGGATTAGTACCAATACCATCTCGGATACAACATGCCCTAACAAAACACCTTTAGAACATCCAAAGACACATTTTGTAAGGTTTAGTGATGCTTGTGCTTCATCTAACCTATGAAATGCTATCTCCATCTAGTGCAGGTGGTCCATCTTACTCCCATAGATGTAAAAATCATCCAAAAATACTCTGATGAAGGTCCCAATGTAGGGTTCAAACACCCTATTCATCAAACCTTGGAATGTTGCCGGAGCATTATACAACCCAAAAGGCATAACTCTATAAGAAAAATTCCCCAAGGAGTGGTGAATGTGGTCTTCAATTGATCTTTCTCCACTATACGATCTTGGTTATATCCATTATATCCATCAACAAAACTATAACACTCTGGCCAGCTACTTCGTCCAAGATCTAATCGAGAATGAAAGAGGGTAATGATCCTTATTTGTTGCCTTAGTGAGCTTCCTATAATCAACACAAATGTTTAGCTTCCCATTTTTTTATTGAGATCATAATGGGAGAAACCCATTTTGAATTCTCCATAGCAAATATGAATCCTGCATCAAGCAACTTATCTATTTCTTCTTTTACAGTCTTGGAAAAATTAGGATTCATTCTATATGGCATTTGCTTTATGGGCTTAACACCATCTACTAGCTCAATAGAATGTTCTACCCAACTTACTTGATGGAGTTCCTTGTAATCAAAATTGAATATGTGTATATACCTTCGAAAGAGATGGAGGTAGCATTCCTTCTCACTCTCCATCACAGCATCACCAATATTTATTTGTTGGAGACGATCATCAATTTATTCTTTAGATAATTTTATGGGTTCATGAGTCGGTGACTGGAAAGATATCCATGACCAAAACATCAACCTCACTTTCTTCATCTTAGTGTCCACTTTTATGTACTAGAGTAATCAAAGGATGTCAATCATCAATTTCATCATTTGAATGGAAGGATCGCATTTATCTTCCTCTCTCTACCACGTCCAAGTGTCATGAAGCCTTCATTCCGATAGTTTCTTGCATGAACACTCCTTAGCCATGGTCTTCCTAATAACATTGGGTACAAAGTACTATTTTTCATCACTGAAAGTATACCACACACACAACAATCATAATGAGATATTGCCACATTTGAAACTAGACCTTACGGTTTAGTTTTTCCCTTATTTAATGACCTTAACATAAGTGTTGAGGGGAGAACAATTTTTAAACCCAACATATTCATTACAGACTCGATCATTACATTAATTGCAACACCTCCATCAACTAAGACATCATGAATTGAAATATCATTACATAATACCTTAGCTTGTGGAGGATAGGGATCTACCTCTGCCTCCAAAACAAGGACCTCAACCTCCTTCCTTCATCAAGCATTGAGTCCACTTCGCAGCTCCCACCTCTTCTTAGAAGACATAGCCAAGAGTTGACCATATGTAATATTTGTAGGCCTTTTGGATAGATCTTCTAAGATGGAGTATGGTCCTTATCCCTGTGAAATAAGAAAATCATGGACATCTAACTTTATTCTCCTATGTTTCTTACTAGTTTCTCATTTCATCTTCTTAGGATCATTTCCATCTTTGTTATCTTTTTCTTTCTTTCTTTTTGTTACAAACACATCTCGCTTCATTATTTATGATCTTATCTACTACATCAAAAGAATTCACAGAGGTGATTTTCCTTTATCATTATCTCTTGTACCAGATGTAGAAGCTCTATCTGGACAATTATACTTATAATGACCCTTTTATGACAACCATAACATACAACTTCATAAATATTTCTTTTTGGACATCTATCTCCTCCTCGAGAACTAAATTCCTTTCCTTGAAGAATATTAATAGTTAACTCGACCCATCTTCTTGAGTAAATCTTCATACTCAAGTAGATGTACTAGGGAAAAGATTTGTGCTCACCGAGAGTGGTTGTAGATTTCTAACCAAAGGTGTTGGTGTAGGCTTTACCTTAGCAATAATTTCTTTGGGATCCTCTTCCATGCTTTCTTCTTCCCTTCTTGCAATCTCCTTTACGTGTTCAATGGTAGCTAGGTGGTCATACTTCACTCATTTTCTAATATCTAGCTTCATCCCAAGAATGAATTACTTACAGAGGAGATTATCCATGCCATTCATCAACCCATCCGCTAATCCTTCCTTCGGATTTGGGCATCGAGCTTCCTCCTTAGCTCTAGAACATGAGAATGATAATCCCTTATCTTCTCCTTCTCTCCTTGGGATAGCTTTGTGATATCGATCATGAGATCTACATATTTTGTTGTTTGCCAAATTCTTCAAGAAAAATTTCAGTTAATAAATCCCATGAATTTTTCACATTATCACCTAGTGTTTCAAACCACCTAAGGGTTGAACCATCCAAAAAGGTAGGAAAAATTTAGTCCATTGTTCCCTTCTTATGAGGCCATTACAAATGCAAGATCATTTAAAATCTTCCCCATTTTCAAAAGTAACCACAGTGAAATACCAACCCACAAGTACAATCAACAAGACTTATGTGCACAAATAATTGGAATCACTATAATAGAAAGTGACTTTACACCTTTCTACAGTAAAATAGAAATGACCATGGTAAACTATGGTAAAACTTGACTTACTGCGGTAAAAAATGACTTTACTGTGGTAAACACTATTCATGATAAAAGTGAAGTTATTGTAGTAAATACTATTCACGGTAAAAAGTGACTTTACTATGGTAAATACTATTCATGGTAAAAAGTGACTTTACCATGGTAACTACTATGCACAATAAAAACAAGGTTACCCTCAAATGTTTTTCTGACTAAGTGGGAATATCTCTCTAGAAAATCCACCAACGAGGAATGGTCTCAATAACGGAACCAAAATGTCATCACCAATTCGGCACTATGATAATTCTTTACCAAGAACTCCTCGTGCTATGATTATTTACTAATGCATAGCTTTTAGTTTGGTGGATGGAATCTTGAAAATACAACAACAAACATAACACAAGAATACCATAGACTATGATAAGAAGGAATGATGATAAATCTGAAATATAAGTGTAAATTATAATATCAACATGAAATTGTTACAATCTCACCCATGAGGTACTTCAAGTGTTACTGACTTCACTTGCCTTCCAACAATAACTATGGGAGAAACTTCACAATTACACCTCTTAATGGCTTCTTTAACACACCTTCAAAATGATGGCTTCCTTTACACACTTACTCATACAATATTTCTCACTACTTCCTTCTATGCTAAATGAGGGGGGTGGCCTCTCTATTTATAGAACTTCTAGGCTTATCCATCTTATCTCTAAGATAGGATAAGAAATCTACTTGACGAATCATATTCCATACCTTAACTCTTATCTTGTACATGTAAGCTTATCTTTTAAGATAAGATAAACCTTATCATTTCACATGGGTTCCACATTTTAAAATTTTTACAAATAAAATACACAAAATATTTATGACCTCACTCCTTGTCCTTATTACCCATATAATATTTCTAATTCCTAATCATGTAGACCCTACTTCTCTACTTACCCTAACTTTGACATTTTAACATTACCGAACCACTTACGAAAAATATTTACTTTTTACCACAACATTCCTATTATACTTTTGACTATTACCATACTATACATTATTGGTGGCGTCGTATAACCAGCAATGCCCGTTATTTTATATCAAACTACTACTAATTATACTTAACAACATCCTATTCCTAATACACATATTAATGAAATAGAAATTACGGAGGAAAATTTTAGTGTCAACAGGAGCTAAGGCTACAATTAGTTTGGAACCAATTTCCCATTTTCACATTGACCCTTGTGAGCCAAGTGCGATCAATTCCCATTGCTCATGTTTTATTAGGATGATTGTCCAAGCACTCCAAAAACGGGTACGAAAGTTGAGGGAATTCCATATTTGACATTAGATGAATGGGAAAACAAAACGAATGTTTTTATCCATACAAGGAGATGGAAGAAGCTAAATTGGGAATATATTTCTTGCATAAAGAGAATCCACTTCTCCCTAGCATCACCAAGCCACAAGATAAGGATGATAACAAAGTATGGTAACTTATTTTTGATGGTTCAAAGAGAATACAAGGCGCTGGAGGAGTTTCCATGTTGGTTTCACCATAAAACATCGAATACTATGTAGCCTTCTTATTTCAGTTCACTTGTTCTAGCAACACACCCAAATAAGAATCTCTAATCCATGAAATTCATTGGGCAAGGAAAAGGGTATAAAGAATTTATAAGTGTTCAAAGACAGTGGGATGATTATGAATCAAGTCAAAGGGTTAAATACAAGAAAAATGATCTCCTAAAAGGCTACAAAATTAGGTTGTGGGATCTAATTGTGGACTTTGAGGCACTCAATATCAATTTCACACCAAAGAAGAAAAATGAAGTTATAGACAAACTTGCAGCAATTGGGGAAAAAATTGATGTGGTTTATAGTATTAAAAGAGATAAAACACAACCCCGTATCAAGGTAGTTATAATGCTAGCATTTCTAGACTACAACATGATCTCGCAAGTTTTCGAGAATGATCAGTAAATAATCAATTTCCTATGAGAAGAAGTTGAATTTTCTTCTAAGAAATAGGATAAATTAGAACAATAGTATGGGGATCTAGTGGTTCAGGATTAAGGAAAAAGAAGTTACCAAAATTATTGGTTACATTGGAGTCAATATTCAATCCTAATGACCAATTCTTGAATGACAAAGAAAATATTCACATTGAAGGGGAGGATTTGGAACCCATTTCACTTAAAGAGGGTAAAATACTCCAAATCAGAAAAGTGAGTACTCAATAGGAAAGATTTTATTTCATAAGATTTGCCAAGAGTTCCCAAATGTCTTTTCCTAGAGCTATGAAGACTTAAGAGGTTTTAATCCAAAGTTATAAAAACATACTATTGAAACGGATCCAAAAGGTAAGCCTATTAGATAGAAATAAAGACATGTCACACTCACATTAAGCCTCTCATGAAAAAAGAGTTGAATAACCTCATTGAGGAAAGCATAATATTTCCAATAAAGCACTCTAGTGGGGTTACAAATATGGTACTAGGAAGAAAAGGAATGAAGAAATATGGTTATGCATAGACTTTTAGGATTTAAATAGGGAATCTCTCAAAGAACACTATCTACTTCCTTCTATGGAGAAAATATTGCAGGTGGTATCTTATTCAGAAATATTTTCTCTCCTAGATGGATACCCAAACTACAATCAAATTATGGTGAAAGAAGAGGATTAGCTCAAAACAACCTTCACCAAAAAATGGGCCACCTATTCCTATAGAAAATTCCATTTGGGATGTCAAACATTGGAGCTACATTTCATAGGGAAATGGACATGACATTAAAGGGGTTGATAAAAATTAGTTCTCGTGTACCTATAGGACATCACTATGTTTTCCATGAATATGGAAAGTCATTTTTTCACCTCAGGAAAGTGTTCCAAAGAGGCAGGAGGTTCATAGTGTCCCTAAATTTGGAAAAGTGTATATTCCTAGCCCATGAAGGAAAAATCTTAGGCCATATTTTGTCTAAAGAGGGGTTGATAATTGATCTATAAATGGTTGACTCCATTCGAGAATTACCACTAATAGGTCCCAAGAAGGATCTTTGAATCTTCTTGGGGAGGATAATTTTTTTCTAAAGATTTGTGTCAAATTTGGCCACTCTTTTCAAGCAAATATCTATGATTTTCAAGAAGAGAATATAATTCAAGTGGATAATAAAGGGATAATACATTTTTGAAGATGTCAAGAATTTTATATCTCAAGCTTTGACTCTCATCAATCATAACTTTTCCAAATACTTCATGCTCTATGGGTTCGGTGGTTCGGACACCATTGTTGCTATTTTTTTGCAGGAAAATAAAGAGGGATCCGAGAAAGTGGTTTTCTTTTTAGTCAAATATTGGAGGATTAGGAAGTGAGTTACTCCTTCCTTGAGAAACACATTCTCACTGTTAGCAAGAGTTGAAGAATTTCAAGCACCTAGTCTCAAATAACATGATCTATTCGATAGTTTCCCATGTAGGAGTCCAATAATTCCTTCTAAATAAGGATTTAAATGAGAAAGGGTAAGGATGCATCACCCATCTCATGGATTATGACATAGATATCAAGGTCAGCTAGTTAGTTTATGGAAAATGATTGTGTGAGAAGCTATATTCTAGTCAACATGTTTAGGCAAGTGATCAAGAGGAATATGTTTTGGTACTATAGGAAAATTAGAAAAAATAGACGATAACATCCATTCCAATTGTTGACTCATAACATGATGCATTTTATAAAAATAGTTTTATGCCCTTAGAGATGATAAAAACAAAGAGGACATACTTTAGACTCCAAGACATCCCATATGTGTTTATTGATAGTATTTTTTTCAGAAACACGTTAACGGAATCCTATTGAGATACATTAGAATAAGTCAAATTGAAAATTTACTACATGAGTTTCATGATGGAGAGGACGAAGGTCATTTTTCTCTGTGGGAAATAGACCTCAAGATAATGGAGGGTTATTTTTGGCCCACAATGATTAGTAACTGCTACACTTGGGTCAAGAAGTATTAAAAGTGTGCATTCTTGATAGGAAAGGAGAGGCTAGTAGCACTTCCATTGTATCCAATCTCAGTTGACCAACCATTCATGTAGTGGGGACTAAACTTCATCGGGTCATTAATCCAAATGTGATAAAAGGTCACAAGTGGATTCTCATGGTAACAAACTATTTCACCAAGTGGAAGGAATCAGTATCACTCAAGGAGGATAATGATTCTAGCATACTGTACTTTTACAAGGGATAGTTATAATATTCAGAGTCCCAAATAACATAATGTTAGATAATCCCCTAGAGTTCCTTGGAAAAAAAAAATAGAATGAGCTGTTAGGAATGGAATTTATCTGAGAACCTCTTCCAATTATTACCCCCAGTGTAACGGGAAAGTAGAGTCCACAAATACAAAATTTTTGAGAATGATTAGAAGGATTATGGATCAAAATCACAGGATGTGGTATACCAAGCTCAAGTCATCCTTGTGGGTTGATAAGGTAATTCCAAAGAGGTTAAGAAGAAGCTCACCCTATAAGTTGGTCTATAGGAAATAAGTAGTGTTGCATATATCACAAGATTTTCCTGCATTAGAGCTCATGAAGAAGCTAGAGTTGTCTTATTTCAAATCTATGTAAGATAGGTATGCGGAGCTCATGGAATTGGAATAAACAAGAGAACATGTGATGCAAACCATGGAGAAGGATTGGGCCTTGATTAATAGGAGATTTGACAAGAAATCTAAGGAGAAACCTTCCAAGTGGGGGACTTAGTTCTAAAGTAGGATGTGGAATGGGCTAAGCCACGAAAGCATTCAAATTTTGATGCCATTTGGAGTGGTCCCTACATGGTGAAAGGATGTAAGAGGAGAAATACCTTTTAACTATCTAATTTAGACTGAGATGAGCTTCTGATTCATGTCAATGGAATCTATCTCAAACACTGACTAATGAAAGGAAAATACTCACCATTGTACATATTAGCTTAGGAATTTTAAATTCCATAAGTGCTTATACATATTATCTCGTTGTAGATTAGGCTTCATTTTCCTAAGTGCCTTTAATATAGGTTTTTTTCACCTAGGATATATCATTGCATAATTTAGTGTGCCTTCCAAAGGAAAATATTTAACAAGAAGCTAATAGTTGTAAGAAACATTTGCAAAATTCAAGAGATCTCAAATGCAGAGAAAATAACATGAGATCAAAGACAAGTTCCTATAAGTGTCAATTTTAAATCTCTAAGGATCAGTAATAGTTAGATCTCATAGCACCTTCACCAAATTAGAAAGTAACCTTAAATAATGTTTCAAGCAACATTCGTAAGAAGAAAACATAGAATTTAATAGAGTTCCATGATGTCCAAAACCAACGGGGTTTTACTCTTAACTCTATAGTATGCTAATTCTTGGTAATATTAGGTTTCGGGATGGGTTTATAGATCCAATTTCAATCCTATAGATAAGGATTTTGGAAGGAAATGACTGAAAATCCTAGGATAAGACAATTTTTCCCTCTAGAAATTTTAATATTAAAAAATTCTTATAAAATTTTGAATTGTGTAAATTAGCTAAGCTTCAGTTCAACGATGTTTTGAGTGGTTTTTTTCAAAATTTTGGATCATTTGTAGGTTATCACTTATGAATTTTTGTCAATGGACATGTCAAGGATATTAGTACCAAACATATAGTAAGAAAATGTTCCCATAAGTCTCTAAATTGTTATCCATTCCCCCAAAAAAATGGACAACAAGAGTAAGTGGGACCTAAGAGGTGAAAATAGACACCTAAAGGTGAAATTGAGTTATAGGTGGATTCTAAGCTTCACAGAGCACATTTAGTAATTTTGGGAGCCTTAAAAGCATAAGAATGTCTTTTCCTCTTCTAGGTTTTGACCCTTAAGAATCAACTTAAAATGTGAAAATGTGGTCCTTGTGAGCCCACACCTATTTCCGTCTCGTCACCTCCTAGTTCAAGAAATTCTTCAAAGATCCCAAAATATTAGAAGGACTAGGTCAAAAATTCTAAAAAGGGGCCATGTGAGGGACCGAGTTAGAATCATCTCACCGAGTACTTCAGTGAGCTATGGTTTTGCATTCCAGAAGGGTTGTTTTGAGGAGCTCGGCAAGCTCATATGAGTGCAGAGAGTCAACCCAGTGTAAAGAAGTTGAGGAAAAGAGCTTGGGATCTTGGGAAAAACCATCGATGAACTAAGGCATTGAGGTGTGGTAGAGTGGAGGTGAGCTTCACCATAAATGATGTCATTTAAGGTCTCATGATGCTTTAATCTTGGAAGAGCATGTAATAGAGAGGAAGGCTCATTAACAACTTGTATCAAGCCCCGAGCTCATGAATGGAAATTGTAAAAGTGGCTTGTTTTTATAGGAGAGAGTTGATGATCATGCAATGGAAAAGGTCACGGAAAATATTAGGAGCAAGATCATGTCGATTAATGCATCAGTGGGTGATGTGAAGTGGTTGATTGGTCCTGGGAAGCATCACAAGGTAGGTATATAGCTTAGCTCATGAGCTTAAGAGAATGCACAACAAGGTCGATGAAGGCTCATTAAGGCATAGAGCTCAAGCATGGAGTTTGGGTCATTTACCTTGGTGAGATGGTGTCGTAGCGAAAGTAGTCTCGCATGGGGTCAAGCTAGCAATGTAGAGCTCAAGAGTCAAGTGATCTAGGAAATCAGAGGAAGCCTAAAGTTTGATTTTTTTAGACTTGAGGGGTACATTATTTTAGGTTTTACCTTAGGAAGCATTGAGTAAAATTTCTGAAATGGTGACATGGAAAATCAAAAAGTGGATAATCCCGAAATCATGAAAGCAAAGTCAACTTTCACAATGAGTCGATGGTTGAAGTTGCTTCAGATTTTTAGGAAAGTGCGCATCGGAGTGTTGAGTGGTCAGTGAACTAAAATATTTGAGGTAAAAGAAATCTGAAACCTAAAGTATGGAAAGCCCATAATTTAGGGGTTGGTTTTAGAGTTTCAAGTAAGGAAATATCTTACGTAGACAAAGTTAAAAAGTCCAAAGTCTCACCCATTAGAAATCCCAAAAATCTTAAAAGGATCTTACTAAGAGGCATTAGAGGATGAGTCATTTGGAATTTTAGAATTGGTTAGGTGAGTGCATTGTGTGGAAATCTCATGTCAATCCATTCATAGAGATGGCTTGTTTAAGAGACCAGAGTTATATTCAATGGAGCTCGGTAGGTGGGGATTCTAACCAAAAATGGCATTCACAAAAATTGAATATCTTGAGCATTCGTTAGCATAATTTCATAAAATTATACTTGATGGAAAGGTATTTTGGAGATGTACAACATGGGATAGTCTAAGGTAAAAATATAATAAATAGGTGGGAGAAAAATCAAGAAGAATTTTCAAGATCTAGAAGTTATACCCAAGTGCAATCAAAGCCCATTTCTTCTTGCACAAGGTAGTGTAATTAATCAAGCATAGATTTTTAAAATCTTCCATAATCATTGCAAGATAAAAAATGATTTTTTTGTGGGTGATTAAGGAAATTTTATATTTTTTATCTCTCTTTCTTCTCTTGAACCTTCTTCTAGAAATTGCAAGGAGGGGCCCTATTAAAAATGGTTTCATTCTTTTTCCTCCCTTTTTTGTTGTATATGAGAAATTTTTAGAGTTCTAATCCTCCCTATTTTATATTATAATGCAAGATTTGTGCCTTTGACCCTCAAATGTAATGTATTATATCAACTTATTAGAGCAGTAAAATCAAACTTGTGGATGTTTCCACCTTGCTTTTTGTATTATTTCATATTATATGATATCTCATTGCATATATGGTAATTGTGCACTATGTTATCCATATTTCACCCCGATATGAATATTGGATCGAATCATGACCCCACATAGAAGGAACCCGAGAAAACACATTAAAATCCTATAATTGGTTGTAAAAAATATTCAGCAATAAAGTGGTAGAGATGAAGAAAGAGCAAAGGATCCTGTATAGAAAGAAATGACTCTATCGGGTTGTCTCTACGCTTTAAATCCATTCTCCAAGTTACAGGCAGGTAGAACCATCAAATAACAAGGTTGGAAAAGTAGGGAAGATGCTACAAAGGAGCCAAAAGCAAGAAGAAGGAAGAATGATGAAGATTTGAAGTCCTCGGGCTCAAACGGTTCAGAAAGGCCCAAAAACAACTAAGTATGGAGGAGGCAATGGAAGAGACCACGTGTCCTAATGACGCTTCTCCCAAAGTGAATCTAAAGGGAGGAACTCAAACTTACACAGCCCTCCATGTAGCAAATGGTCAAAGAGAGTCAAGGGGCAAAGAGGAAAAGCTTCAAAATTGGCTAAGTATAGAAGTGTAAGTAAGAGTGCCAAGTGTCAGCCTGGTGCATTTCCAAGAGTTGGTCCAAAGGTGGAGACCCAAATGAGTGCGATCTCACCACGTAGCCCAAATCCTAAAAATGAGAGGAACCATTAAAAGTCCATAGAGTAGTAGAGGCTGAAAAGTGTTAACTCGATGCTCCTCCAAAGGTAACTTTGGGTCAGGTTTGTAAACAAGCGTCATGCCTCCACATGTACCTCAAAGGGGGGCAAGGTTAGTTGAATAGTCAATGCATAAGAAGACTAGCAGAGAGGGTGTTAATTGTCTAAAGGACATTATTTCAAGGGTAAAATGGAGAAAAAGTTCCTGAAAAGCACTAGAGTGACACGTGTCCCAGGGGAAAGGAGATAGTTGGGAAAAAGTTGATTTTTTCCCCTTGTTACCTCAAAAGGGAGTAAAAGTTGCAAAATGGCCCGTAACTCGCCCAAGGAAAAAGTCAGCATTTAGACCGAGTCAAAGCCAAGGCAAGGAGTTAGGGGAAAAGGTGAACATTTTCCTTTTGTCCAAAAGGCATAAAGGTAAAAATGTGAGATGCATTTTCCATCCAACCAAAAGGATCCACGTGTCCATGCAGAGCTTCGAGGCTGTGGGAATTTTTTAAGTTTTGTGATTTTTGCACAAAAGGATAAAAGGTGAATTACGGACCCATGGGCTAAAATTTTGTTCCAATCTAGCCGCCACGTGTCCCAATCCAAAATGGGGACCCATTTTTCAAATTATTTTCCCACCCATTTGTACAAAATCAATTCAAACTTCAAAGGGGCATATGTTTTGACCTAGGGCTTGAATTATTTAAAATCTTATACCGTTGGATAGATATTGATCTCTTCTACACCATGGGAGTCTGAAACATTAATTTTTGGGAAGTTAGGTGGAAGAAAAATGGAGAAACATCTTTGAGCTTTCAATGCAGGATCATCGGTCTCAACAACTAGATCAAATTCGATCTATTTTTGCCATTTCCTCTTCCTTCAAGGTGCCAAACCAAGGATCGATGCAAAAAGATAAATTTGAGGACAGGTTTTAGCAAAAGTATTAACAATAGTGGTTGAGCTTCAACCCACATTTTCCCTTTCTCTCTCTCTCTTTCTTCTCTCCAATCGAAATCTATAAATTTGGGGGTAGGATTCATTGTAAAGGGTTGGATATTCTTAGTTTTGTAGGACCCCTTCTCTTTCTAGTAAAGGATTTGTGGGGTTCAAGCCTTCCATTAAAAGTGTAATATTTTTTTGCCTTTCGATTATTCTATAATTAACTGTATCACTCTATAGAGTAATAAAATATGATTCTAATCGATTTTAGATCCTTCTTGTTTCTTTTTCTTCTATATGGTCTCTCATTACAAATCTAGTTATTTTTGCTTGTTTATTATATGTATTTTATTGGTTTATGTCGAAGACAAACTAAGTTTTCATCATTCCTTTGGTGCATCACCTGGTAGTTTAGTTATTTCTTATTTCCTTTATTCTTTTATCCCTATCCTCTTGGTAATTTTAGACTAGGTATAAGAAATAGATCCTCTATAAATACTCACGTATGCACCTGAACAGAGGGATAAGGAACCAACCTTTAACCTTGAGAGATTTTCCATTTTTACAAGGTCCCACGCCTTAGGAAAAGTTCGATGTTAATGCAATCACACCAAATGACTTTTCCTAGAAAAACAAACCTGTAGAACTCATTTGGGTGTGCTGCAATTTCACACTAACAATTTTGGCATGACTGGTGGGACAAAAAAGTCTCCATCTTATTATAGTATTGATTGATGTACACTTGTTGTGATTTTAGCTTTTAAGAAACTTCAAAATTTACATCCGATAACTCTAAAAGAAACAAATCTACTAGTTTCAGTAGTCCAAGTAAGTTCATGAGAAGAATACAAACACGGTCAAGAACCAGAGAAGAGGGACTTATTTTCTATTTATACTTATCCCTAGATAGAGGGAGAAGAAGAATAAGAGTCTAGAGGTCTCTATCCCCACCAAGCAGAGCTTTATCAACACCTCCTCTCGGTAGACCATTCATTCAATCAAGAGGAGTGCTCAAGCCAATCAGAATGGCTTAGCCAAATCTTATTTGAACTTCAATGGTAGTAGTCCACTTGCATTGAATGCAAAAAATCTAGTTCCTATTATAGCATTAAATCGTATCCAATATTTCACTGGGGAGAACCAAAATTCTCCTGGTGATCATGTCTAAGATATTGCAAATGTCTACACAATCCATGAGATTCATGAAATGGACATAGTTGTCAAGTTTCTTCCCTCTTCACTCAAAGGAAGGCTTCATAATGGTTCAAGAATCTTGAGGTAGCTCTATTCAACATTGGAATCAACTATGCACCACTCTTCACAACTATTTTGGAGAGAAAGGTGAAAATTTGTCTTTGTTGAGTAAATAACAACTATCAAGACAACCCCAAATGAAAAGTTTGGTGACTAACTTCAACCTCAGATTCCAGTGAACCTGGGATAGGATTCCAATAGTAAAGCCCACAAATGAAGGCACCTTCCTATACTTTCTTAGGGCTTTGAATTCTGATATTTCTCTGATGATTCAGTCAATGGGAGGCACTACACTTCCAGCAACCTATAGCCTTTCCATAAGGGGTTGAGAACCATTTTAGTCAAGCTGGAAAAATAGCTCCTAGGCCATCCATTCCTTTGTACCCTGAGTTAGGAAGCCCAGATACTATCCAAACACCTACATTAGCTCCTATACCCACCCACAGGATCAAAGCTTAGCTGAAGCTTCCACTTCATCATTTAACACCTCTAAAGAGTTTCATGAAGTGATGAAGCAACTATAAAACTTGGGAAATGAACTAGTGACCATTAAGAGGTAGCAGGCACAGAACTCTAGGCCATATCAGTCTTAGGATCAATATAAAACTAAACCCCAATACCAGTGGAATAGGTCACCACCTCGTCGAGAAAATCAAAATCAAAATCAAGGACAACCTCAAGATGCTAGAACTTTTAGGTCTTATGTTCCAAATACAACCTCAACATCAAACGCATTGGTCCCTACATAGAACAATATGCCATAGAATATGATTGGTGTTTTTCATACAGTCAGCCACATAACTAATCCATGTGTTTTAATGTTGCTCTGAATTAGACTCTAATGGTGAAAACTAGTATGGTGTCACAAGAGCCTAGTCAGGAAGGAGATCGTAGTAAGGAGCTCAGATAAGGTGAAGCTCCAAGAGAGACCATACTTGTAAATTGGGAGGTGAAGACTTCTGTGGGATGAATCAGTTCCCTACTCAAAGTGTGGCTGCTAATACACGGTCCAAAAAAAGAAGCATTGGATAGGGACAACCACTGAACTCAGGTAACCCTCAACCTTCCATCAATCCACAAGGTCTTGGTGTTCCAAATACAACTCCCAACATGTAGAACCAATCCAATCCACCTTCCAAATCTAGTCAGGCACCGGTTGTAATAACCCATGTGCAAGAAATAAATGTGTCTGGGAAGGGGCAGAAAAAAGATAGCTCATTTAATATTATTGAGCAAATGAAGAGGACAAGTGTGAACATTTCACTATGGGATTCATTGGCCATTTGAGAGTAGAGGGATCTATTACAGATTTCCATGTAGAATTGGTCAAGTTCAAATCAACCCCCTAATCAGCAAGCGAGAGTGCTTGACAATATAGTTCAACCTGAGAAGAACCAAGGAGAAAACAAGGTAAGAACTTGACACCCCCTCCATTCTATGTCTCATTAATTATTGGAGAAAAATTAGTAGTTCTGTGATGCCCAAACAAATAGCTGATCATTTGGGTCTCCAATTTGAAGTCATCTCTAGAGGAGTAGTCCAATTAGATGGGATAGTAGTGACCACTATGGGAATCATCAAAGATCTGAGCCTCACCTACATGCTTGCCCCAATGTGACTATCTTGCAAAATGTGTCCATCATAGATTTTCCACCACATTTTACTTTGTGTCTTTCTAGGGACTTCACTGCCAAAATTGGAGGCTACCTGTCTGCTGACTAGTCACATATGCTCTTTAGGACAAGATATGGGGCAAAGGCCACAGTTAGATATGAACCCATTGCAGACTATCATATTGAAACTTATGTGCCTAGCCCAATTAATGCCAACTACTCAACTTTTGATCAAGAAGACCTCCTAAGCACTAATGAAGCAAATACCAAGTTGGAATGTATCCCAGACTTGACTCTAGATGAGTGGGCCAACAAAATACATGCTTTTGACCCCTATAAAGAAATGGAAGAATATGAGCTAGGTGTCTACCTTCTACATGAAGAAAATAACCCCTTCCTACCTTAATCAAGCTAGAACATAAAATGAAAATGAGGTATGGAAATTATTCTTTGTGTTAGAGTGCTCCACATGGGTGAATAATAATTACATGTGTAATTATTATTATGGTAAATTAGTGAAAGTACATTTACTATGTAAATGTAAATAGTAAATGTAAAAGTTAGTATGTGGTAAGTTAGTAAGTTAGAATAATAAAACAATTAGTATTGTTTTATTATTATATTGGTGAGAGGTTGAAACCATATGGGTGTATGGTTGTATATGAAGACAAATGTTGTTGTAAGGATTGTTATTTTACATCTCCTATATAATGGAGTGTATTGAAATAGTGAATTAATGAAAATATAATATAGAGTTGTTGATTTCAATTATTATGTATCTATTTCATGGATTCTTTGTATTAGATCGATTAATTTCTACACTTTGATTTCAAGTTTGGAGGAGGAGCTATGATTATGCTCCCAAAATGAAATTATTCAGCCTTTAGATTTCAATCAAATGAGGTTAAATATGAGGCTTTAGTCCAAGGTCTTCATTGGGTAAGGAAGATGGGGATCAAGAATTTGCAGGTGTTTGGTGATAGTGAATTGGTTTCCAATCAAGTTAGAGGACTTAATGTTATCAAGAATGACCTGCTCAAGAACTATAAGAATAGAGTATGGGACCTCATGGAGGATTTCAAATCCTTCAGCATTATGTCCATACCCAGAAAAATAAAATGAAGCTGTTGATAGACTTGCAATAGTTGGAGAAGCCTTTGATGTGGTGGACAACATCAAGAGAGACAAAGGACAACCACATATCCATGTGGTTGTGAGACTAGCAGTGCCAGATAATAATACATGCTGGCAGTGTTTGAAAATGATCAGTAGATCATTAATTTTTTGCAAGAAGAAGTTGAATTCTCAGCTAATAATCAAAGTAGATTGGGACAACAATATGGAAATTAGATAGTACAACTACATACAAACAAGCTTCCCAAAGGCTTAGTAACACTGGAATCTATTTTCAATCCTAATGATCAATTTAGAAAGGAGAAAGCCAACATACAAATCAAAGGAGAAGATTCAAAGTCAATCCTAGTTGGATAAGACAAAACACTTCAAATTGGCAAGGTGGCAACCGAGAAGGAAAGGTATGCATTCATACAACTCTTCCAAGAATTCTCTGATGTGTTTTCTTTGAGTTATGAGGACTTAAGGGGTTTTAATCCAAAACTAACACAACACACAATTGAATTGGATCAGTTGCTTAGCCTACCACGCAGAAGAAGAGATCGGTCATCCCACATATTGAGCCTCTAATGAAAAGGGATCTGAATAAGGTAATAGAGGAAAGCATCATATTTCCAATTAAACACTCAAGTTAGGTTACAAATCTGGTCCTAGTCAGAAAGAACAATGGAGAAATCAGGCTGTGTGTTGACTTCAGGGATTTGAACAGAGCATCTCTTAAAGATCACTACCCACTCCCTTCAATGGAATAGATCTTGCAAGTAGTGTCTAGGTTAGAGACATTCTCTCTCTTAGATGGCTACTCAAGATACAATCAGATCATGGTGAAAGAATATGATCAGTTCAAAACTGCCATCACCACCAAATGGGCACACTATGCATATAAAAAATTCCATTTGGACTGTCTAATGTTGGTGCTACTTTCCAAAGATCCATGGATATCACGTTCAAAGGGCTAATCAATAAGATAGTTATGATCTACCTAGATGGCATCATTATGTTTTGTAAGAATGCAACAGACCACCTTTTTGACCTGAGACAAGTGTTTCAAAGATGCTAGAGATTTGGAGTATCTTTGAACCCTAAAAAATTCATATCCTTGGCCCATGAGGGCAGGATTTTAGGCCATGTTGTGTCTAAGGAGGATCTATAAATTGACCCAGAGAGAGTTAAAGAAATATAAAATCACTGCCATTGCCAATCCACAAGAAGGCTCTTCAAAGCTTCTTGGGGAAGATCAACTTTTTTGAAGGTTTGTCCCAAAATTTTCTACTTTGGTTAAGCCAATAACATTGATGTTGAAGAAGAGCTTAACATTCAGATGGACAACTAAAAGAAAGGCAAGCTTTGAAGCCATCAAAGAGGCCATATCACAAGCCCTAACTCTTGTAAATCCATATTTCTCTAAGGACTTCATATTATATGCCTTTGGTGGCAGTGACACTATCTCTGCAATCTTAGTTCAGCAGAACAAAGAAATTTTAGAATAACCAATTGATTTCTTCAGCCAAAGTCTGGAAGACTATGAGGTAAGGTACTTCTTCATTTAGAAGCAAGTCCTAGAGGTGATTAAGAGAATGAAAAAGTTTAAGCATTTAGTGTCAAACAACAAAATCCAACTATTGGTCTCCCATGCAGGAGTCAAAGAAATTCCTCCTCAGCAAGGACCTGAATGATAAATATGTGGGATGGATCACTCATGTCATGGAATATGACATTGAGATTAGGGTCACCAAGTTGGTCCTTGGGAGGGGCTTATGTGAGCAATTAGCCTCTGCTCTACAAGATGAAACAAATAGTGATAAAGAGGTCATTCTTATCTTACAAGATGATCAAGAAGAAGGGAGAGATGATATACCTACTCCTTGTTGGACCCATGACATGGTGCACTTCCTTCAAACAGTTCTATTTTCTCATGGGATGCATAAAGTAAAAATCATGCATTTCAGGCTACATGCCATCCCATATGTTCTTATTGATGGTGTCTTGTTCAAAAGAGACATCAATGGTATTCTACTAAGATACATTGGGACAGATTAGGTGGAGATATTTCTACAAGAATTCCATGTCATAAACGCTGGAGGCCATTTTTCTCCAAGAGTGACAAAGACTCAAAATCATGAAAGTAGGATAGTATTGGCCCAGTGTTTTAGTACCTGATGTTACACATGGATCAAAATATGCAAGAACTATGTATTCATCAAAGGAAAAGAGAGGCTAGTAGCACTTCCATTACACCCAATCTCAGTAGACTAACCTTTCATGCAATGGGCATTGGACTTCATTGGAGTCATCAACCCAAACTCAAGCCAATGTCACAAATGGATCCCGATAGAATCGATTATTTCACTAGGTAGACCAAGGTAGTGGCAATCAAAGAAGCAAATGAGTCTAGTATCCTAGATTTCTATGAAGGGATAGTGACCAGATTTGGGGTACTAACCACCATTATATCAGAAAATGCATTAGCATTTATATTTTCCTGGGATCATAGGATGGGCTATTAAAATGGGACTTATTTGAGTACTTCATCAAACTATTACCCTCAAGGTAATGGTCAGGCTGAGTCTACAAACAAAAACCTATTGAAGATCATCAGAAGAACTCTCAATGAGAATCATAGGACCTGTCACAAAAATCTCAAAACGGCCTTATGGGCTGATACAATAACGCCAAGAGATCTACAAGAAACTCCCCATTCAAGATTGTCCATGGGAAAGAGGCAGTGTTGCCTATATCACTTGAACTACCAACATTGGAGCTTGTGAAGAAACTAGAGATGTCTGAATTTGAACCAATGGAGGCCAGGTACGTAGAGCTGATAGAATTAGAAGAGACCAGAGAGAAAGATCTCCAACTATTGGAGAAGAATCGAGCTTCAATCTTTCACCACCAATCTGGCACTATGATAATTCACCACTAGGAACTCCTCATGCTATGATTATTTACTAATGCACAACCTTTAGTTTGGTGGATGTAATCTAGAAAAACAACAATAAACATAACACAAGAATACCATAGACTTTGACAAGACAGAATGATGACAAATTTGAAATATCAATGTAAATTATAATATTAACATAAAACTATACAATCTCACCCATGAGGTACTTCAAGTGTTCTTGACTTCAATTTCCTTCCACCAATACTATGGGAGAAACTTCACAATTACAACTCTTAATGACTTCTTTAACACACCTTCAAAATGATGGTTTCCTTTACACACTTACTCATACAATATTTCTCACTACTTCCTTATATGCTAAATGAGGGGGCGGCCCTTCAATTTATAGAACTTCTAGGCTTATCCATCTTATCTCTAAGATAGGATAAGAAATCCACTCTAATGAATCATATTCCATACATTAACTCTTATCTATACATGTAAGCTTATTTTTTAAGATAAGATAAACCTTATCATTTCACATGGGTTCAAAAATTTTAGAATTTTTACAAATAAAATACACAAAGTATATATGACCTCACTTCTTGTCCTTATTACCAATATAATATTTCTAATTCCTAATCATGTAGACCCTACTTCTCTACTTACCCCAACTTTGACATTTTAACATTACCGGACCACTTACGAAAAATATTTACTTTTTACCACAACATTCCTATTGTACTTTTGACTATTTCGTACTATACATTACTAGTGTCATCGTATCTCAAGCAAAGCGGCACCATTATATTCTATCGATGCTACTACTAATTATACTTAACAAAATCCTATTCCTAATACATACATTAATAAAATAGAAATTACGGAGGAAAATTCTAATGTCAACATCTTCCCCCTTCCTAAATTCTACTCCGTCCTCGGAGTAGACTATTTCGGTGCTTGAAAAATATTTAGCTTTTCATGGTTGACTCATTTCGTAATGAAAGTGCCATCCAATTCCTCCAGTCGGTATGTACCATTTTCATGCACAACTGCTATTTTGTAGGGCCCCATTCATTTTGGAAGAAATTTTCTCTGTCTTCTTTTTTTGTATCTTGAATCATATACTAGGACCAAGTCATTCACATGAAATTGAGACTAAAAAATATTTTGATCAAAATATTCCTTCTGTTTCATTTTCTTCCCGTAACTTGTATCCTTCACTATTTCCCTCATTTCCTCTAGTAAATGAAGATGTACCCACATTTCTTTTATGAATCACTTTCATCCATCCTTTTATTTTTCATAACTCTCACAAAGGTGGGAATATCAAACTCAATAGGAAGAACTTGATCAATGTCATAAGCCAACCGAAATGGGAGTATCCTGTTGATGACTTTTATGTTACCCTATATTACCACAATGCTACATGAATCCTTTTATCCCACTTATGTACTGTAAGGCTACATCTTTTGCTAGAATTTTACACAACACAAAAAAATTTGTTCCAATTGTCCATTTGTGCTTGGCTTGTATGTTGTTGCTTTCCTATGCTTAATAGAAAAATTAATGACTAGGGATCCTACCACCTCATTAATGAAGTGGCTTCCTTGATCTATTACCATTTCTAATGGACAACCAAATCTGGTGACAATGTGTTCATATATGAACCTTACCACTTCATCCATGGAAGCTATTTTCAATGGCCTAGCTTCAACCCACTTATTTAAATCATCGTAGCAACTACAATATACTTATTTTTGCATGGGGTGGTTGGAAGTGGACCTAGAATTTCTATTCCCACTTTTCAAAGGAACCAAGTGGAAGAATAGCGCATAATGGAGCTGATGAAGCCTTGTAGTTACCATGTGTTTGAAAAATATCACATGTCTTACAATAATTATAACAATCTTTAAAAATCTTGGGCGGTGATAACCTACATCCAAGATCCTTCTTGTAAGTTTTCTAGAGAAGTTCCCTCCACATGTACCATTGTGGAATTCTTCTATCAGCTCCTTCCCTTGATCACGTCCAACTACCCTCTTGTACTCTCCATCGGTCCTATTCGAAATAATACTCCATGTAGAATAGAATATGGACGATCGGCTTTAGTAATATTCCTCTTAGTCTTTGCATTAGCACCATCAGAAACTTAAAATCATTTGGATAATTCCAAATATCTATGTATTCACTAGGGATTGTGTCAAGGGATAATAATGTTGCATCTAGGAAATCATCATCATCACAACATGAACCTAAACCATCATAGGCTAGAAAGAGTGCATCTGCATTGAAATTCTTCTTTCTGGCCTATCTATAATATCAAATTCAAATTCTTGTTGAAAAATTATCCATCTTGCTATCCTCCCCGATGAGTTAGGCTTATTTACAATATATTTTAGAGCCCGATGATCTATTACAACTATAAATTTTTACCCTAGAAAGTAATTTCTAAACTTCTTTACATAAAAATGATAGTTAGAGCCTTTTATTTAGTTACTGTATAATTTACCAAAGCATTGCTCATTTGTCTACTCCTAAAGTAAACTGGATGTTCATTCCCGTTTTCATGCTTTTGGCTCAGTACTTACTAGTGCTGCATCTCGAGGCATCAATGTACACATTGAATGGCTTGCTCCAATCTGGATTCTTTAAAACAGGTGAAGACACCAGGGCTTCCTTTAGTTGTTCAAAAGTTTCATGTGCCTTATTTCCTAGTTCATAAGTAACATCCTTCTTTAAGAACTGGGTTAGTGGTTGTGCAATTGTTGAGAAATTCTTTATGAACCTTCTATAGTAACCCGGATGGTCTAAAAATGATCTCAACTTACTTCTATTCATAGGAAATGGTAACTCTTTGATTTTGAAACTTTATCGGGATCGTACCAATACCATCTCTGGATACAACATGCCCTAAAAAACACATTTAGAACATCCAAAGACACACTTTGTAGGGTTTAGTGAGGCTTGTTCTTCATCTAACCTTTGAAATGATGTCTCCATCTAGTGCAGCTGGTCCATCTTGCTCCCATAGATGCAAAAATCATCCAAAAATACTCTGATGAAGTTCCCAATGTAGAGTTCGAACACCCTATTCATCAAATGTTGGAATGTTGCCGGAGCATTACACAACCCAAAATTCATAACTCTGTAAGCAAACATTCCCCAAGGAGTGGTGAACGTGGTCCTCAGCTGATCTTTCTCTGTTATACAAACTTGGTTATATCCGTTATATCCATCAGCAAAACTATAACACTCCTAGCCAGCTACTTCATCTAAGATCTGATCTGAGAATGGAAGACAGTAATGATCCTTCTTTGTTGCCTTATTGAGCTTCCTATAATGAACACAGATGTGTAGCTTCCCATTTTTTTTATTGAGATCACAATGGGAGAAACCCATTCTGAATTCTCCACAGCAAATATGAATCCTACATCAAACAACTTATCTATTTCTTCTTTTATAGTCTTGGAAAAATTAGGATTCATTCTATATGCAATTTGCTTTATGGGCTTAGCACCATCTACTAGCTCAATAGAATGTTCTACCCAACTTACTTGACGGAGTTCCTTGTGATCAAAAGTGCATAGGTGTATGTACCTTGAAAGAGTTGGAGGTAAGATTCCTTCTCATTCTCCATCACATCATCACTAATATTTATTTGTTGGAGACGATCATCAATTTCTTCTTTAGGTAATTTTATGGGTTCATGAGTCAGTGTGAATGGAAGGATATCCATGACTGAAACATCAACCTCACTTTCTTCATCTTCGTGTCCACTTCAATAGAACTAGAGTAATCGAGGATGTCCAATCATAAGTTTCATCACTTGAATCCACGTGTTTGTCTTATGTGCCGAGGATCATGCTTATCTTCACCCCTCTCTCTACCACATCAAAGTGTCATGAAGCCTTCCCTCCAGTATTTTCTTGCATGAACTCTCCTTAGCCATGGTCTTCCCAACAACATTGGGTACATAACAGTACCATTTTTCATCACCTAAAATTCTACCACACATACAACACTCATAACAAATATTGCCACATTTGGAACAACACCTTCTGGTTTAGTTTTTCCCTTATTTAATGACCTTAACATAAGTGTTGAGGGTGATCAATTTTAAACCCAACATATTCATTACATACTCGATCATTACATTAATCTGCAGCACTCCATCAACTAGGACATCATGAATTGAAATACCATTACATAATACCTCGGGTTGTGGAGCATAGGGATCCATCTCTGCCTCCAAAATAGGGACTCGAACCTCCTTCCTTCATCAAGCATTGAGTCAAATTTTCAGCTCCCGCCTCTTCTCGAAGACATAGCCAAGAGTTGTCCATATGTAATATTTGTAAGCCTTTTGGACAGATCTTCTAAGATGGAGTATGGTCCTTGTCCCTGTGAAATAAAAAAATCCTACACACCCAACTTTCTTCTCCTATGTTTCTTACTAGTTTCTCCTTTCATCTTCTTAGGATCATTTCTATTTTGGTTATCTTTTTTTTTTGTTTCTTTTTGTTACAAACACATCTACTTCATTATTTATGCTCTTATTTCCTACATTAGAAGAATTCATGGTGCTTTTCCTTTATCATTATCTATTGTACTAGATGTAGAAGCTCTATCTAGACAATTATACTTATAATGACCCTTTTATAACAACCATAACATACAACTTTAGAAATATTTCTTTTTGGACCTCTATCTCCTCCCTGAGAACTAAATTCCTTTCCTTGAAAAATATTAATAGTTAACTAACCCATCTTCTTGAGCAGATCTTCATACTCAGTAGATGTACTAGGAGAAATATTTGTGCTCACCGGGAGTGGTTGTGGATTAAGACGAAAGGTGTTAGTGTAGGCTCTACTTTAGCAACAATTTCTTTGGGCTCCTCTTCCATGATTTCTTCTTGCCTTCTTGTAATATCCTTTTCTTCTTCAATGGTAGTTGGGTGGTCATACTTCACTCGTTGTCTGATCTCTAGCTTCATCCCAAGAATGAAGTGCTTACAGAGGAGATTATCCAAGCTATTCATCAACCCATCCACTAATCCTTCCTTTCGGATCACGGGCATCGAGATTCCTCCTTAGCTCTAGAACACGAGCATGATAATCCCTTATCTTCTCCTTCTCTCCTTGGGATAGCTTTGCGATATCAATCATGAGATCTGCATATTTCGTTGTTCACCAAATTCTTCAAGAAAACTTTTAGTTAATAAATCCCATGAGTTTTTCACATTATCAACTAGTGTTTCAAACCACCTAAGGGATGAACTATTCAAAAGGTAGGAAAAAATTCAGTCCATTGTTCCCTTCTTATAAGGCCATTACAAATACAAGATCGTTTAAAATATTGAATAAAAGATGAAGCATCTTCATTAGATTGGGCTGAAAAAACAAGAATCTTCCCCATTTTCAAAAGTAACCACAGTGAAATATCAACCCACAAGTACAATCAACAAGACTTATGTGCATGAATAATTGGAATCACTATAGTAGAAAATAGAAATGACCACGGTAAACTATGGTAAAACTTGACTTATCGCAAGTAAAAATTGACTTTACTATGGTAAACACTATTCATAGTAAAAAGTGAAGTTACTACAGTAAATACTATTCACAGTAAAAAGTTACTTTACTACGGTAAATACTATTCATGGAAAAAAGTGACTTTACCATGGTAACTACTATGTATAGTAAAAACAAGGTTACTCTCAAAATATTTTCTGACTAAGTGGGAATATCTCTCCAGAAAATCTAGCAATGAGGAATGGTCCCGGCAACGGAAAAAAATGTCATCACCAACTGGCACTACGATAATTCACCAACGGGAACTCCTCTTGCTAGGATTATTTACTAATGCATAGGCTTTAGTTTGGTGGATGTAATATGGAAACACAACAACAAACATAACACAAGAATACCATAGACTATGATACGAAGGAATGATGACAAATCTGAAATATCGGTGTAAATTATAATATTAACATAAAATTCTTACAATCTCACCCATGAGGTACTTCAAGTGTTAATGACTTCACTTGCCTTCCACCAATACTATTGGAGAAACTTCACAATTACACCTCTTAATGGCTTCTTTAACACACCTTCAAAATGATGGCTTCCTTTACACACGTACTCACACAATATTTCTCACTACTTCATTCTATGCTATCGAGGGGGTGGCCTCTCTATTTATACAAATTCCGAGGCTTATCCATCTTATCTCTAATATATGATAAGAAATCCACTTTGACGAATCATATTCCATACCTTAACTCTTATCTATACATGTAAGCTTATCTTTTAAGATAAGATAAACCTTATCATTTCACATGGGTTCCACATTTTAAGACTTTTTTATAAATAAAATTCACAAATTGTTTATGAACTCACTCCTTGTCCTTATTACCAATATAATATTTCTAATTCCTAATGATGTAGACCCTACTTCTCTACTTACCCCAACTTTGACATTTTAACATTACTAGACCACTTATGACAAATATTTACTTTTTACCACAACATTCCTATTGTACTTTTGACTATTACCGTACTATACATTATTGGCGGCGTCGTACCAGTAGCACCGTTATCTTCTATCGACGCTACTACTAATTATACTTAACATCATCCTATTCCTAATACATACATTAATAAAATAGAAATTACAAAGGAAAATTTCAGTGTCAACATCTTCCCTCTTCTTAAATTCTACTTTGTTCTCGAGTAGACTATTCAAGTGCTTGGAAAATCTTTAGCTTGTCGTGGTTGACCCATTTCGTAATGGGAGTGCCATCTAATTCCTCCAATCGGTATGTACCATTTTCATGCATAGCTGCTATTTTATAGGGCCCCATCCATTTTGAAATAAATTTTCTCTGTCTTCTTTTTTTGTATCTTGAATCATATATTAGGACCAAGTCATTCACATGAAAAGGAGACCAATGGATCTTTTGATCAAAGTACTCCTTCGCTTCATTTTCTTCCTATAGCTTGTATCCTTTACTATTTCCCTCATTTCCTCTAGCAAATGAAGATGTACCAACCTTTCTTTACCTAAATCACTTTCATCCATCCTTTCATTTTTCATAACTCTCTCACAAAGTGGGAATATCAAACTCAATAGGAAGAAGCTGGATCAATGCCATAAGCCAACCGAACAAAAATGTCATCACCAATTCAGCACTATGATAATTCGCCACGTAGAACTCCTCATGCTATGATTATTTACTAATGCACAACCTTTATTTTGGTGGATGTAATCTTGAAACACAACAACAAACATCACACAAGAATACCATAGACTATGATACAAAGGAATGATGACAAATCTGAAATATCAGTGTAAATTATAATATTAACATAAAATTGTTACAATCTCACCCATGAGGTACTTCAAGTGTTACTAACTTCACTTGCCTTCCACCAATACTATGGGAGAAACTTCACAATTACACCTCTTAATGGCTTCTTTAACACACCTTCAAAATGATGGCTTCCTTTACACACTTACTCATACAATATTTCTCACTACTTTCTTCTATGCTAAATGAGGGGGTGGCCCTTCTATTTATAGAACTTCTAGGATTATCCATCTTATCTCTAAGATAGGATAAGAAATCCACTCGATGAATCATATTCCATACCTTAACTCTTATCTATACATGTAAGCTTATTTTTTAAGATAAGATAAACCTTATCATTTCACATGGGTTCCACATTTTTAGACCTTTTTAAAAATAAAATACACAAAATATTTATGACCTCACTCCTTGTCCTTATTACCAATATAATATTTCTAATTCCTAATCATGTAGACCCTACTTCTCTAATTACCCCAACATTGACATTTTAACATTACCGACCGGACCACTTACGACAAATATTTACTTTTTACCACAACATTCCTATTGTACTTTTGACTATTACCGTACTATACATTATTGGCGGTGTCATACGTCAAGCACCATTATATTCTATGGACGCTACTACTAATTATACTTAACAACATCCTATTCCTAATACATACATTAATGAAATAGAAATTATGGAGGAAAATTTTAGTGTCAGTAGATCAATAAATGCTTTGATAAAGGTAAAAGCAAGGATCTTCCAAGAAGGGGACGTGGTTTTGAAATGTGATGCGGATCGATCAAAACTAGGGAGACATTCTAAGTGTGATGCCATCTAGAGTGGCCCCTATATGATAACAAGATGCAAAACTAGTAATGCTTTCCAATTGTGAACATGATCTATCTTAAGCACTTTGCTATTCAAAGAGAAGTCTCACCCTATACATATCAGTTTAGTTTCTCTTTCCTCTAAGTGCTTCTGCACATTGTCTTGTTGTAGTGTAGATTTATTTTCTTCTAAGTGCTTTGCATGCTCTGCATGTTCCATTTTGGAACATGTATGATTTCAATTTTTACATAGTCATGGTGTTGTTTTTTTGCTCTTATGCAGTTCATTCAAAAAAATAGATGAAGCCCTATTTTAAAACAATTTTCTACTCTTAGAAATCTTCATTTTGAGATTTTCTTATGAAATTTTAGAGCACAGGTGGCCGGGCCATGAAACAGAGGAAAACTAGTATCAGCCTATTATTCTTGACTCCACGCCCAACAAATATGAGAAGGTAACTGATCTCTTCACCATGCAGGCTGATGTCCCCGTGAGTCACCAAATTGTTATCCATATTTCACCCTAAGCTAAATATTGGATCAAATCACGACCCCACACATACGTAAACTAAGAAAATGAATTCAAATCCTGTAATTGGTTGCAAAAAAGATTCAAAAATGAAGTGGCAGAGATGAAGAAAGAGCAAAGGATCCTGTATAGAAAGAAATGACTCTGTCGGGCCTTCTCTATGTTTTAAATCCATTCTCAAGTTACGGGAAAGAGGAACCATCAAGTAGTAGGGTTGGACAACTAGGGAAGATGCTACAAAGGATCCATAAGTAATAAGAAGGAAGAGCGATGAAGATTCGAAGTCCTCAATCTTGAAACAATTTAGGAAAGGTCCAAAAACAACGAGGTATGGAGGAGGTAGCGGAAGAGACCACGTGTCCTAACGACGCTTCTCCCAAAGTGAATCCAAAGGGAGGAAATAAAACTTGTGCCGACCATCCATGTAAAAAATGGTAAAATAGAGTCAAGGGGCGAAGAGGAAAAGCTTCAAACTTGGCTAAGTGTAGAAGTGTAAACAGAGAGTGCCAAGTGTCGTCCTGGCGCATTTCTAAGAGTTGGTCCAAAGGTGGAGATCCAAATGAGCACGAGCTCACCACCTAGCCAAAAGCCTAAAAATGAGAGGAACCATTGAAAATTCCATAGAGTAGTGGAGGCCAACAAGTGTCAACTCGACGCTCCTCCAAAGGTAACTTTGGGTCGGGTTTGCAAACAAGCACGGTGCCTCCACGTGTACCTCAAAGGGGGGCAAGGTTAGTTGAATAGTCAACGCATAAGCGGACTAGCAGAGGCTGCCAAGTGTCTTAAGGGTGTTGTTTCAAGGGTAAAATGGAGAAAAGGTTCCCGAGTGAGCGCCAGAGTGACACGTGTCCCAGGGGAAACTGGGAAATCGGGAAAAGTTGATTTTCACCCCTTGTTACCTCAAAAGGGAGTAAAAGTTAAAAACTGGACCATAACTTCACCCAAGGAAAAAGTCAAAATTTAGAGCTGAGTCAAATCCAAGGCGGGGAGTCGAGGGAAAAGGTGAAAATTTTCCTTTCTTCCAAAAGGCATAAAGGTAAAAATGGGAGTGCATTTTACATCCAACCAAAAGAACCCATGTGTCTGTGGCTTTGATCTCGAGTTGCGGGAGTTTTTTAAGTTTTGTGTTTTTTGTGAAAAAGGATAAAAGGTGAATTATGGACCCGTGCGCCCAAATTTTGTTCCAATCTAGCCACCATGTGTCCCAATCCAAAAGGGGGACCCATTTTTCAAATTGTTTTCTTGCCCATTTATACAAAATTGATTAAAACTTCAAAGGGGCATATCTTTCGAGCCAGGGCTCGAAATATTGTAAATCTTACACCATTGGAAATATATCGATCTCTTTTATGTAATGGAACTCTGAAAATTTAATTTTTGGGAAGTTAGGTGGAAGAAAAATAGAGAAATTTCTTTGAGCTTTCAATGCAGGATCATCAGTCTCAACAACCAGATCAGATTCAATCTATTTCCATCATTTTGTCTTCCTTCAAGGCAGCAAACCAAGGATCAATGCAAAAAAGATAAATTTGGGGGTAGGTTTTAGCGAAGCATTTAGAATGGTGGTTGATCTTCGGTCCATGTTTTCCCACTTCTCTCTCTCTTTCTTCTCTTTGATCAAATCTATAAATTTGGGGGTAGGATTCATTGTAAAGGGTTGGATATTCTTAGTTTTGCAGGCTCCCTTCTCCTTCTGGAAAAGGATTTGTGGGGTTCAAGCCTTCCATTAAAATTATAATATGTTTCGTCTTTCGGCTATTTTGTAATGAACTGTATCAATTTATAGAGTAATAAAATACATTTGTGATTGATTTTAGATCCTTCTTGTTTCTTTTTCTTCTATCGGTCTCTCATTACAGATCTGGCTATTTGTGCTTGTTTATTATATGCATTTTATTGGTTTGTGTCAAAGGCAAGCTAAGTGTTCATCATTCCTTTGGTGCATCACCTGGTAGTTTAGTTATTTCTTATTTCCTATATTCTTTTATCCCTATCCCCTTGACAAGTTTAGACTAGGTATAAGAAATAGATCCTCTAAAAATCCTCACGTATGCACCTGAACAAAGGGATAAGGAACCAACCTTTAACCTGGAGATATTTTCAATTTTTACATGGTCCCACACCTTAGGAAAAGTTCAATGTTAATGCAATCACACCAAATGACTCTGTCCTAGAAAAATAGACCTGTAGAAATCATTTGAGGTTGCTGTGATTTTGCGCTAAAACATTGTTTCGTTGTCATTGCAAGGTATCAATGGTGTTATGTTAATTGGAAAGTGGGTTAGTAACAGGTGTTTGTATCTTTGGTGCTTGATCACCCTCCTAAGTTTGCTTGTTTTCATTCTCATGAATTACATTTTTCCAACACTCCTTGGTGCATGAATTTCCCTTAGAGTAGATTTCCTATTCATGCAATCCTTTTATCCTTGTCCGCTTGAAAAATGATTAGAGTAGGGTTAGAATACAAACTCTCTAAACTTTGGAGTATTTGGCACTAGGTTAGGAATGGAAGCCATCCTTCTCCATGAGCTATCCCATTTTAGAAGTCCCACGCTTCTAGATAGTTCCATATTTGAAAAATCACACTAACTTCCATGTTAGGAAATCATATATAGTGCTGACATTATTCATATATATGGATGAATAATATTATGTAATATATTATGAGTTGTAATAAACAAACTCATAATATCAAGTTAGAATATTATATACATGAGTTTTTGGGAGATATAACAACTCACATATATATAGATTTGTGGTTGAGTTGTTTCCTACTTAATAGGAAACTATCTCGCCTATATATTGAAGCTTGTTCATTATGTAATTAATCTGTATGAATTGAATATAGTTGATTATATTCATCTGCAAATCTATCTATACCATATTATTTGGTATCAGAGCATGGATAACCATGTTCAGATAATGCATTTTTCATATTAGAGAAGGGGATGCCTCTGGTTCATTTCTATTTCCAGCAGCAAAAGAAAAAAAAAGCAGAAAAGACGTTTTTTGTAACTTCATGGCGCAGGTATACTAGAATTGTGATATCTTTCTTATAACTTAATGAAATCAAGTGATTTAAAATGTTCTAGAAAGGGTGGATATAGAGGAACAAAACCCAGAAATGGTTTGTGAATACTATTTTTATTTTATGAGCAGTTCTATGCAGAAGTTTCACAATTTAATGTGGAGCGTGAAGCAATTTTTAAAAATCGTGAAAAGAAACAGTCTTAATTTTCATTTTGTGATCTGGGTCACCGTAATTTTTAATGGGTTTGAATTTTTATGTGTTTGAAAAATACTGTCAAAATTTCAACAAAACCCAGATTGTGTTTTAGGAGAAATGCTGCTATCAACGTTGCTGCACAAAACCATGGTCTTTTGAAATTCGGCTCAGTTTATTACTTTTTAAATTTTTTTAGTCCAGTTGTCATATTGTCTTGGACGCATTTTCGGTTGAAACCGACGTCCATTTTTTTAACATGGCTAAGTTGAATCGAATGGAAAAATTCGAAGGAAAAGATTTTTACACATGGTAGGTGAAAACTTAGTTGTTATTAATCAACAAAGATTTGTGCGAGATTGTGGATGGCAAAGCAAAGAAACCAAGAGATGTAGATGAAGCAGCAATATGGGACATCAAAGATCGAAAAGCCATAGCAATCATTGGATTGGGATCGTCTAATGCATATTTACATCATATAGATGTGTCAAAATCGTAAAATACAATTTGGAGTACAAGAAACAAACTATTTGCATCGCAAGCAGAAAGCGCAGCAGTATCACTAAAACAAAAGTTGTTCGGACTCAAAATGGAGGAAGGTGACAACATGGTGGAACACATAAGTAAGTTTTGTTATGTATTAAATCAATTAGCTGCAATCAAAGTAGATGTTCCCGACGATGATGCAAAAGCAGTTTTACTTAATAGCATGCCTCCTAGCTTTTTCTAATATGGTCTTCATTTTGAGGAAAATCAATCCAAGTCTGGAAGACTTGATTTCTTCTTTGATATAGGATGAAAATAGAACAAATAAAATTGAAATAGAAGAAAAAGCATTATATGGAACACATGGTAAAAAGAGATACAGTCATTCTTTCAAGCAAGGTTCAACCTCCCAGGATCCAAAGAAAAGGCTTATTTGTCACTATTGTAATGTGTCTGGACATGGAATAATGTTTTGTAAACAATGAGCTAGGGATCTGTTGGATGGTAAATTGAATAATAAAGCTTTTATTTCTGAAAATAGAGAAGAAGAAAGTGATTGGGAAGTAGGATCCAACCATTCACATGACAGAGAAGTTGCTGCTCAAGATAGTGAAGAAGACTTTCTCTTCTAAAAAGAATGCATCCATTGGAGGAAGGAGGCATAGGAGGCTGGAGGTCATTTAGCAACCTCTCGTTAGTCACCAACGACGGGGCTGCACAAAGTTGTGGTGATAGTGTGTGTGTGTGATTTTGTTTTTTATTTCAGAGTTGCAGTTGATTTCAGTTGTGTGCAGCATGATTCTTTTTCAGTGTTCCTATTATGGCTTGAATAAGTGAAATGTTCACATTGAGGGGGGGAACATGGTCTCAATGTTCCATTTTCTCTTTTCATATTTGTTATCAGTGATCAATGTTTCCTACATAATTCCCTGAAGGAAAATCATAGTGGACAGATGAAAGCACAATAGAATAGCAGCATCGTGATATTGAGGTTGTTGGTTGTCCTGTAAAACCATCCCTGTTGAGGTTATTGGCTGTCCTGTAAAACCATCCATGTTGAGGTTATTGGTTGTCCTATAAAACCATCCATATTGAGGTTGTTGGCTGTCCTATAAAACCATCCAGATCATGAGCACGCATGCGGCACGCTGCAGAAGGAAGTGCAATTGTTTTTCTCCCATGTTCGCACTAAGGGGGGGAATGTTAGGAAATCATATATAGTGCTCACATTATTCATATATATGGATGAATAATATTATGTAATATATTATGAGTTGTAATAAACAAACTCATAATATCAAGTTAGTATATTATATACGTGAGTTGTTTGGGATTTGTGGTTGAGTTGTTTCCTACTTAATAGGAAACTATCTCCCTATATATTTGAAGCTTGTTCATTATGTAATTAATCCTGTATGAATTGATTATAGTTGATTATATTCATCTGCAAATCTATCTATACCATATTATTCCAATTTCATCACTTGTAAGCATTCATAGGTGATGTTATTCTCGCGTAAACAAGTTAGTCGTAACAAATGTGAAGATATATCTTTCTCTTTCCGCTTTATGAAGAATATCATAGGTATAAAGGAAGGAAGGTTCTTGAATATTCTATAAATATTCTGAATCCTTGAGATAACTTCTCCAACAAGGGATATGATAGTTGGGAAAAATTTATCCAATTTTCAGTATAGAGAGTTTTTCATAATAAGATGAATGTGGGAAGAGTATTTTGAGTCGAGTCAAGATCAACTAGACCTTACCACTATTGGATGTTCAGCTAATGTAGGTTAGGAATTCATGTTGCAAAATCCTCTCAAGGGTGAAGAATTATCCTATGACCAATCCAAGGATTACACTTTTGAGTGTGATGCCAAGACCAATTTTGAATGGATGGAAATCTATCAAGATGGTTCAAAACAACAAAGTGAGAAGCATGAATCATGTGAAGGAATTCAAAATCAAATTATATTGACCATTTCTCAAGATCAAAATTATCTTGAACATATTTCCATAATGAAAAAATTTCTCGAGGATGATGATAAACCTTGTGTCAATGATGTGCCATGCATTATACAAAACACTTGTTCAAAGCAACAAAGAAAGATATTAAGATAAGTTGTTGAATGGGAAGAAAATCAAATTCTTCTCACTTCTTTTGAGTACCTTGCATATTAAAAATATGATTCCATGTTGCAATTCCAATATGAAGGATGTTTACATAGAAAAATAAATCTTTTTACCCTTCAGGACATGGAGGGATGGTATCTCATGATCGCAAGACATCAAGTGAAATATGAGAAGTATGAAGATTCCAAACAAGTGACAAAATTTAATTGGATGTAAGAATTTTTTTAGTATACTCTTAATATAAATATGGGATCATTTTGTGTATTATTCTTCTCAAGCCATGAAAATCCATAAATAAAGCATGGTTTGATAATAGATTAGTTTTTTTGCTTTAAATATCACATTTCAGTCCATTGTTCCATGACGACATGTAATTATCCTAATTCATCATTGGGTATGTTTATATTCTTGTCCTACCTCTATAAAAATCCCTCCCCTTTATACAATTTCCCTTTTCCTTTGTTTTTCAATTTTCCTTTTGGTGTGCTTCGCTTCTATTGTTTTGTTTGTGCATATATGCTTCTTTAGAAGAAATGACTCCATAAATACCAATGGATAAGGCAATGATTCAAAAAGTAAATTGAGATTCTGAGATTCCTCATGCTATGTCCTCACTTTGATCGATCAAAAACATGTCCTTAAGACAAAGTCAACTATGTGCATGGAAAATTTCATATGCAAATTCCCAATTTTTAAGCATGACAATGGACCCTAGTGTTAAAATGTTTGATTATAAACCTTTCAAGAAACTCTCCTAGGTTAACCCATCCCCTATAATGGTCCTATCTTTTCATTTTTGTGGTTCTTAAGTATCTTTCTCCCTTCCCCATAGGCTATTTATGGAGAAAAATATCTTCCAATTAATTCCAAAGTAGTATCTCTCGAGGAGGATTTTCAAGAAAGCATAGGAAGGTTTATGATTAGCATTTCTAAGACAAGTGTACAACCTATGGAGATGATTGATGGAAAAAATTAATCAAGGAGGTTTATTTAATAAAAAGGATAATTTTACCAATTATTGTTGAATATTTTGGAGAGATTTTAAAACCAAGAGTAGATTTATTAAAAGTGGGGTTTTAAGACCGAAGGAACTTACATCGTGAAAGAGTAAATGAGGTTTAAGTGGTGATCACAGGAGCTCCAGAATGAGTTGTGATCCAAAAAAATATAAATAGAAATAATTTTCATTCACCTACATGGTGGTCAAATCAAATTCATCCTAATCCCAATTTATTTTTCTAGGCAACTCATTCTTTCCAGAACAATTGGTGATCCCTAAAAAATATGTTTTTGAGACAATTTCAGGAAGAATTAAAATATTACACACATCCCATCCTTCTAAAAAGGTCATTTGAAGTTACTTTTATATAATTAAGTGTGGGAAACATCATCTCGAGAGATCAGATTATGTATGTTTTAAGTTGTTTCCTAAGGTTCATGTTTGATACTTAACAAATTTCTTGGTTACCACATGGTAGCATGAGTCTAAGGAATATTTTGTGCCCCCATTTCACATTTAAAATGGGATAATGGGGACAAAAATAAATTCCCCACTCACCCCTTAGGCTTCATGGTCACTCCATTTCAAAAGGAATGGATCGACATAATATTTTTCGCTTCCTTTCAAATTTTCAAAGGTCGTAAAAACCTAGGTGATGGATTTCACATGAACAAAAGGGAATTTTTTCAGTGAAAAAACCCCAATTCCCAACCACTTATAATTTTAAATTTAATATCTTTCATTCTAGAGACTAGGTTGAGCCAAAATTTTAGACCCTATTACAAAGAAAAAACACCCTTATGAGAAAAACTAATTTAATCGAAATGTGAAGTCTATATAGCTAGTTTCTAAAAATAGTAAGCATCCTACATGGGAACTTACTATTTTTAGTAAGATCTCATAGTGATCAGTTTCATCAAAGGGAGTGTGCATAGGGAGCATCCATAAAGTGACCAAAGTTGAAAAATTCAAAAAGAGGGAAAAGGTTCAATTCTCTAAATATGGATAATTCTCATTCTAGGTGTAGAAAGGTGTCACCAATAGGGTTTAACTTTAAATTAACTCCTCTTTTTCATGCTTTTCTAATTCAATCCTTCATGGAGGTCTGATACTCAAATTGCAAGAAAATTCTAGCCTTTGCAGTTTCGATAAGCATAATGTGTCTCAAAGGAAAAATTTCAATCTCAAAAGCACATGTGAATCTCTACCTATAATTAAGTTGTGACCACCTCTTTAGATAATTTTTTCTTGAGATTGGTTATGAATATTTTTTTCTTGTAGTGGGGTTAAATTTTCACTACAACCCATATAGGTTGATTCACAATTTCAGTCCTTGGTGTATTCAAGGTAGAAGGAGTACCATGGTTACAATGCTTGAGTAATTGTTTGAGTTTATCATTCGGGTGTAGAAATAGGACAACAAATAAATTGTGATACTTCCTGGATTTGAATGGTTGTTTCATGTGTTCAAAATGATTATTATTCTGTCTTATCAATGGTGTACTCATCAGTGTTCATTTCTCTCTTTCTCTGTGGACACAACTAGGTGCATTATTCCACGGCCATCTTTGTCGATTGAACATGGCATTGTCTCAAGATATTGTCACAAGAATTACCTATAAGCCATCTTGAATCCATATCAAGAAATCACAATAGTATTTTTAAACACTCATACATTGTCCCAATATTTCTATGTATCATGTATAAAGAAGAGATGAAAATCATCATCGAAAAAGGTAAAAGTGTCTAAAGGTTTCTAGAGGAAATATATTTCATCAACTTAGTAGTGTGTAGAAGATCATCAAGGATTAACTTCCTCTCCAAGCTCCTTCACTATGGATACTCATTGTAGATGAAGTGTTCTTCATCAATGCTTCATAGAATCTCTTTCTCTCTCCTACTCTCTTTCTCCCTCTACCTTCTCTCTTCTTTTAATTATTCATTGGGAATAATCTTTTTACTTAAATCCTATTCAATTAAGTGACATATTTTAAAATTGTAACTCAAAATTATACGATAAATATTGAATTTTTTTTTCTAATGACAAATGAAAGGTCACAAGTGGAATAGGAATGTGAATCGTCATGTGAGGGGAGATGAGAGGTTAGTTCACATCGTTATAAATTGGAATGCCCTCTCCATTTCGGTGGATCTTAGATTTGGATAATTTCCACTCAATAGATATTCTAGATTATAGTTGTTGAGATTTTAATAAATGCGTAAGAAATAAGAGATACATTTCTTCAATTTTATTTTCTCATATGTTATTATATTTATCTCATTATAAACATTTGTGGATTTCAATAATTGAGAAAAGAGTTTACTATTTTTTCTTGATGAGGAGCTTAATGAGACTTTGTGCTCATAGTCTCAACTTGTCTTGATGTCAGTAATAAGGTTTTGATCTTTCTTCTATGGTGAATATAGAACAACTCTAGTTTCTCAGTGTGAACTATTCAATTAGCCTACTCACAGTAGTAACTTTCCTTCAATAATTTTTCTCCTTCCCCCTCATCGTTTTGATTTCTTCCCTTGTACCCCATACAAGAACTTTGAATAGGTCACCCCATATAACAAATCAAACATATAGATCATATATGCATAGTAAAAAATTAGCACAAACTATAGTCACAAAAATGAGCCATACTCTAACTTGGGGCCTTAGGTTAACACAGAAAACAATGTCTAGATTCAGATAGTAGTACCTTGGCACTCCTATCTACTTCTAGGATCTTGTATCTTGGGGGAAGATATAACTACTTTCTCAGATCAACACATTTTACAACATTTCACATACCAGTTTTTAAAGTACAAGGATAGTCCTCCAGAAGGTAAAGTACATTATTTCTCCATTTCAACTCATAACAAAGATGGAGCTAATATGGTACAACTCGGAACAAAACAAGATCACACCATCTCTAGTAGTGTATAATCTGTAAGTAGTGATGGAAGGAGAGTAACAAGAGACCTATCTCTCCTCAACAATTTTATGTCGCTGCGTGAGATCACCCAAAAAAATAACACTTGGCATGAGATACCACACATAAAAATCACTCTACACACCATTTTTAGGACATCTTTCTATTCTTTAAGACTCCGATCATCAGTGCACACTTTCCTTTTAGTACTTTTACATACTTTTACACGACTTTGATTACTCTTCCAATCTTATTTTTAGGTATATCCTTAAAATGCAACAAGAAGTGTCACTACATCAAGCATAAGAAAAGGTACAACATAATACATGTGACACCCAAAAATTGCCCACACGAAACCTAGGAACAAACCTATGTCAAACTAGAAAAATTATTGATATTTTTTTTTATAATACCTACTCACTACACAAGGATAACATTTCAAGTCACACTTTCTCGTATCTAAAATTACATTAGATTAACATTATTAAATTTTCCTCTAGATCCCTCTTTTAAAATAAAAAAAAAAAATCTCTTAATACTTTATAATAAAATTAGTTAGTCTCAATCAGACTTAGACCTCGCTATAATTTACTTTAATATAATTTAATTTCACCTTAATTAATTTTGGTTAATTAATATAGAGTGAAAAGTGGTCTATTTAATTAAATAATAAAGTTCTATAATACCCACAAAGGGGTCTAAGTTGCATTAAATAAAATGTCTCAAAAAAGCATTTGGGTTAGAAAAGTAATAACACCCAACCCTTACACATACTTGAGTGACCCCCAACAAAATAATGTCTACCCATGCAAATTTAATTTGAAGTTTCCTCACCCACTCCCCCTACTTTTTGTAGGGATGAATCTCATCCATTGGATGGATTCATCCATAAATTGGAAAACCATCTAAACCTAAGTTTTCTTATGAAAAGCTCCTTTCTCTTTTGTTTGACTTATTGTTTCTTCATTTTGTTTTGCAGATTGGTGGAGGAGGGGTGGAAGCCATGGGAGGAAACCACAAGCTCAAGAAGGATGTACATCCTCCCTTTTATTTTTAGATCTATTTACATCCTCTCCTAGGGTTCCAATGCATTTTTTAATCTTTTTATCTCATTATTTTTAATATTTTCCCAAATGGGCATATAGGTTTTTTCCCGTTTAGAGGAAATAGGTAAAATATTGTATGTATTTACTTGGGTAAGGGAGTATATACATATGTATATGTATATATAATTATATACATATATTTGTGTGTGTGTGTGTGTATATATATGTATATATAATATATATATATATATATATATATATATATATATAAAATATTTAAACAAAATCCAAAATCAAAAGGATTAGAGTGATATAAATATATCTATATAAAAACTAAATGCACAATGGCATAATATGTTTTACACATTCCACATAAGCCACATAGGACCAACTACTGAAAGTTCAAGTGTCTTGGGGATGGGTGTATTACATGGTTGAAGCTATTTGGGTTGGAGGGAGGGTCGATTGACACCCCCATCCCATTTATTAATGGTGTGTGGGGTGGGGTTGGTGACCCTCCGCCCAACCCTTACCCCATTTAACCTACACATGCTACAACCTCTACGCTTGAGTAAACAATTTATACTTTGTTTTATTACATGGTTAGTTAGTTAGTAGTGTTTGTTTATTTGAAATTAATGATATCAATATTATGATTAATATAAATAATAGTGATATTTTAATGATATGAAGGCTATTATCAATATTATATTTTGAAGTAATGATATTTATATTATTATTATTTTATTAGAGGTAAAAGTTAGGGTTGAGGGGACCCTACCCCCTTACAAGGAGTTACAATATACTTCTATATTGGCCAAAGTATTAAACTTAAAAGGCCATACTTGTTCCAAAATTTAAAAAAAAAAGATTATTGTATATGATATCCATTATATAGCATTTACAGTATATAGCAGTTCGAAGGATTAAACTAACAACATGAAGGTAAACAAACAACAAAATCCAAACCATTGACATTCATTAATCTTTGATCAAATCTTCCACTATCTCCTTGCAGTCATTCCATTCTTTGACTAGAGTTGTTATAGTCTCCTTCAAGTACTTGTAGTTAGGTTCTTTGATCACCACCTTTGGCCCTGTACCATCCTTTTCCTTTTCTTTTTCTAGTTCCATGGACTAATCATTTCGGCCAGTAATTTGAGATGGTAGATAGTACTTTTCACATTGAGAATATGTGCATCTCTGATTTGTATTATAATACCTTTCATTTTCAGCAGCTCATTTTCCATTTCCATTCTTCTGGCATTGGTGTTATTGGAGTTTTCGCTGTGGATGAGGGAAGACATTTTATCCATTTTTTCATGCAGCTCCTTAAGGTCCATAGAGATCAGGCTGATTTTGTGCCTATTTATATCAGTGTTTAGTTTGTAATTTTCAAAATCTCTCATGAAGGCATGGGTTTTAATAGCCAATTCCTGGGCCGAGAAAAGTTCCATTTGAGTCGTTTTAAGATTATGCAAACTATGGATAGCTTCCTCTGTGTTCTTGGAATTCTTATCCTCTAAAGACTCCTGATATTTTATGTTGTCCTCGCCTCACTGCTCTAAACTTCCCTTCATCTTTGACAAGAGAGAAATCCTTCTGGGTTGGGTTTTCACAAGGGCTTTCATCCGATACATATGTTATGTTATCCTCCTCAGCCCGTCCAGTATTTTGCTCTTTTCTGTTATGATTCTTTTAAACCCCTTTACCCATGTTTGACCTGGTGTGTTTGGCCACAAGATTCCTGGACCACAATCATCCCGCAAACCTCCTTAGGTTCCATACTCCCTGTCCTTTTACCCAGCATAGAGTTTGAAATTGAAGCCCCAATTTTTTTTTTTTCCCAACAGAGGAGTGCTAAACCAAATGATATTTTTATCATACCCTAGTGTAAAGGGAGAATGAAAGTTCTTTCTTCACCATTGTTATTGATTTAGCCAAAGAAGAAAATAGGTAGAAAGGAAAGTTGTATGGTTTGGAATTGTGGATATGATTTAACATTGGGAAATGGTAGCCATAGATAACCTTATATCTTCCTTCCAGAGTAATGTAAGACATTATCAATTTGAAATTTCATCATAAGGGGAAGGTAACTTACTTCGAACGTATCCATTATGCAAAGAAATAGGATCCCCCCTGAAATTAATCAATCTTGACTAAATGAGATTTAGGTGAAATGGTGACCTTCCAACAGAGTCTAGTCACTTTGGTGATGAGCTTGGGAAATTTGCCCTCATTCCAAGTTGCCCTCATTCCAAGTTTTTGCAACCGCTTCACTTAGACTCTCATCATAGCCCTTGAAATTTTTGAGAAAGGATAATAATCCCATTATTTCCATAAGAGCTTTGGCCTCCTTGGACATCTCCGGACACCTAGATGGTTCAGTGCGCACCAGGTCCCCTCCCATCCTTCGTACTTAAATTTTTTTTTTTAAAGAAGATGGACTTGAAGAATTTTTTTCTTAGATTCCTCAAATCCAAAAAGATCAAGCTGCCCAAGTGAAAAAAGGAAACCAAGTCACACATGGGAGAAGGAATCATGAAAGTTTATTAACTAAGCTAAATCTCACACTTAAAATTTTCTTTTAAAATTTTGTAATATTTTGATAAGAGGTTTAAATTAAACCAAATTTCACTTGTTGTTACATTAATTTTCATTGGGTTCATAAATTTATAATAACTTAATAATGAATTTTACATACTCCATGGAGGCTATGGTCTAAGTTGTAAATAAGCAATTTCTTTACTCCACTAGATTTAGGAATTAATCTATTTTATTGACCAAAAAATGAAAATTAAATAAGTTCTTTCAATCTACACATATAAAGTTTGACTCTCTTTCAACAAATACAAGGAAATTCACAAATATAGTTTATCCTTCCATCATATTCCTTTCAAATAATACAATATAATTTCATATTTCTTTCCTTTACAACATATACATTTCAAACATTCCCACAAGAAACTTTCAAAAATATTTTCCAATAATTTTAAAACAAGAACAACACACCCATGTGAGATAAATTAACTAAAATATGAACAAGTTGTTTTATTTTCAACTACATTTCCATTATATAAAAACTTGTTTCACTAAAAATGGTTTCTCTTTCCAACATGTAATAATATCTTAATAACAAATATTCAATACAACTTTTATTTCAAAAAAAATACTATAAATCATCCACCTTAACTAAGAATTTTACAAGAAAGGTAGCTATAATGAAGGATTTCTTAGTCTTCTACAAGTGCTCCAAGTTCCAAATCTCCAAAAAAGATCCATATTTTCTCCACTTGATTGCAACAACAAATGAGGGAGAGGAAACACTCTCCACCCAACCAAAACTCCAATGAAGAGGAGAAGCAATCCTCCTCATTGGCCCCGAGCCCCAACCACAAGGCAATAAGGGATGGATAAAAGACATGGAAACTATAGAATTCTTCGACACTTACATTCAAGAAACAAACAAAAAAGAAAAATAACAACAAACACTCATTTTTAATCACAACAACTTTCCAAAACAATGGCTCTAAAACAAGCCAAGTAGAGAAAGGAATATGGGGATACCCTTGTGCCTTCTAAGGGTTTGGATGCCCACCAAAGAGAATCCTCTAAAACACAATCAACCCAAAAATATTTTATGCCTCCCTACAACTACAATATATGTCTATTATGCCTCCATCACTCTTATGCCTCCCTCTCTCTTATGGCTCCCTCAAAATAACAAAGAGAACAAGGGGGCATAAAAACCCACTCCCTCCTAAATACCCAAAGAAGCTCTTATGCCTCCCAAAATATTTCATCCCCATTTAACTATCTCAATACAACCTAAATCCATTTCACTACCCAAAAATTCAAGCAAGAAACACACTCATTCAACACATAACATACAAGAAAAAAAGAATAAAAACAAGTATGCAAGACCCTACCTTTCCATAGCAAGACTCCACTTTACAAGCAAGTCCCAAAGCCCTCCAAGCTCAATAAATTCCAAGAAACCTTCAACTCCAATAAGAAAGCATTCTAAAATGACAAAGAAAAAACCAAGCAAGTAACCCCCAAAACTTCACAAAAATTCCAATAAATAGAAAAGAGGGAGAGGGAGATGATGTGGCTCCATGTAGGATGCCACATCATTTCTTCTCCATCCCACATCACCAAATCAAAACCCATACCCCAAGGATATAATAAATGGGTGGTTTAGAGGAATGAAAACCTCTTACACACACCACTCCAACCCACACCCCTTAAGGACAAACTTTAACCACTGTAGACACCAAAATCGTGTCGTAATCACCTTGGTCCCCTACCACAGCCCTATAATCATTTCCTCATCCTCAACACCTTATCACCTACCTCCTGCACCCACACATTTTAATTTAATTACTTTAATTAAATTAATCCCATTTACCTCCATAAATATTAATTTAATTATTTCAATTAAGTTAATGACCTTTTACCCACACACATATTAATTTAATTAATTACATTAAATTAATTCACTACCCTCATACACCTATTTAATAAAATTATCTTTATTAAATGCACCTCACCTAATCACCCCCATCATTTGACCCATTAACCTAAACCCTAAACCAATGTCCTAAATAAAACCTAACATTAGACCCATCCCCTCACCTCACATTAAAAGCCTCCTAAGGTTGGTTTTTTCCCCGAGGAAAAGAAGAGACCCTTATCAAATGGCGGAACAACTTCCTAGGAAAATTTTGAACAACCCGAGATATCTCACCCAAAACGATATCGGTTCACCCTAAACCGATGTTGGTTTCCTAAACTGATGTTGGTTATACTGGGATGGACCAAATGGCCTATTTAGCCCCATCTACAACTTTGTAATAGGGGTTGGGTTTTTTTGCAAACTTCTAATATCGGATTTGATCTCTTTAGACGCGACAACAAAACGAAGATTGATTTGGGATCAACTAAGGTAACCAAATACACTGGCACAATAGTGAAAATTTCTTCCCAACATTCTCCAACGCAGCAACTTCTTCATTATTCTTCAAACCTATACCTCACAGAAGAGTAAGTATCCTCCTTCCATCTATTTCATTTTCTACTCATCATTGTAGTCTTTGTGGTAAAGGAACCTAGTCTTTTGCCCTCGGTCCCTTCCCTCTCTACAGCTACAACCACCTTCCATACCCGATCATCTCAATACTGGCCCAATTTCATATTTTAGCCTCCTTAGTAATATTAGACCTTGGAACATATCTACACCCTCTCTATGATCAATTCCCATTTGTTATTAACTCCACTTTCACCCCAAAACTCCAAAAACATGGACTGTGTGACTACACGAGCCCCGACTTAACCATCGTCGGTCATCTCCAACCATCGTCGGTCATCTCCAACCATCGCCGATTACATTCAAACCATCATCAATTACAGTAAAACCATGGTCGGTCTCTATGTCGCCTTGATTTCTACTAGAATAACAACATGTTTCTGACATATACCTACCTGAACACCTATTTGACCTTTAGATTTGTATCTAACCTATCCTATTAGCTCAGATTCACCTATAACCAACCTACTTGATCTCTAGATCTCCTTCTATCCTAGCCTGTTAAATTAAATCTAGCCTATTGCATTTTGTATGAGATGCCTAAATCATATTAAACTATAGTAGGACAACATTTGCTTTGTTTCAGCATTGAATTATTTTAAACAGTGGATTGACAACCATCTAGCAAGTATCGCACTTCCAAGATCTAGCACATGTTAGGTAGTCCACTGCATATATTGTTTAACTCTCTTTGGTGGTCTTGTTTTTGTTCTTATACAGGTAGTTCCTCCTAGCCAAAAGGAAGGTCTCATACTCACTTCGATTCAGAATTTAGATACACGCATATAACCTTCAACCATCTCAAACCAGGTATTCCTCTTACCACCTTTATCTTATCTATTTCATTAAATACTTCTTAGAAAACTAAGAAATCAGGTGAAACATTTTGGCACGCCCGGTGGGACCCATTCGGGGTTCCTTGCATCTTTTTTCATTCCTAGGTGAAAAATTATGTGTATTTGTTTCCCTTCTAAAAGCATTCACATTAATACTTTCTCCTTGGTAATATTCTCTTCTTTCTATTTTCTCCAAAAGACACATTTCTTTTGGTGTATTTAAAAAGAACCTTCTTATTCTTTTTTTCTTCATTTTAGTGAAAGAGCATCGCTCTTCCTGTTCATCTATTATTGTCATCGAATATCATACTTTCGATTTGCATTTAAAACAAGTGTACTGCATTCTTATTTAACTCATTAGCTCACATTAACTGTGGGCAACCTATACGCTGGAAGTCATCACCAGCTGATAGTTGACAAATGAATCATAGAAAATAACTTCTATCCTTTTCTCTTTCTTTGAGTCTTACCAAACCACACAAAAATTCAAAATACATACATTCTTAAACAACATCATACTTGGAAGAAGTTGTAGGTGATCACACGATCATGGTACAGTGGGCACCCAACTCGCTGCTCTATCGAGTCATACTTCAAAGTGAAGCCCGCCCCGCCATAACATTCCTGAAACCTCACCCTTTAGAATTATTTCTTCGTAGGAAGCCTTCCTCACCAAGAAATTCTATTGTTTTGTTCATAACAATCAGTCCATATAAATAGCATAAGCTAAACAAATGTAATAGAATAGGAACTATAGGAACATTCTTTCTTAGTGCTCTACTTGATTTTCATTTTGAGGTGAGAGCTTTCAATCATCATTTTTGTCTTTCCTTACACACTCCCAATCATAGTCGGTGTATTCTGACTTCGTTTGAGTGTTCGTGGACCACATCTACATCATTCTCAGACTTTTGGGTTTGATTCAACACCATATTTTTAAATCACAACCATCTTTCTTATTCTTTGTTTCAATTTCACAGTAACCGGCTATGGTTACCTTTAACCGGCATTGGTTTAACCCAACTAGCATCGGTCTGAAGTCTTTTGAATACCTTTTCAAAAGACACCTATTTCACTTTTGAGTTGTAAAAGGCTCCTATCACCTTCCATATTGTCATTACTTCAATCACAGTCACCTTACGTCTCATCCTATGTAAAAATTGTCACTTTGGGAATACCATTTAACAAACTAGTGGTTTTTCATAGTGACTGGCACCGGTTAAGCCTAACCGACATCGGTCACCCTGTGGTGTTTTACAACTCACTAGCCAACCTAATTCACTCATTGTTGACTGTTTTCCTAGTTCTGTTGTGTTTTGTGCCATTCAGACATAATACAGTTTCACCAAATCAGTTCCTATCCACATGGTGCTAACCGTAGTCAGGCAAGTGCCGTTGTATTTCACACTAGTTTGATTACCACTCCCATGTAGCCCTTTATCACCTAGTCCTTCACCACCTTCCATCTCATCATCCATGGATCTCAATCCACCTATCACCATTCCTACAGGTGACATAGAGTTTGCACAACTCTTGGATCAAAATTCTACTACTTTGAGTAACTACCTCACCCATGCCTCCACTCGAGATGCCTTGGGTCAATTGATTTATGGCATGCCCGTATCCTTATCTCTATCCCTAATGATCACTTCCACCTCGGCTCCACCTCCTACCATGGTGACCTCACCCATTTTATCCCCAGTTGTGTTGCAGCTAGGTCACATGCCAACTTTGACTGCCACATCCACTACCTCTATAGCACCTATAGTCTCCACCATACCTTCATCCACCACCCAAAATATAACATGATCTACACTTGTTATCTCATATATACCAGTCGCAATGCTACCACCCTTGGTGTCGTTAACCTCTACCCCATTTCAAAACATTTTCCTTTCTATTCCCCAATCTCTACCTCCCATCTCTACCAGGGTTTCTACGAGTGTCCCACCATCAAATACCTACTACCACCGCCTCTTTTTCATCGGTCATTCATTCTGTATATACCCTCTATGCATGAATCTAATTCCCACCTCCTTATTCAACACCACCATATTTTGGTATGTCTTATTCTTCATATGTCCCAGAACAACCTCCTTTCACTCCGGGGGGTACTCAATGTTCACAACGTAACAAAGATTTTATCAAGTTAATGATGGACAAGATGCATACATTAGAAGCATCTATTTCTAGCTCCCAATTCTCTCACCTATGATAAGATTTGTAATGAGCCTATTCACCCATCCATTCCCATTCGCCCATATCCCATACAATGGGAGATGCCTAAGTTGAATAGCTTTAATAGTAAGGAAGACCCGCAACAACATTTGTGATCTTTCAAACATGGGTGTTATTTAATTTCCCATGATGATGCTTTTCTTTTGTAAACCTTTCCCATGTCCCTAATGGGTCAAAGCATTGACTAGTATAGTGGATTACCTAGACATTCCATCTTCTCATTCAACCAAATAGCCCAAGCCTTCTTGGATCATTTTTGATTAACATCATCAAGAAGGTTATCATGACCAATCTTTACTCCACGAGTAATATGATGATGAATCTATCACAAATTTTTTCATTCGTCTGGCGTGTAGGCTAATCAACGAAATCACTTTCTAATTACCACAAACAGAACTCATAGAGCTCTTCACATGAGCCCGTGCTCGAAAATATGTCCCTTACCTTATAGGTGTAAACCTTCCCGACATTCAATGAGGCTTTCACCATGGCACGTAAGCTTGAAATTCACGCCATCAAAGAGAAGAAGATACAATTATGAAACAAAACTCCTCGTTTAAATCACACGATACTTCCTCTTCCTCAAAACCTTAGATGAGTTATTCCAAAGCCAAGGGAACTACCAACATAGTGGTACTTAAGGCTGGCCCTGCTCATCCATCCAATCATGCTAAACCTTCATCCAATCTATCACTAGTCCAAGCCTTCCAATTCAAATGTGAACAAAATAAATACACCTAAATTGGGGAACCATATTCATCTTTTTTAGAAAAGCTTATTAAAGCTAATGCCATTACCCTTCCTCCTATCAAACCACATACTGGTTTTGACCCCTCTCGCCCCATACCAAGTTGGTACAAGGAAAATGACTACTGTAACTATCACCATGTAAATGGTCACAGTGACAACAATTGTATCACCTTTAAAAATATTGTTCAGGGAATGCTCGAGAGCAGTGAGTTAGTCCTGGATAACCCTAATGCACATACTAATCAAGACCTTCTAATATTCAAGAAACCATTCCCTAACCATTCCCCATCTAAGGATCAAACTGGTGATGCCTCACAAAATGAAAGTAATACACGTGAGGTACATGTTATCTTTACCAACTTATCACTTGATTCCCAAATATCTCCTATCCCCTCCATCGAGGAAATCCTAGCCTAAAATCCTCTACCCACATAGGAACCTACTTTATCCGTGCCTCTACCCATATAGGAAATCCCTTTACCTCCCCGTACACTTGTGGAGGAGTCTCTCGTTAGTTACCGATATCATTTCCCCTTCAGCTTCCCTACATAGTGAACCGCTACCAATTATACCTCCTCCACCCATAGAGGAGTACCCATCGTCTTCTCCACCTATTCAGGATCCAATAGATTTGTCGTTACCTCTCGGTGACCATTCTCCATCGCTTACCCAAGATCATACTGACCTACTTTTGGCTCTCTTACCTACAGAGGTCAAATCTAGTGAATTCCCTATTTCTCAGACACATTTTACGGGAATCCCCACATGCTTCACATCTACCCCATCTACCATAGTGTCGTTCTCACATTTGGCCAACCACTGGATTATGTTGATAGGTCTTTACTTTGGGGGCATCTCTTAATCCCGGTCTTGACCCAAATGCAATCATATTCCACTGACACCTCTACCATTTATCTGAAGAAGTTTCAACAACCCAAACCACACATGAACATAACTCTCGATACATCTTCTACTGCATCATCCTCATCTATACCCGCCTCTCTACTTACTAGCCGATGTGTTCCAACACCATCTCTTGTATCTAAACCTACTAGTGTTCTAGGGGTCACACCCACATCAAACCTTGCACATCCTCTATCAAGATACACTTGACCACATCTTCCCATATACCTATGGAACCAATCCCTCAACCTAAACAAAAACCCAACCTCCTAATCGCATGCACCGACCTCACCAACTACACCTTTATCACCTTCACCCTTACCATCCATCTTGGGACCTCACCCCTCTACCTTAACAAAATCTACCCTCTCCAGGGGTAAACCTAAAATTCCCTTGACCCCTTTACCACAGCTTGCAGCTCTACCTAGGTGAACCTTACATCCTTCATCACCATCTATAACTTCTTTACCTCCTATACCACCATTACCTTCTATACCTCCTTCACTGCCCATGATATTTTCTTCCACCTCACATGTACCTCCATCTCGACCTCAACCAACACCTATTGTTGCACCTCAATTTTCCCCTTGGGTTACTTGTCCTCTCCAACCATCTTCCTTTCCATCTACATCACGTGCTCCCCCTACACCTCTACCTAAGGAAAAGCACCAAAAATAAAAACTATTAATTTCTAAAGAGGTGGTTAAACCTACCCCTATTCATGTTGTTGTACCTACACCAAAGAAAGTACAACCCAAATTCAAGACTGCATCACCTCAACTACCACCACAACTACCCAATCTTCTAACCAAACCTACTTTTACTTCACATTGTGATCCACTGGTGGGATCATACGCCACCATCTTGGCTAACCTCCTCGAAAGCTTTGTTATCACTCTCCCTCATCTTAGACCTTATGACCCTCTTAAACCTAAGCCGAAAGGGTTTGATGATACTAAAATTTGCACTTACCATTGTGTGCCAAGACATAATGTTGAGAACTATAAGGGTATAAAGGCTGCCCTCATTCAATTATGTCCTTCTGACCCTAATTTTGATGATGATGACCTCTTGGATGATGAACCTATTTCACCCTCATCACCTTCTTCACCTATACCACAACCTCCACCCTCACAGCTCCTAGAGCCACCCCCAAAATTTGAAATTAACATGGTTCACATCAGAGAACTTGCCACGCCAGCACCTAAATGTCATTGCACCTAACTCACCTCACATGGTTTTTCTCCTCAAATAGGTTTTTGCCTATCATGTCATTATAATACTTACCCTACACCTTCTACATTTGCTAACTCCCCTCAAATCAACATGGTACACGTCACCACACGTGCGCAGAAGGGAAAAGAAAAAATAACTGACCCACCAACCAATCCTATACCCAACATACCATATGCACCCACACCTAAGATAACTATCCACAGCCACACATACCCCATTTCTAATGGTATCACACATCGCACCATGCTCAAACAACTACACCAATCTCCCCTCAAAATGTCCTTATACGATCTCATCCAAACCTCAGAGTCACATCATCAAGCCCTCATGGAGGTCCTTCAATCTATTGAGGTTTTACCTAATGACCCCACACCTGTAGCATCTATTATCACACCTCATCATGTCACCTCACTCACCAAATTACCATCTACCTCATCACCTCCCCATGTTCACCAAGTTTTTATCCTTAGTTTCTCGGATGAAAAAATTGTCCCCCACCAAACCGATGACCCAGATTCTACCCTTTTCATCTCCATCCATATCGATAATATATACATACGATGTGTTATGATCAATGGGGGCACTAGCATTAACATCATCTCCTCCCACACATTGAATAAATGTGCATACCCAACAATTACATGCATAAACATTTAGTCATGTTGGGTTCATTCAATGACGCTATCACCTCTACACTCGGCACTATCATCCTCCACATTCGTGTGGGTCCCCGTACTATTCTTGAGTTGTTCTATGTTTTGGAAGGGGAGTTTTAGTACAATTTATTTCTCTTAAGAAGACCTATATTCATGCCATGGGTTGTGTTCCTTCTACTTTGCACCGATGTGTAAAGTTTGAACATGATGGACGTTCTATACCATTCCAACAGACCCATCACCTTTCAAAACCTACAACATGCTTTACCAGCCAAATGATGTCCTTGTACCTGTTAAGGCATCTACCTCCTACCTACATCCTCTTCACACATGACCCCATCCACTAGTGCTATTGCAACCTCACCTTCACCCAAATCTTATATTCCCACCGTTGTTGTCACTTCTACTAGTCACACATCAACTTCCCAACTAACCAACACCTCCACCGATCTAACTTCTAATGCTTCCTCCATTCCAACCACCAATATATCAACCATTGATCCCTTGGAAGGTGTTTTTCAACACCTCACTATGGGGGAGTATCGCCTGTATAATGTCAATACATTCCTTACTCCACAAGAGTATGGAAACCTTCACCATCATCCTCACTATGATCACCACATAGGCAAGTGTCTCCTTTATGGTCCTCCCCACCTCCATACCCATCTTACCTATGGGGGACTTGATATTTCCACTTACACACATGAACCACCATCACAAACTTGACCATTTTCAGCTGACCTTTAGTCACTTACCAATCGCCGCTTTGCTCACACTTTCTTACACCATTGTTGCCCTGGAAGGGTTTTAGCTTTGGCCTTTATGAGAAAGGTCATCACACCATTATTTCATGTACCACACATAAACACAATGATCGTAGTGGAATCATTTTACCGAAATGCCAAACAAAAGCCCCGTATTGAACTCATCGAAGACATTGACCCCTCTCCACCTTCTTCACCTACCCACCTTCACCACCTTCACAAATGGAGTCGATGGATCCCTGAATCTATCCCTACTATGTTTTTTTCCATAAATACCATTTCCTTGGGGCCTCTGACCTATCACCGTGATGGTGAGGCTCCTTCCTCTCTTCCTTTCTTATATCCTGACATGATAGGGGACGATACTCATTCTATTAATGTCATTCAATGCTAGGATGATGAGTCCATACTCACCTACCTTGGTGCCGAAGACACTTATATTCACCGATCATTACCTTATGAGACGTAAACAATGTTGAATGAATTGACTATCGACATCAACATCCACACTCAGGACAACCCCCACATTCTCAAGATTGGCCAATCTCTGGATGCTGCTGAACAAGAAGCCCTCACTTCTTTTCTTAAAAATCATAGCCATGCTTTCACTTGGTCCTATGCTAACATGCCTAGCATTGATCCCACTATCATGGTCCATAATATTGTAACCATTCCCGATGCCAAACCCATAAAACAAAAGTTGAGGAAAATGCACCCTCACATTGCTCTTCTTATCAAAGAAGAACTTCAACGCCTTCTCTCAGTTTCCTTTATCTTACCCATTGATTACCCCCAATGGATTTCTAACATCATCCCTATCACTAAGGTAACAGGGGGACTTCACATTTGCACCGATTTCTGTGATCTCAACCTTGCCTGCCCTAAAGATGATTTTCCTCTACCTAGTATTGACCAGTTGGTTGACCTTACCACTGGCCATGAGATGATATCACTTATGGATGGTTTCTGGGTTATAACCAAATCTTGCTCACTCTAGAGGATCAACACAAAACCCCATTTATTACCCCTTGGGGGACCTTCTGCTATTGAATCATACCTTTTGGCCTTAAAAACACTCGGTGCTACATATACGTAAACATATCATCAGCTATCACTTTGACCTATGAACCCTCATCTTCCATGACATTATGCACCATATATTAGAAGATTATGTAGATGATCTTCTTGCCAAATCTAAACGTCGCACCGAGCACCTCACCATCCTTGAAACCATCTTTGACCACCTCATTAAATATTGTGTCCACCTTGACCTAAAAACTGCATCTTCGTGGTTCTCATTCTCTAAGAAAGCTCCCGGGATTTATTGTTTCCCTCGTGGTATAGAATTTGACCCTACTAAAGTCAAGGTCATTCTCAAAATGCCTCCACCCACTAACCTTAAACATCTTCGTAATGACCTTTTGAAAGATAAATTGCCTTACAAGTCAATCATGACCTTTGGCCCTTCTCTCTCAATGGGGTTTGGATCTTGTTGGAGAGATAAATCCTCACTCTTCCCTAAGAAATCAATGAATCATCACCGCTACCAAATATTACACCAAATGGGTTGAAGTCTTACCCTCATCTTTATTAAAGATGAGAAAATATGTGAGTTCATCAATCACATTATTTGTAGCTTCGGTTTTACTCATCGTCTTATCACCGATAATGGAAAACAATTCAAAAACAAAACTCTATAGAAACTTTCGACGCCTTTGGCATCCACCTAGCTTCTCTTCCCCATATTATCCCCAAACAAATGGCCAGGCTGAATCCACCAACAAAACCTTGAACAAGATTCTCATGAAAGTGGTTAACGATACCATGGGAAGGATTGCCATACATACATTCCTTTCACTCTTTGGGCATATCGTACTATTATTCGTACTTCCACTGGTGCTACCCCATTTTCTCTACGGTCTATGGTGCCGAGGTTGTTTTTCCTCTCAAGTCCAAATCCCGCTCTCTTTGTATCTCTCTTCAAGATATGTTTCATCAATCATGATGATGACTTTCGCTAAGACCATTTAGCACAACTTGAGTTATTAGATGAACATTGTCTTCATGCCCTCGACCATCTCCAAGTGTATCAAAAATGAATCAAGCATGCCTATGAAAAACATGTCCATGAATGCACCTTCAAGGTTGGTGATCTCATCCTCAAGGAAAATCAACATGTAACCAAAGCAAAAAAAAAAACAGGGCAAATTTGCTCCTAATTGGCTTGGACCATACATCGTGACCCATGACTATGGATCAGGTGCTTATCACTTGTCTTCACTTGATGGTAATCCCAAACCCAAGCCCCTCAATGCCTTACATCTTCAACCATTCTACTATTGAATTCTAGTCCTACATCACTATTTATCTAGTTCATGCTTGTCCCTTGAGTGCCATTTACCTTTTCCACACCTCATCTCGAATGACTAAACAAGAATCATGTGATTACCCATCACCCTTTTGCCTTATCTTAAATATGGGCACCATGGCTTCTACACATGGCATGACTCTCATGGATAATTTTTGTCTTCTTTAGATGAGATCACATGGTCATTCACCCTTGCCTTCTCAACAAGAACCAAATTCTTCATTATAGTCTCGTCCATGACTTAAATGCCAAAAAAAAAGATGAATCCCTAAGAAGGACATCTTCCAATATAGGGGATCAACTCCTTGAGTCAAACTTCCAATATAAAATATGAATCCCTGAAGGACATCTTCGCCTTCAATTATCACTATAAGTAGACTGCTCCCTCAAAGGATAGCTATAAAAAGCTCACAACTCTCTACACAGTCTTTCGAAAAAGGGGACTATTTTCTCAAAAATAAAAAATTAGAAGCTTCCCACATCGATCAGCTTCGCGAAGACCTCAAGGATACATATACTCATCCTATATAGACTTCCCTCATCAATTAGTCTATCTAAAAATATCAAAAAGAAAAGAAAAAGAAAAATAATATTTTTCGTCATGGACTTGCCTATTGTGATCTTGGCTCTATTACCTAAGGCATTTTATTTCCCATTTTTTGACCCAATTACCTTCACCTCCTTACCCATTGTCTCTTCACCTCATACTGCTTCAAGGGACCTACTGAACCTATGACATTTGGTGATTATGTGACTATTCTTCACCTTTAGAGTAATCAATCATGTAATTTCTTTAGGGTCTTAGGTTCATTAGCCTATCTAAAGATGTGTTTCATATATTTTGATCCTTTTCAATCGGGTGGCTTTCTTGCCCCCTCTTATCTTACCTTTTGATCTTCCTATATAGGACTAGAGCCTCGACACATGTCTTTAGGTATTTTATTCTTCCACCTCAATCAACATAAAATCACCTTTACCTATCTACCTATTCTCAACCCCAACATCAATGCCCTCAACCTAATTATACCTATGACTTGGAATCAACACTACCTATTGACCTAAAATCACCTATACCTATCTACCTATCCTCCACCCAACCTAATTGACCTTGACCTAATCATACCTATGACCTTAGAATCAACCCTAACTATCAACCTCACTACCTCTTATTCTATCTTCTCAAATTCTTCCCTAGCTTATGGGAGAACTACATTGGCCTGAGGTCCATTTTTCAGTAGGACTGTGTAGACAACACTCTTAGGGCATGGGGCCTCTTGGAGGTTAGCTCGGCCACTCTTTACCCTAACCATTTCCCCCCACCTTTACCTGATTTCCTATTCATATCAAAAACCTCAACATCTAAACCATATACCACATAACTTTTACCACTTATATTATTTCACATTTTCATACATAACCAACATTTTCCACATTTTACATCATCTCATACATTTACATTTCCATTTGTTATCAAAATACCGAAATGAATATCCATGCCTAAACCAACCTAACTCCACCATGCCTAAACCAACTTTGACTCACCATGCCTATGCAACTCCAACCCTACCTCAATCCATGCCTAAACCAACTTTGACTCAATCCATGCCTATCACCTAACTCAATCCAATCCTATAACCTAACTCATCCATCACCAAAACCAAATCTTTGACTAACCATGCTAAACAACTTGACTCGATCCATGCCTATCAACCATCAATCCATGCACGACCATCTTAACTCAACCATGCCTAGCCAACCTCGACTTGATCCATGCCTAAACTAACCATAACTCCATCATATATAATACATACCTAACTCACCTAATTTGACATCCATATCTCATTATAACGAAGTTCATAACATCTATATCTCATAAACACATTAACACATCACCAAATACCATGAATCTCATCATATAAATCAATAACTCGTATCTCAAAATACATGCCTGTCTCATCATGGCCATCATCTCAAAAATGTTAGCATGCACAGGCCAATATATAATATAAAATGTTATCGACATGGGTATGGGCCGGTCTGATATATACAAAAAGAATGAATCAATCAATACAAAAATCTTCGACACATCTGGCTAAGACCGGTATCATGTCATGTACAACACCATAATAAATACTAAATCTCTCAAAGATGTAGTTTCGGTCTCATATATACATACATAAAAATGACTCGGCAGTAAAAAATGCAAGGTCCACAACAAGTTAATCAATCTCCCCATATGATGTTGGGAATGCTCCATGTGACTATGTCTCTCTCGACCCCTTTTCCGCACCTATCTAGGGCTAACACCCGCCTCACCTCCCTTAATAGTGTCATCCCAGCAAAAAAAAAGATGAATCACCTCTCACCGTAAAAGGACATCTCGTATGATGTCCCTCACAGGGTTGGCCTTTACACACTAAGTGGCCTCACCACACCCTATCCCCTGGGTGTACCACCCGTACTGTACTCTCCACACTGTGAGTGCGGGATCTAGTCCTCTCACTAGAGGCTTGTTGTGCTTTTGTACTCGGCATGATGGAGGGCACACATATACCCGATGAAACAGACAGCTAACAAATGATCTGGTAATACCATGCCTCTCTAGGCAGGCATCTCTAAACCTGGCCATGGTCACTATCTGTGGAGGTGCCATGGGTCCTGCTACTAGCATGAGTACTGCATAATGGGACCTTGTCCTCCCTAAAACTTGCACCGAGCCCTATGTTGGTGCTAGAGCCTGAGTCAGACCTAGAGCCTGTGCCTATATTTGGGCCTATAGGGTAGTAATCTATCACCTACCGTGCTACTATTCTCAATCAATGCCCTGGCCCTATAGACGTAACGTATTACCTAAAATACCTGCCTATCTACACTATCCTGTGGCCAAATGGCCTTATAAATCCTACACCTATGCCTATAGAGCGGCTATCTCCCCTCCATCTCCATCTCCCCTACCTTTTCCTACGCACGGTACCTATCCCCTTGCCTAAGCCTACATAAGAGCTTGTAGCATCACTATCTAGGTCTATAATGTGGTAACCTGTGCCTCAAATCTATGAGCTACCCCTACATAATCCCAAGCTGCATCACCAAGGTAGCCACCCCCATGTAGGGAATCCCTCTATATTGTGATGGTGGCTAAGTCTAGTTGCCCTAGCCTTAGTGGTATGGCTCTCAGTTGTGCATCCAAAATGCTTGCCACACCTTCTGTACCCATCTGTAACCCCAAAATCATTGATCTTTGTATCTATTGATTATTCATTGTTCTACTCCTATCTAGTCGGATTGTGGATGCGACGTGGTGGAGACATAGGCCTCTCCATGTCATCTCTCTTGTACTGTGGGAAGGGTGGTGGTACACCCTGAATAATTCCAAACTGGCATCTAACCTGCTCTATGGGTATCCATTCATGCTCACCCGCTCTCCTTCCCTCTATCCACAGATGTGTATGAATATCGTAGCCCAACTAGCTCCGTGGCCATCTATCTGTATGAGGGGAAGCCCACATATGGCCTCCAAATGATGTCCACCACAGAAAACCCCTCCAATAACCTCCTGTAATAAGCTACATCATGAGTAGCTCTGGCACCTCGGGCCTCTCCCATGGTTGGTACCCACCACCTGTACCCCACTCTCAAAACTCTCCGTGGGAATGCATCTGCCCGAGGCATCTCTACTGGTTGAACACAAATAATGTGCTCGTAAAGCCCAACAATGTAATAGTATGACGCAGTAGATGTTGAACCTCGCACTCTTTCACCTATAGGCCCATAGCTCTCTATACACCTGTGTCACCGTGAGAAATATAGGTGCCCATGTGAATCCTGTATCCATGTATCATCATGTCATGCAAGACTCCCATCCAACAATGTGTACTTGAGAATCTCTCCACCCTCTGCATCATCCGTGTGTAGTGTGAAGTAGCACACTACCTCCATCACGAGTACCACTAACCTCATCTCCTCTGGATGAGCTCTATACATCGCTCCATAGCTCATGCTAGCACTATGGAACATTAAGTCTGCTACACCCTCACCAAAAATAGGTGCCAGTAACTTCTCAAATGCCTCTGAAGAGATAGAATAGACCTGGGCCCCCAATATGGGTAACTGCAGGATCCTATAGATGTCCTCCAGGGTGATCGTCATCTCACCCGTTGGAAAATGGAAGGTTTTGGTCACCGAGTCCCATCTATTGATGAGGGAAACCATAAGACTTGCCTCCTAGACTACATGCCGGTAGAACCTCATCCCTACCAATCCCACCTCTACAACATGTTTCCACTACACTACTGCATTGTGGTCACCCATACTATCGATAACAAAGGGCAACATCGGTACCTCATCTCGTAGCTCATCTCGGCCTGCATCCCACAAAAGCAATGTATTAGTATACCTTTCCCAACTTACCTATTTTACCCCACATCCTGACCTAATCTCTTTTCACACCCCCATCCCATTGGCCTTGTCACTCACTCAACTCTACCCAAACCCATCTACATAAACCTATCTAACCTAACCCTCACCAAAACCTACCCAAACCCTATCTACCCTAACCCTCACCCAAACCTACCCTAACCCATCTACCCGAACCTATCTACCCTAACCCTCACCAAAATCTACCCTAACCCTCACCCAAACCTACCCTAACCCTCACCCAAACCTACCCAAACCCATCTCCCCAAACCTATCTAACCTAACCCTCACCCAAACCTAGCCAAACCATCCACCTGAAACTATTTACCCTACCCTCACCCAAAACCACCCTCAACCCTTCCCCACTGGCCTCCAGTTATTTCCTGACCAACCATGGTCTACCTTTGATTAGCACGGTCACTATTCTTGGACTGGTATTAATCACTACTCACTGACATTGGCCACAAGTCGACCGACCTCGATCCTTTGCCGTGCCACCTACCCCATTCCCAACTTCCCAACCCTTCTTTTTCCCTTCCTAGTCATTCTACCCACCCAAATCTCTCCTTCCACCCCTAATTGCTCCTACATTACCCCTTTTCCCTACCCCCTACCCTTCCCCATTCCCATTTCCCTCTATTTTTCCCATGTTGACATTCTTCCCCCCAAACCCCCTTTCTTCATATTTCTTCTATTCTACACAATTTAACCAAACAAATCACTAACATAGGTTTAAATAATATTTGATCCCATTGCTTCCATCATGCTGGAACCTCCGGCCTCTACTCCACTCCTCCCTATCCCTCTTCAGCCCTCGCCATCCTTAAATGACCTCCACCTCTCTCCACTAATCACCTCGCTTGATCCGATCTCGTGGCCCCACCTCTCGCCCAATCAATCTCACCTATGTGGCTCGCCAACCAATCTCTCTGCCGTACTCTTTTGACCTCTTCCTCTTTTCTCTCTTTTTGTCCTTTTCTTCTTCTTAACAATGCACAAATGAATTTTAAAACATGGGTTTTCCACTTTTTATACCCTACCCGACTCAACCGACGTCGGTTAACCCTTGACCGATGTTAGTCTGATGCCTCTAGCCAACCACCATCGATTCCTCTTCACCATCATCGGTTCATACGGACCGTTGTCGGTTACCCTGCCTACTCATTGCCCTCACATTGACCTCATTTTCCTTACCTTCCCTTCCTTTTTCCTCCCTACATATACCTAGACAACTTTACCTTCCCCTCTAGCCCTTCACCATCTTTAACCTCACCTTTTAGCCGATTGGCGTCTCCTTATTTCACCCCTACCTAGCCTTACCCATGTTGTGACCTATCTACCTGGACCCAAAAAACTATTTGTGACCTTTGAACCAATGTGTTCGCTATACCTTGCGTGCATCTTATTACTATGTTGTTCGACCTAATGACTTTACCTAGCCTATTTCCGTGACCGTTTATCCTGACCCTACCTTTTATTTATCGGAACATACCTAACCATTCCTACACCTAACCTACGTTGTGTTTCCTGACCTTATCCTATACCTTGGATACCGGAATCACTTCAACCTTGTTTGGATAAACCTATCGACCTTAGACGATGTAGAGTTTGCAAGCTCTTCAACCTGGTATCGTGTCGCAGTTTATACGTGTGTGTACGTTTAACTGCTACTACCTTTCGACCTTGGCCCGTTTATCCATTTACCTATATGCCTAATTTTCCCTTTACTCCTTTCCCCATTTTTCACTATTCTTCTTCACATCCACTTTTATCAAACCACTCACCGATGTGCTCTGCCACGTCATCAGTTCCTGGTTTGAGGGGGATCACCCTCATTCCCGCTTGGGGCAACCACACTCTATTCTTGTTCACGTCACTTACCAATACAAGCTACGCAACAAGAAGGGAAAAATGTAGACACCGAAATCATGTCGTAATCACCTTGGTCCCCTATCATAGCCCTATAATCATTTCCTCATCCTCAACACCTTATCACCTACCTCCCGTACTCCCACACATTTTAATTTAATTACTTTAATTAAATTAATCCCATTTACCTCCATACATATTAATTTAATTATTTTAATTAAGTTAATGAACTTTTACCCACACACATATTAATTTAATTATTTCCATTAAAATAATTCACTACCCTCATACACCTATTTAATAAAATTGTCTTTATTAAATTCACCTCACCTAATCACCCCCATCATTTGACCCATTAACCTAAACCCTAAACCAATGTCCTAAATAAAACCTAACATTAGACCCATCCCCTCACCTCACATTAAAAGCCTCTTAAGGTATGTTTTTGCCCAAGGAAAAGAAGAGACCCTTATCAAATGGTGGAACAACTTCCTAGGAAACTTTTGAATAGCCCGAGATATCTCACCCAAACCGATGTCGGTTCACCCTAAACCGATGTCGATTTCCCTAAACCAATGCCGGTTATACCGAGATGGACCAAATGGCCTATTTAGCCCCATCTACAACTTTGTAATAGGGGTTGGGTTATTGTTTGAAAACTTCTGATCTGGATTTGATCTCTTTAGACATGACAGCAGAACAAAGATTGATTTGGGATCAACTAAGGCAACCAAATACACTAGCACAATAGTGAAAATTTCTTCCCAGCATTCTCCAACGCAGCAACTTCTTCATTATTCTTCAAACTGTACCTCACAGAAGAGTAAGTATCCTCCTTCCATCTATTTCATTTTCTGCTCATCATCTATAGTCTTTGTGGTAAAGGAACCTAGTCTTTTACCCTCGGTCCATTCCCTCTCTCCAGTTACAACCACCTTCCATACCCAATCATCTCTATACTTGGCCCAATTTCATATTTTGACATCCTCAGTAATCTCAAACCTTCGCAACATATCTACACCCCCTCTGTGATCAATTATCATCTTTTATTCACTCCACTTTCACCCTAAAACTCCAAAAACCCAGACTGTGTGACTCCACCAGATTTGACTTAACCATCTTCGTTCATCTCCAACCATCACCGGTTATAGTCAAACCATCATCAGTTACAATAAAACCATGGTTGGTCTCTATGTCACCTGATTTCTACTAGAATAATAACCTGTTTCTGACATATACCTACCTGAACACCTATTTGACCTTCAGATCTATATCTAATCATAGCCTATTAGCTCAGATTTACCTATAACCAACCTACTTGACCTCTGGATCTCCTTCTAGCCTAGCTTATTAGATTAGATCTAGCCTATTACATTTTTTATGAGATGCCTAAATCATATTAAACTATAGTAGGACAACATTTACTTTGTTTCAACATTGAATTGTTTTAAACAGTGGATTGCCAACCATCTAGGAAGTATCACACTTCCAGGATCTAGCACATGCTAGGTAGTCCATTGCATATATTGTTTAACTCTCTTTGGTGGTCTTGTTTGGGTTCTTATACAGGTAGTTCCTCCTATCCAAAAGGATGGTCTCACACTCACTTCAATTCAAAATTCAGATATTTGCACATACAACCTTCAACCATCACAAACTAGGTATTCCTCTTACCACCTTTACCTTATCTGTTTCATCAATTACTTCTCAGAAAACTAAGAAATTAGGTGAAACAATCACATGTAAGAAATTGCAATTAAATCTCACCTTTTTCCTTCCAAAACATATAATGGGGTCTTTTTTAACCCCCACCTATAAGTAGGGTTGGTATAAAAAATTAAGAGGTGTGGTACAAGTTTAACTTGTCCCACAAGCCTCCAAAAATGACCCTTAAGCCCAAATCCGAGTTTCCCAAGTAGGGTAGACTGTACAACACTCAAAATAACATACACTCAACTAATAAACACAAGAACTAAAGACTCAACTACTCCAATAAATGAATCCTTTTTTCCACATCCATAATTATCTTAGTAACATGATTATTTCACTTAATAAGACACATAAACCAATAAATGATAAAAGGGAATTACATCACAAATTAAATCACATACTCCAAAATTTAAATAAAAGAAAAGAAAAGAATAACACACACACCCTTGGTCACAATTGGAGGTCATCCCCCCCATGGGGACCCCTAACAACAAATAACAAAACAAAAACATTACACAAGTTGTCATGGTGACCATTTTCATATCTATCTAGTATTCCGATGTGGTTGGTATCTAATTCCCCTTTGATTGTTGTGATATAATTACCTACAAAATCACACAATACCCCCTTCGACCTCGTCTCTATATCAAAACATCCAAGATAAAATATACACATACAAATCAATAATCATCCATATATAAATTCTATCATCATCTAGACTAATATTGTTATTATTTTAAAAGTTGAATAACATCTCAATTCTATATTTCATTAATACCAATAAGATCACAAGATTATTCCAACTAATAAGACCTAATCAATATGATTAGAATACCAAATGTCATAAATATATAAATATTTCAACAACACATTATCATCAATATATAATTTATCCCTCGAATCCACACGAATCATGCTATGAATCGTAATCCATCAAGAGTGAAAGTATCTTTGTTTTCTAACATCATGCTAATCCAAAATGATACAATAATATCCATGTATATAGTCACCAATAATCAAAATCAAAATATAATAAGTGTCGAAGGGAAGTGGGAACTACAATACACTTCATGCCTAGGGTCACTTCCTATTTCTTAGCTTTATGCTTGCTTTTTATCACTTCACACTTTCACTTGTCTCCTCAGCACATTATCACCATCACATTCAACATAGTAATCAGGTGTGCATCTCTTATCTAATTTATGTTATCTAGTATTCACTCAACAACATAAAGTGGGGGAAAATGTAGACATGAAATCATGTACTTGGGTACATTTCTACGTCCTAAAATCATACATGCATTCATATCATTCATAAGTGAGAAAACTAGTAATTGACGACTATCTTTGGCCTCTTTTCTTTACTTTTTGTGTTCTTTATGGTATTTTACACCATACATCTCATTTGTTACTTCACTTGCTTATATTTTATGGCTAGGATGTCACTGCCAGGTGCCCTCGTCCCCTGTGAGAGCCCCTTACCGCTTTCCACCTTACTCACTCTTTTGGGCTTCTTTTATATTTTGGGCATCTTATTTTCTTATGGTTTAGGCTTCAAGTTTTCAATTATGACATTAAACAAATGGAATCATATAAATAGAAATCTATATGACTGAAAAAAGGAAAAAATATAAGAATCTATTATCATCGCCTAAGCTTGCATCTAAAGGCATTTAATAACATCAAAGGCATCCATCTACCATCCATACAAGGGAAAGGAAAATGTATTTTTCATTATACATTACATAGAAATGGGAAGTACATTATTCCATCTAGCTACTACCCACGATCAAGTGTTCTTAGACAAGGGCATCCTTTGTCACGATTCTTTCACACACTCACCAAGAGCTACATGGAGTAAGAGATGTAGTGCAGTGCTCCATCATAAGTTCACTATGTCAAGTCACCACTGGGGTAAGTCTAACTCCCCATATTGTAGCTTTCCTTTTTGGATTTGATGTTATTTTGTGTGTTTTGTAAGTGAATCTTTATCTTGTAGAATACAGGTACATACAATGATCAAAGTGTGACACACATGTGTCTAAAAATGACTATAAATGACACTTGTATGATAAAAGAAAAATTATATTCTAACTAATTTCAAAGTGATGGGAAACACATAGTAGAATCTAGCACCCAAGTGCCCCTCTAGCACCCTAGTCCAACTTTATCTGATAGCTCCATATTTTTTAGTGCACACTTATGATGTTCTACCCTCTTTGTTCATCAGTCTTGTAGTCCATATCAGTTTCAGAAGAAGAGTGAATCAGCTAAGTCCTTTATTATCTCTCTCTTGCACTTCTGGTTTTAATATAATATTAGTGTATTACTTGTTTCATAGTGTATCTAGCAGTTATTCTTTATTGTTTCCATTAGTTTCTCTAAAATTAGGGTTTAACATTAAATTTATGTTTTTAAATCAGCAACACAAAATCTAAATGAAATTTTGAAAGTAAAGTGTTGTAAAAAAATAAGTAAATGCTAAATGAAATATATTTACCTAATTATATTGCTTGGATTCCATGTGGTGAGTGTAATAGGTGTTTCGATCCCTGAGTAAGAAAGAATGAAAAAAACACTAGAAGATAATTACTAAAATAGGACATAAATCACCTAACTAGGAGCTTGTTGAAAGGATATACGAGAGGTGAATATCAACTATGAAGAGCACAAAATACCATTTGGTAAATACTATAATGATTATTGAGTGTGATAAATGGCACTAACGATGACTTAAATCCATGAAGTTACCTAGCCTTTAAGAAGATATATAAATGAAAAAAACATCAAAGGAAAGAATTAATGTCCATATGAATCTAAGAGGGACTAGTAAATCCATCTAGGAAGAAGAACAAAAGTGAGATAAAAGTTTGATTAGGTAGTTAATTTAAAGAGAGTTATGTGCAACGTGGCTAGGTACAAGTGGTTAAGTGAAAAGATCAAACATAGAATTTCTTGATAAAATGAGAATTGGTTGGTTCTTTGAAGATGTTTCCCTCATGAGTTTACAAAAGATAGATACTGGGACAAAAGATTTCTTTGATGAGATAAGGACCTCACAACATTTGAGTATATTTTCCTTCATTGTCATGGGTAAAATATAGTTGTAAAATAACGTCACATGCTTCAAATTTACAATGTTTCACAATCTTATTGTGTTTCTTAGCAACAATTATTTTTATTAGTGGTTGTGATGAACCATGTAGTCATGTTTTTCCTAAAGGATATGGAAAGCATGAAAACAAGCTTCTTGAATATTGCGGGGGTTTAATAACAACATAAGATCGAGTTGTATATTTGGTATATGGTTATTATTTCTTATCCTACGAATGCAAATTATGGTTCATTATTTTTTTAGTGAATCCTTACAAGTAGTTGGATGCATAAAATACCCATTCCTTGATTTATGAGTCTAGTTTTCATTATACTTTGTATTTGTATTGTTTTTCTTATTTTAGTTACATATAAGTGGTATAATGATATGATTATTTTGAAGTAAAATAGAGCATTGGTACATCAACATGAATTTTTTCCAATTAAATATAAATTATATTAACGAAATGGTCTTTTGTTCAAATTTCCTTTGCATTTATTTTTTTAGAAATGTTGGTCATATTTAATTAGGTTCTCTTAATTTTTATATTGTTTCACTATCAAGTTGAATTTTTTTCTACGCATGAAAAATAATTTCTTTGTTTTATTTTGAAATACACTTAATTTTATTTATATAATAAAGAGGTATATGCATGGAAATAGGGGACCAAAGTGGGGTAAAAAGTGGCCAAATTTTCCTAAATATGAAAAAAAAAGGAACTTGAACAAGTAATTTGACATACCTATGCAAAAGTTTTCATAATTTAATAAGAATAAGAATCATAGTGCTGGAATTTAGTTTCCAAAATACTACTTAGTTTTAAATGGTGGAGATTAAGATGGTGAAATGTGGTGTGTACACAAAGTGGTCTTGTTTTTGTGTCATAAATATTTTAGTGCGTGTGTCCCCAAAATTTTAATTAATATTAAATGGATGATACATTTAATGTCTTATTAAATGGGATATATATATTTTTGTTTGGTGTCAAGACTTTCTATAAGGAATGGATTTAACAAACATGTGATTCCTATTCCTACTAGCTAATTTACTCAACATGCTATCAAAAAATAAATAAATAAATTGAAGTTAGTGTATTTAATCTTAGTCAAGATATTGAAAACAATTTAACTACCTATCAAAAGTTACTAGAATTGAGTTTTCATTCCATTATCTTAACCACAAGTAAAAACAACATAAACTAAATACAACTCTTTCAATCTTCATATCATTGTCTCTTTAATATTAAATAAAATGTGTAAGTAATAATCTTGACATAAATTGAAATAAATGTATGGTTTTTTTATATTATACATGAACATTTTCTTAAGTTTTCGTGGTATTTTTGCATCATTTTTCATTACATCATAATAGAAAATGCTACATTTGTCGACACAAGATAGGATATATTACAAATATGAGGTATTAATATTTTATTTACATTGAAGAAGTATACCAATTACAGAGAAATAAAAATTACAAATATATTTTCAACTTTCACTAGCTTCCAAGAATTAGAAACACAATAATTTTTACTGGCCACTGTGTATAGAACTAACTAGAGATCATCTATCTCATACAACACTATATTAGAAACATAGAATGTTGTTAGAATGTTTTTCCACTAACCATAGACCTAGTAGTTTCTCACACACATATTCAATATACAAGGAGTATCCCTTCCCATTATTAAATCTAGATAAATACACAAATGACATGGCAAGAAAATAAGTCAAGTGTGTAAAATGTAAGTTTTTCCTACTATCTAGTAACTTTTGACATTAGTGTCCTAACAAATGTTGTATGTAGTAATCATAATATTAATAGTAAAGAATTTTTCTTTGCCACAACAGTTTAGGGAAAAAAATACCTCTAACACCTCCCCACCGAAGTACTAGAGTTGTGCAAAACACCTTAGAATCTAATATCCTTACAAGTTAACTACCCTTGTGTGCTAAGCCTATATGATTAATGCCACATGATGTGTTATTTTAAATAGTTCACACAACCTCATCAAAGCTAATCACCCCTCCCTTTCTAACATAGAATGTGATAACATATCAATTTGTGACATATAACCACACATCAATGCATCACGTAGTGTTATGGTGACAACATTCTTCACAAGTGTCCCACACCACTTGCTAAGAAAGTTCTTAGCAAAAATATATCACTGAACTATGTTCAAATTAAACCATACATATAGTATCTAGGGAAAAATTTTGGTATTCCTTTAAGAGGCTTCATATATGTATTTATATTCTAAAATGAGAATATATTATCACTAGTAGTTAATTTTTATATTTCTATGTTTAATTAAATCACCAAAAAAATAGAGGTTTTAAAAAATTTAAGGTAGGCCTAAATAAAAGCAAGGGTTGACAAAAAGGTTATTAAGAGGCTCCTTAGATTACCAAGATCCTATATGGTTTAACCAAATACATTTAGAGAATGAAAAAATAATATTGACAAGGTTCCCCACTAGTTTATTGCTAACATTGTTATTCCTCTCCTTGGTTAAGATATTATGATTGAGTTATTGTAATAAGTAAGGATCCCCTTCTTAGAAAATAAAATGTCAATACTAGTTAAAAATTTGAAGGAGCTTGGTACAAGCCTTGAAAAATAGTTAGCTATTAGTTAGCCTAGATATAATGGCCATGTATATTAAATCTTGTTTATGGAAACAACATATTATACACCCATTATTCTCAAGGGACCTAACTTTACTTTATGGTAAAAATTTTGGATGCAAAAACCATTGTGGAAGTGGGAAAGTAATTAAATGAAATTTTGTGGACTACTAGAGAACATACATTATTTTAAAGTGTATAATCCTTTAACTCAATTTAATTTTTGTTGTAACATATGTCCAATATACATAAAAACTTAACCAAATGATGGATTAGAAGGCTCGAACTATCCGATACATTGATGTTTTGATGATAGTACTTTTGCAATGAGTTGAGTAGTAGGGGATTTTAGTGCAGAATCACAACACCCCCGAATGACCTCGAGTCTGAGTGGGGCATTTAGTACGATTGCAAAACATTGGACCATCTCTCAAGCTTTGGGACATCCAAACCTGAGATGGCCCTCCAGAGAAAGCAAGTTCTTGCTTCCTAAACTACCGCCACAAGCTACTCTAGTGTAGACAGAGCTAATATATCCTAATATAACCATTCCAAGGGGGAGAGAGAGAGAGAGAGAGAGAGAGAGAGAGAGAGAGAGAGAGAGAGAGCCTACACTAAGCGGTGATACACCAGAAAAGGAAGTGGCTGATCACAGACCCAAACTACCTAAAGTGGAGAAAGGTGAGTAGAGGAGAGGGTGGACAAGATGCACCATAGGATAAGAGATAGTGTTCACACATAACACCAATTCAAACCCATTAAACACAGCTCCTAGAACCTGCAATAGACATCAAAAATATGCACATTATACCATGTAAAGATGAGGGGAAAGAAGAGACAATAAAATAAGGAAGGATGGACAAAATGTATCACAAAACATATTTTATTTCTCCATGAGTTCACACAGTATATCATCATTGGGAAAGAGGCAAGAAAATGCCATTATAGAGCCAAGAGGGAAGGATCAAACTCTACATTCTACCCTAATGAAGAAGGAGAGAGGGGGTAGGAGAGAAACAATGACCAACCGTTTGAATATGCCCCTCCTTTACAATATATAGAATAATAAGACAAAGAGGAGGGAAAATTAGAACTCTTATCAACGAACCCCTATAATGCATTACATCCTACTCTGAAAGCTAAACCACCGTCCCTCAATGCCCCCTGCAAATATGCCCACAATCTGTCAACTTCATCATTCACCATGCTTGTTTTACGTGTTGAAGAAGGAAGAACAACAAATGAAATCGAATCTAGGTGGTTGAAGCAATTGAATCCTTCATTAATAGCTTGCAAGACGTTTTCCTACTTCTCACCCACCTGACCCTATCAAAATTAAAGTTTTAGGCCTTGTGGTGTAGTTGATATTGAGACCTTTCCAAAAAGTCTTCTCCCACCCAAATCTGAGTTCCCAATCAAAAGATATGGCCATCTGAAGTTTGTTAGGTCAAGCACTTAACGTGACTTGTAGTATGCAAGGGTCTATTCATACAGGGGCCACATGGCAGCCCCACGCTTGTTTGAGATTTCACCCCTTTCTTTCAATCTTAAAATTATGCCCATGATACATGTGGCATCATCCGCAGGCTCCCTATTTCCTTTGTATCCTACCTATGTCCTTTCTGTTGGTGGAGGCACTGTGTCTAACCCGAGACATGTGGTGGCTTCATGCATGTTTGGAAACTTCCCTTTGAGTCATGCCTTTGGAATTGTGCAAGTGAGGCACGTGGCAAGCTAGCACTTGCATGGAACCTACCTCTTGATTCTACCTTTGAAGTTGTGTCAGGTTAACACCTAGCTTCTTCTGTTGGCCTACCTCTGGTTAGAATTTTCAATGGTACTTTGAATACTTTTCGGGTCCTATGACACGTGGCGAGCCAATGCTCATTTAGGGTTTGCCTCTAGATTTTCTTTTTTGAAATTACACTGATGAGGCACGTGGAGGATTCCGCTTACCTTTTGTACTTAGCCATTTTGAGCCTGCCCCTTTCGGACATTGGTACACGTGGAAAGCTAGGCGCTTGTTTAGAGTTCTAATTTCAAATTTGGTCTTTGAGTTACATGAGTCGAAACATGGCACCTTCCGCTGGCTCTGCCCCATTTTGATTTTTCAACTATCAGCTCTGTCCCTTTTTAGACCTGAGACACGTGGAAGCTCCGTGCTTATTTAGGGACACTGTTTGGACTACGAATCTTGAAGATGTGCCATTGGAGCATGTGGAGGATTCCACCTGACCCGAAACTTTTCAACTATTAGCGAGACTTTGACTCTGACCCTTGGCGATGTGGCAGACTGGTGCTCATTTGGGGACTATCCTTTAGACTTGGCCTTCACAATTGCACCAAGATGACACGTGGTGCTCCCTGCGAGTCTATTGTTCAGCCCTGAGACAACTCCTATGCAAATTCAAAAACTTTGAGTCCTTCCAATAATTCTCTCCTTTGCACTCTAGACTATTTTGACACCACTGGCCTCTTTTGACCCTATGCTCCTTGATTCAAGCTACTTGTCCCCTTGTTTATCATTATGGAATGTGAGCTCATGGGTTTGAATCATCCCCTTCATATTTTATTTATGTGTGGGGTCATGTTTGACCAAATTTTCTAGGGGAAAATTTGGGATAACAGTTTGGTGACTCACGAGGACATCTCCTGCTAGATGAAGGGACCAGTAGCCTTGTTACATCCATTGGGCATGGAGTCACAAATAATAGCCTGGTACTAACCCTTCATTAGACCCTGCTCCTGGAGACCCTAAGCTTGCATCACTGTTTGTACTCTCAATTTTCATAAGAAAATCTTGGAAATAAAGGGTTTCTTAGAGTAGAAAATTGTATTGACACAAGGCTTTCATTTGTCCCTGAAATGGACTGTAGTCATGTTGAACTGCATGGTGATACAACCTCAGAGAAACAAAACACAACAACACACACTATATACAAAGATCAAATCATGCATGCCTCAAATGAGACATGCAGAGTGTGTAAAATCAGTATTTCTACTAAAATCAAATCTACTCCTACTCCTATACTAACCCTAACAAAGAAAATCTAAACAAAACCTACCACAGGCTGGGAGAAATAACTTCCCTTTCTCATAAAATGCATCCATGTATATGATTTGGCACTAAACATGGCAGTTATAATGAATGAGAAACCAACAAGAGGCCAATCTTCCACCCAAATCATCAAGGTATCAACTGGAAAACCAAATGCCTCTTTTATTTTCTCTACATTTGGATTGAATAGGCATTGAACTGACCCTTGGTACTTTGATACTCATCCTCATGCCCTAGAGTGAGCATGAATGGTTTTGGCTTCTCCCTTGGCTCCAATGAAGCCAAGTACTTGATAGGGCACAGTCTGGTCCTTTGGGTGTGCCCCTTGCTCTAAATTTCAACTCCAAGAATGGAGTCTTCTGTTGACCTTCTTGGGTGGATGGTGTGGAAGAGATGATGACATCCTCTTGCTCCTTCCCTTCCTTCCCCGTGAAGAACATGGAAGATCATGGTCTTTCAACCTTGGTTTCAGAGAGTTATTATGAAGTGTAGGCTATTGCACTTGGATGTTCTCCTTCATAGTAGCAGGCTCATATGCTTGGAAGGTAGATGATGGAGGAGAAAATGATTTTATCTCCTCATGCTCCTCTCCATCAAAGCAATCTTCCAAGTATGACAGGTAGTCTGCCTCCTTGTTGTCCTACTACATGTTCTCTACCTCCTCCATGGTGTCCTCCTGATCTATAACTAGCTCCCCATGGTTCCCTTCTTCTTCAAACATGAAGTTTGAAAGCTCAAAATCTTCTTCAACATCAGAGCTTGAAGGGGATGATGTGGGAGAGGAAGAACTAAAGGTTCTTCTATGGCTTGCTCCGCACTTTGAGCCTCTTGAAACTATATGGTCCTCCTCCATAATGGGTTCATCAATCAAATCAGGCCCTTGAAATGAAAGAAAAAAACATCAATGATGCTTTCTTCATTGAGTGGCCTCAACTCTGATTTGATCTCTCCTAGCTATTGCTCTTTAATAGGACTTGGAGATGGTTGTTCCTCCTCCTTAACAGGTTATGCATCTTAGATAAGATCATCATCCTCTTCAGAAAAGTGTCATTATGGACACTGCATTCAGAGAAAACAAATTGCTAATCTTCTTCCTCTTGTACTTGTTCTTCTTCTACTACAAACTCAGCCTCAGCCACCACTGGCTTTTCAACCTTGACCTCCTCTATTGGCTTAACCATCAAGGGGATCTTTGTAAACCTAAATTTTACAGCCCAACTCTTTAGATTGCTTTTCATTTCTTCTCTGTTGCGCTCCTCTTGTTGTTCTCCTTGACTGGATTCTTGAGTATCTTCCCAACATGGACTTGGGAAAACAAGAGAAGAGGTAGGTTGGGGTTCAATCAATTTTACTATTGTTTGTGGTGGAGAGGGAGGTGGAACTTCTTATTTGTTTGGATAAAATGACTGTTTGGGAAGGGAAAGGGTAGAAGAATTGAAATGAGATGGAAGACTAGGAGATGGAGAAGAGAAATCATCACTTGGGGAAGAAGATGGGGAGCTAGACTCATGACAATGCTACGATGATACTAATTGAGGAAAAGGAAAAGAAAAGCTAGGAGGTGGTGGACCTACCCATTGACAAGGTTGTCTTGTGTCCAACTCATAGGTGTCCAGGTGTAAGTTGAGGAAGCACTTCAATGCTAAAGTCAAGCTTCTCTTGAGGGTTGTAATTTCTTGGAAAAGGGTCATCCTATGGACAAGGTTCCCTAAAACCAATCCTGAATACCTGCATCTATGTTGTGTCCCCGACTGCACCATGTTATCCTCCATGCGTTGAATCTTTTCCAGCAGACCAACATTCTCCACATAACCATCACCATCATATGCATCCCCTTGTTCTTGATAAGCCCCATGGAAAAACCGGCTTTGACACTGCTCATAAGGGTAAGCATAATGGTTTTGGATTTGATCATACTACTGACATGGAGGTGTTGAGAGATACATTGGAGGTGGATTGCACCTCTGTAGGTGTGAATTCCATGAGGGAAATGAACTCATGATTACACAACTTCATGAATGGTAGAAGATGAAAAAGATGGAAGAAAAATGCATGAAAATGGATAGAGAAATGTCTACAAGTTAGAGATGGGTTATTAACCAAATGGAGTCACCAGATGTGTTTTACGTGTGCCTCAAAAGGCTAAACCCTAATAGGAACACACAAAAATGCTAAGATGAAGTGGTAAGGTGCTTGAACTAGTGTCCCACGAACGTGCCAAAATTTAGTGCGGAATCATAGCACCCCATGAATAGCCTCGGGTATGAGTGGGGCATTCTGTGTGATTGCACAACATTGGACCATCTCTCAAGTGCTGGGATTTGCAAACTTGAGATGGACCTCTAGAGAAAGCTCGCTCTTGCTTCCTAAACTACCTACCACAAGCTACTCTAGTGCAAATAGAGCTAACCTATCTTTATCTAACCATTCCAATGGGATAGGGAGAGAGAGAGAGAGAGAGAGAGAGAGAGAGAGAGAGAGAGAGAGAGAGACTATACCAAGTGGTGATACACCACAAAAAGAAGTGGTTGATCACAAACCCAAACTACCTGAAGTGGAGAGAGGTGAGGAGAGGAGAGGGTCGACAAGATCCACCATGAACCAGAGATAGATTTCACATAGAACACCACTTCAAACCCATTAAACACAACTCCCAAAACCTACAATAGACATCAAAAAACATGCACAGTATACCCTACAATGATGAGAGGCAAGAAGAGACAATAAAATAAGGAAGGATGGACAAAACACATCACAAAATATATTTTATTGCTCCATGAGTTCACATAGTACATCATCAGTGGGAAAGAGGCAAGAAAATGCCATTATAGAGCTAAGAGGGAAGGCTCAGACTCTACATTATAGCCTAAGGAATAAGGAGAGAGGGGGCAGGAGAAGAAACAATGACCAACTATTTAAATATGCCCCTCCTTTACAATATATAGGAAGAATAAGAGATAGAGGAGTGAAGAATTCAAACTCTTCTCCAACCACCCCTGTGATGCATTGAATCCTACTTTGAAACCTCAACCACCATCCCTTAATGCCCCTTCAAATCCACCCACAATCTATCAAGTATGTCACTCCCCATGATTGTTTTGCATGTTGAAGAAGGAAGAATGACAGATCAAATCAAATCTAGGTGGTTGAAGCAATCAGATCCTTCATTAATAGCTTGCAAGACATTTTCCTACTTCTCACCCACCTGACCTTGTGAAAATTAAAGTTTCAATCCTCCATTGTGTAGAGGATGTCGAGACCTTTCCAAAAAGTCTTCTCTCGCCCAAATGTGAGTTCCCAATCAAAAGATATGGCCATCTAAAGTTCGTTAGGTTGGGCACTTAACGCAACTTGGAGTATGCAAGGGTTCATGCACACAGGGACCACGTGGCAGCCCCACGCTTGTTTGAGATTTCTCCCCTTTCTTTCAATCTTAAAATTACGCCCATGAGACATGTGGCATCATCCGCAGGCTCTCCTAATTCCTTTATATCCTACCTGAGTCCTTTCTGCTAGCGGAGGTACTGTGTTTGACCAAGACATGTGGCGGTTTTGCGCATGTTTGAGAACTTCCCTTTGAGTCGTGCCATTGGAATTGCGCAGGTGAGGCATGTGGCGAGCTAGCGCATGCTTGGAACCTACCTTGGATTCCACCTTTGAAGTTGCGTCAGGCTGAAATGTGGCTTCTTCCACTATCCTGCCTCTACTTAGACTTTTCAACGGTCCTTTCAATACTTTTCTAGTCCTAGGAAACGTGGCGAGCCAATGCTCATTTGGGGTTTACCTCCAGATTTTCTTTTTTAAATTGCTCTGATGAGGCACGTGGAGGCTTCCGCTTACCTTTTGTTTTTAGTTGTTTTGAGCCTGCCCTTTTTAGACCTTGGGACATGTGGAAAGTTGGCCCTTGTTTGGGGTTCCACCTTCGGAGTTGGTTTTGAAGTTGCACCGAGTCGACACGTGGCACCTTCCACTAGCTCTGCCCCATTTTGACTTTTCAACTATCGACTCTATCCCTTTTTGGACCTGGGACATGTGGAAGCTCCACACTTATTTAGGGACCCTATTTGGACTACGACCCTTGGAGATGCATCATTCGGATGCGTGGAGGCTTCCGCCTGACCCAAGACTTTTCAACTATCAGCGAGACTTTGACTCTGACCCCTGGCTACGTGGCAGACTGGCACTCATTTGGAGAACATTCTTTGGAATTGGCCTTTGAAGTTGCACCAAGATGACATGTGGTGCCCCCGTGAGTCTGCTATTCGACCTCGAGCCAACTCCTATGCGAAGTCTGAAACTTTGAGTCCTTCCTTTAATTATTTTCTGTGTGCTCTGGACTATTTTGACGCCGTTAGCCTCTTTTGACCTTGCACTCATTTATTCAAGCTCGCCTGTCCCCTTGTTTGTCATTCTAGAATGTGAGTTCGCGGGTCTGAATCGCCCCCTTCAGATTTTCTTTATGTGCGGGGTCGTGTTTGACCAAATTTGTAGGGGGGCAAATTTGGGATAATAGGGCCTTTTTCCACTATCATATAGTCATTTGCTTCAATATATTCTTTGTATGCCTTTTGTACCAATTGACCAATGTAAATAAAAACAAAACATAAACTCTCTTATTTCTACTGGTTATGTGCGCAATCAAATACAAGCTTCAAGTCTCTTCTCTTTTATGTCTTTCATGCATCATGTTATCTCTTTCTCTCATTAACTGATTACATCTGCTTCACATATTTTTCAAAGGGATTTACACTAAGAAAAATCAAGCAAATAGAGCATGTTCCATGCACACAAAGACAATTTTTAATATGCATTATTTTTCCTAAAAATAGGAATAAAGAAGATAATTTTATTTAAAACTAAAGAATGCCAAATAAACTAACTTCATATTTCCTAATAATAAACTATGGAAGAAATTAGCAACATATTCCAATAAATGATTCAGATTAGGCATTGGGCGATATTGTAATTTGCAACATTTGCCTCCAATCCTACACAATTCTAAACAACTCACCCTCCACCATAGCAGAGAACCTCTCGCTTAGGAATGAACTCAAATAAAAAATAAATAAAAACATTATTTAAGCAATGAAAAATGTCTTCAATTTGAAATATCGTATACAAATATCACATAATTGGTTTCACCTATATTGTTTTGAGGGAGATGTTCAAGGGTAAAATTAGATGCCCATTTAAATTTTTTTCATGTTTTAGCCTTAAAACACTTGCAAACATTTGAAATAACTTGCACATGTGACTTGCAAATTTTAAGTATGACCATTATTTTTTATATAGATTAATTGGTAAATTATACTAATATATATTTTAAAAAGTTAAATATATATAGAATAATCTTTTGTATATCTTAATTACGATGTAAAAATAAGACTATTTTACATTTTTGAAAGGTAAGATTTAAAACTTACCGTCACCTAAAAAATATTTGAGAGGCATAGATGGGTGTCAAATTTAACCCCATAACGTGTTGACCACTTTTGTGGAACCCGAAAGATATTGGCATAAACTTGTACTCATCAACTAGATAAGGTGTTTGAACTTGTGGACACCAACAAATTAAAATTTTTAGTCCACTTAATAGAACCCACCCTCACAAAAAGGTGCACATCTATTGCAACATGTTCACCAATTGGTACCTTTGCCCTACCAAATTAAACATAATTTAAAACTAGTTTTCTCATGAGTCAAAATCTCCATGAATTTTCAAGCTCTTGGACCACAACGAGTGGAAGCCATCGAGATAGTTAAAGTAGTTGAAAGCATTTTCGGTGGTAAATGAGTATATGTTGATATTTGATATGGTCATTATCTTACAGCATTGACCTTCTTGAGCCAAACAAAAAGGTCACCAACAAAAACTTGTGGACACCAACAAATTAAAATTTTTAGTCCACTTAATAGATCCCACCCTCACAAAAAGGTGCACATCTATTGCTGCATGTTCACCAATTCGTACCTTTGCCCTACCAAATTAAACATAATTTAAAACTACTTTTCTCACGAGTCAAAATCTCTATGATTTTTCAAGCTTGTGGACCCCAACGAGTGGAAGCCATCGAGATAGACAAGTAGTTGAAAGCATTTTCGGTGGTAAATGAGCATCTTTTGATATTTGATATCGTCATTATTTTGCAGCTCTTGACCTTCCTAAGCCAAGCTGTGAAAACAGGGAAGCGGAGATGGCGGATAATTGTGACTGTGAGCCTCGGCTAGTGGAGAATATCGATGGTTTTATCAAACTTTACAGTGATGGATCGGTTGTACGAGAAGGGGATGGACCTTCTTGTGTAGCCATTTCTGAGGAAGACAATGATAAGCTTGGGCCGTACAAAGATGTCGTGTTTGATGAGAAATTAGGGCTGTGGGCACGCATATTTCTGCCACTGCCGCCCCACACGAAGACGAACACGAGGCTTCCTGTGCTGCTCTTTTTCACGCGAGTGGGTTTTGCACGCTTAGCCCGGCAACACCCGTTGTGCACCGAATGTGCCTGCTGTGGGCAGCCAAATTAGGCGTCATAATTGTTTGTGTGAAACACAGGTTAGCACCTGAGCATCGCCTTCCCGCCGCCTACGAGGATTCCATCGCAGCGCTGCAGTGGCTCTTGGCGATGAAAAGTACAGAGCCTGGCGCAGTGGCGGTGGATCCGTGGTTGCATTCTCACGCCGACCTTTCCAACATATTTTTGACGGGGGAAAGCGCGGGAGGTAACATTGCAAATCATGTGGGCATGTGGGCCGCCGCCCAAGAAGGGGAAATGCAAATAAAGGGAATTATTTTGCTGTGCCCTTTTTTCGGGGGAGAAGATCGGACGGCGTCAGAAGAAGTAAGTCTCTCCCGGATGGCTACGGCGTTGCAGACGGACACGACGTGGAGACTGGCGTTGCCCGTTGGAAGCAACAGAGACCATCCTTTTTGTAATCCCGTTGGGGAAGGCACTGATAAGAGCGCACTTTCTAGTCTCGCACTTCCTCGCATGCTTTCTGTGATCGCCGGGCTCGACATCCTGAGAGACAAAGAATTGCAGTATTGTGATCTTCTCAAGAAATGTGGGAAACAAGTTGAGGTGGTTTTATTCTACGACGAAGACCACGGCTTCACTCTTTTCAATCCGGAGGACCAGAGCTCGCTCAAAGTTATTCGCTGCGTCTCTGATTTCATCAAATCAAATGGCGGATTCACATATCTGGAATAAAAGTTAGGAGCGTCGACGCAGGTAATAACAGTTCAGGTTAATATCAAAATATCTTTATCTGTAGTACTATTCCATTGTGTGGATGATATTTTAAAGCGTACTTATCCTTTGCGTGGAGGCAATTATTAAGCCCAGTAATATTAATTATAGAACTTATTCCGAATATGCTTAACATTTACTAGGTTAAGATGCGATGTATCATTGTATGAAAGTAATTAGAATAAATAGTTCGTTATTAATTTACCTTTCTCTAATAATCAAAATTATTTATTAATTGTATTTATATATTATTAAAATATGAACATGTCAAACATTGTATTTTTATAAAAATAATCATTTATAAAAATCAAATAATTTCTCCTTTTCATCTAGTCAAAAGTGAACATATAAATGAGAAACAACTATGCAAATTAAAATTGCGTAAGGGTAATTGACATACCACTAACTACTTATGATGATTTCACTTCTCCATTGTTCTCTTTTTCCATATACCACAATAAGTACAATAGGTTTCCAAATTTTCTTTTCCCCATTCCAATTAGTTCCTTTCTCTTTTATTATATTATTGATGTGAAATAGTAGGAGTGAAGTATGCAAGACACAAATCAAAGTTTTAGTCATGTTTCCTTTGTTAATATGAGCCAAACTCTTATGCATTTTTCTCTCTATGCTACCTCTTCCTGACTTAGTTCTTTTGGTTTTTTGTTATTGCGATTTAGGGAATTTCACTAGATTAGCTATGTTATTGTTTTTATTGTGTTTCATCATCCTTCTGCATCATGTACAAAGATTAATAATTGTTGTTGAGAAACTTCGTAACATTATAACTCTCAATAGTGATGTTGATTACATAAGATTCCTTGGTTGTTCTGTGTGTGTGTGTGTGTGTGTGTGTGTGTGTGTGTGTGTGTGTGTGTGACACAAATGTTAATCCCAAACAAATTCATGGAGAACACGTGCAATGCATTCGTTTCCTTCACTAACACATTATGTCAAAGAAATATTATCTTAGTATTGGGTAGACGTAATGCCCCATCAAAATTAATATTGATATATAATGTCTGATTTGGAGATATTTTTATTAGCTTGCCACTTAAATTGGGAAAGTGTAGGATAATCACCTTATCGCCCTAGTTCTTAGCAACTGCATACAACATTTTATGACTTTTGTCTATTTTCTTTTACTTAAGAGTTCAAACTATAAAATAAAATGAATAAAAAATTATCTTCCATAGTGATAGGAATGTTAATGTTTGAATCTGATAAAAGTGGAAGATTTTTTCATTCAGAAGCTTGCCTCTATAGATTCTCTTAAACTTTTGTTCTTCAAATTTTAGTACGGATGGGAAATGGTTAACATGTTTATGTTTTTCTTAGTCTAAATTGTTTACAAATTTGAGGGTGACCATTTTAGTGTTGATATATACATGTAATAAAGTGGCTTCTTCCTAGGGTTATTTTTAACCTTGTAGTATCTCTCCACAACTTCTTCATATTTATGGTAGCCCAAAATCCCTTAAATGTGCCACTTAAAGTATTTTGTGTCAATTTTGATCCATCTAATTACATGTAAGTATGAATCATGTCACCCTTGTGTTCATCTCTGAAGATATATCATATGGTAGTCAACTCTATAATATTTTGAGGTCTAAGGTATATTTGAAAATTTGTGTAATATCTATGATATAATCCTTGCAAAATTTATGGCATATACCTTGCATGGTTAGTCACTTGAGATCATCTTTAATAAGATTTATTCTAGAGATGTTTATACCATCGTATGTTATTAGCCACTCCTTTGTTTGTTGCTTTTCTTGTACTTTACTACTTAAGAACTTCATACATTAATTCAAAACTTTGGCATTTCAAGTATTGCTTCAAAAATCATCTATTCCTATGTCCTTATTTTGCATCCCATATAAAATGTAATTTACTGTTCTTAGCGATCGAGTGCTAAGCATGGTGTTTCGTTGTGCCTTCATCGACCTCGATTGCTGACCATTATGACTATAATTGATAATTATTTTACAAGTTGTAAAATGATAATAATGATAATAATAATAATAATGACATTATGATTGTATTATCGATCAACGATTGTATTTTATTATTACCTTCTTTATATCGTTTGTTATCGATATCATCCTCTATTATCGTTAAACTATCCTTTTGATTTGTTTTTCGCTTCCATTGATCGAGCCTCGTTGCGCAAATGAGGAAGAGTAGGTTTTGTGGTGGTGCCACGGTTTGGGAGTGGCGTTCGCGTAAATATTTCTTTTAATCACTCAACCCACCCACTTATTCAGGAGATACAACATGGTCACGAGCCGACGCATGGCTAGTTAGCTTGACTGGGCGTTTTAGGCTTCAAGACTACACAAGCAATATTAAGGCTCGTGTAACCATTCGCTTATTGTGGTGCCCCTTTCCTTTTACCGCTGGGGCATACCTGAGATCCAGAAAAATAAAAATAAAATAGAATAACGATATAAATAGAATGAGTTTTAGAATAAAATAAATAAAAATAGAATAATAATAATAATGAAAGTAAAATTTTTTTGATAAATAAATTTAAAAAAAAATGGAAATGGAGTGGAGGGCATGGGAAGGCACGTGATTTCTTGGCAAGGTGCAGAGGTTTGGTGAATGTAATCAAGTGCTTGACCAAATGAAAGAATGGGACAGCTTTTCAAAGAGAATTGAAGGCAGAGTGGAGTTTGCAGGCATGTGGGTGAGAGTTGGGTCAGTTTGGCAGGGGGCGCCCTCAATAGCTGTCACAGTCTCACCAAATGCAATAAACAATTTTCCAAAACCACTCAATTCTGGACCAGTACTCCTAGCCTGTGCCTATACCAAACGTGGAGCGTAGGACTGAAATTCTCCTAGGAAAGTGCCGTGAGGAAGTAATTGGCTATATGCAGCAGCTACAGGGTAGAGAAGCCTCTGTCATCATAATTCTCAAACCATGCCTTCTCAGATTACCACGGCCGACTACGAGTGTGAACAAGTGCCTGTCATCGATTTGTTTTCTCTGCTCAATTGTGACCTCGATCATCAGAACTTGGAAGTGAAAAAGGCTTGCAAAGAATGGGGATGTTTTCTGGTTGTAAACCATGGCATTGAGAAGCAGATTATTGATCAAATGGATTCGGTTGCATGAGATACGTTTGCACTTCCCAAAGAGACCAAACAGAAAAAGGATTCTGCGGGATGGAACCTCGGTTATCTCGCCGACATGCCGGCACTACCCTTTTTCGAGACTATCGGTGTGCCAGGAGCCCCAGATCCGAAGCAATTCAGAAGTTTTCAGATCACCTGTGGCCTCAAGGAAATCCCAAAATCTGTGAGATTGTCGAGGCTTATACACGCGGGGTCGACGAGCTTATAATAAGCATTATCAGAGAAATTCTGAGCAGCTTTGGGGTTGGCCACCATTATTCTTCCAGTGAGTTTGTGGGGGTCCTTCGCATGAACTACTGTAACTCGCCACCACACCAAAAAGGAGGTACTCTGGTCCATACTGATACAAATTGTATAATGGTAATATACCAAGATAACAATGGCGGGCTTAAGGTTAAAAGCAAGGCGGGGAAGTGGGTAGATGTGAAGCCTGTGCGTAATTCCTTTGTTGTATTAACTGGTGATTCGTTTAATGCGTGGAGTAATGGGAGGATTCACAACGTTACACACAGGTTGATATGTGATGGTACTTCCCATGTATCGGTGCCATATATTTATTTCTTCTCAGACCAGACCGTCATAGATGCGCCTGTGGAGTTTTTGGATGAGGAGCATCCTCGCCTCTACAATCCCTTCGTATTTGCAGATTACAAAGATCATCAAAAAAAGAATCCCCCTGTTAATGGATGAGCATAGTTTTGCTGCAGTGTCCCATGAATCATTCCTTGATAAGTTTGCAGGCATTTCAAACTCCTGAATGGAATATGGAAGGCGAGGTTTATGTTCCAAAATGGACAATTGTTTCTGTTGTTTTTAAGAGTTGGGTTGTAGCGGTTTTTCACCGCGTGAATGTGGCACTAGCTCGAGCTCGTAGAGCACTTTGGGTTAAGGGAAAGCAACGACATTGAAACAATCATATGCATATGGAGATGGCGTTTTAAACCAGAATGTTAAACTTGCCCTGCAATCTTCTGCTACCCTTTTATTATGTCATGAATTGAATGTCCTTCTTTTTGTTTTTATCTGTTATGGCATTTAGAATGGGCTTCTGCTTTTCCTTGTGAATCGACCCAGATTGAAGGAAAGGAAGGACTATTGGGAGTTGTTTGTTTTTCATACCTCAGAATCGTGATAGCATGTATACATTTCTTTTCGCCTCGTTTTTATTTTCGAAATAAAAGAGTAACTGCCATGTGATAGTGAAATAATGGTTGAAGTTTATACCGTGGGTGTTAGATCTTTAACCGGGGTGCTTTCCTACTTAATTCTTAAAATTCGGGTGACATTTAGAGACGAAAGTGAACAATGGCCGTTGAGTTCGATTTCTAAACTAGTAGTAGTGAGATATAAACTTGAGCCATGAATAACATTAGTGGATATTTGTAGATTTGTCGACTCATGGCCGCTTTTAGGCTAATGTTTGTTTTTGTCTTGGTAAAAGCTTTTCTTGGGCTGAATCGTGTGTAATAGTGAGTGCATGTTTTTTCTTAGAGGCCTACGTGAGTGAAATATTGATTTATCAATACAGATCCTGTGATGTGAGTCATCGTATTATAAGATAAAAGAGTTCCATCGAACTCTGTATAGTGAGATGTTTTCTTTGGAGCGACTATGAGGATAGGTCGAGTAGATTTTCGTGAAATAGATGGGAATGCCCAAGTTATTCATATGTTGTTATAGAGATGGAAGAGAAGGCATAGTTCATAGGAAGAGTATTTTGCTTTGTTTTTCCCCTTCACGATAGTTAACCTTGTGATTGGTGACTCGAGATAGAGGATCTTGTGTTGATTCACTTATATTTCCCATGAGACTATCCTTGCTTGTTTAAATTCAAGTATCGAATGAAATGGGTTTCTATTAAATCCATTTTGTAGCTTAGCAAACCTTCAATAATTCAGGTAGGGACTTTCTGAGTAAGTGTTGACTGAGGCATGTGTGAAAATAGAATGGTTATCTTTCTTCGAATTGGGTTAGACTTGTATGAAAATGGAAAAGGTAGGAATCGACTCAGTTACATATTTTAGTGAGCTAAGTCCTTAACTCTTACAATGATCATACGAGGGGTGGATTACGGGTTTATTACTGATTATGTGATGTAAGATAATAACAACCTTTGGTGAAAAGACTTCTTCTTGATCCTTGCTTGTGTAATCCAACTATAGTTGTTGTATGTAATTTTAGTTGGATAGAATCTAATTTATTTAACTTCTTGATGAAAAATAATTAGGTTCGGTGAGAATTGCTTGGTATATTGAACCTTCAGATAGTTAGTTATAATGTTGTGAGTATTATATGTATGTTGGTTTATTCAGCTGAGTGAAGTTAACTTTAATCTTTGACTGATTTGTGTTCATATATGGTTGGGACCTATATTCTTCCTAAAACATGGATGTGCGTTAATGCAGTCTTGTTAACAAGTAATTTTGAATATGTTAAGTCATTTGACCGATCTTTATCTTTTTGGTTAATAATAATAGAATGATGTTTGGGTGTTAGATTTCAATCACGTAATCCATAGGATTACTTGACTGAAATCTAAATACTCTCAGCCTTGTTGTCTTCACCAATAAGGTCTTACCTTGATTATCTTTGGAATATTTCTCTCTCTTGAATATTGGGATTTCTCCTTGTTGGATGGTATAAATCTCGTCATCTTGTGAAACATATTGATTAGTGGTTTGTGATTTGATCCATTCTTGAGTTTAGAGTTTTACTTTCATGATAATATAGAATGTTAGCTTACTGTTGCTATGGGTAGTCTTAACATGCTCAGTTCTTGCGAACTGACTTTAGTTAATATTTGTGCAGATGGATTATGCGAGTAGACTAGAGGAAAAGAGTGTTAAAGGTTCATCTGTACAATTTATGAAGTTCCTTGTAAAAATGTCGAATGTATTGTAGAGTATTGTTGTTGTAACTGTTGAAACTTTGGCTTGTTTGGTTATCATGTGAAAGATGAAATTTGATTACCGCTTGGTTATGGGATATTCTAGTGTATTTTAAATCCTTAGAATAGTAGTGTGGCATGTTCCATGTTATTACGCTCTTGTTCCCTAGTCATGGATTAATAGAGATGGTATGTCCCTTTGGTTTGTGCATCGTGTTGGAAAGAATTGATGTAACCTTGTTTTGTTTTCGCAAACGAGTACTGTTAAACTTTGCTCTCGAGTTAGAATGTTGACTTGTAAATCCTTCTAAGGCATAGTAGCAATGAGTTTGTAAGCACTATAAAGTGGACTGGATAGTCCTTATAAAAGTTAAACGAAAATTTATGTATATGAATATATTAATGTAGATGTGATCTACTTGATAACCTTTGAGACCTGGAACAATCAAGAGGAAACTATCTTTTGTAACGAAATATGATTACTTTTTTTTTTCCGAGCCAAACTAATAAACATTATCCTTTTATGGTGAAATCTTAAATGATCTCATGGTGAAATCAATGGTTAGATTTTAGAAGATGATAGGATTTAATAAGTAGGAGGGAAATTGATTAATAAAACCTTAAATCTCTCTCTATCGTTTGAAATGTTTTCCTTTGTCAAACTTAATTAAGTAAAGTCTAGATGGAACATTTAACCAATCTTGATAAACTCTTAACCTCAATAAAAGACTGATAGTAAACAATGTGACCCTGAAGCTAAATTTTGTTGTCCTTCTACATAATGCCTTGATTCATGGTGATATTTCTTAAGCAAGGTCAAAATTTGATCCTTAAACAAGAAGTTTATTGTTATGAACCCTAAGCGGTACTTTCCACTCAATCGGAGCTTATGCCTTCACTTGTGCAATAGAGGTGTGGAACATGTGTTAGTGGCTTGAGTAAGATTAATTAACCTTGTAAGAAATGGAAAATGTTCTAAAATCAAATGAAGAAAAAAAAGCTTTGGACATAAAATTGATGATCCTAGTTTAGAAATCTTGGCCTTAAGCTATTTAGTCAATAGTTGAAAAGAAAGAAGTTCTCCCTTGTGAAAAGAATTGGGTGAATCATTACATGAAATTTTATAAGAACCTAAGTTAAGAATTAAGAGACATTTTAGTAAACAAGAAAATTTAGCAAGAATTTCCTCATGGGATGCCCTAAATGTAAGTGTGTCATATGGTTGGACTTCCATGTTGTCTTGTAAAAAAAAAAGTTATCCTGTATTTCTTGTGTTGTTCGTGTGTGTGAAATTTTGGGTTGTTACATAAAATTCCACCTTTTGTATAAAGATAACTTTCCCACTCCATGCCTTAGTCAAAAATAACTTCTCTCTCTCCCTCATAGAAATCTAAACCTCGTTTAAAATTTCAAACATCTTTCTACAATTTTTTGTTCTATCTCCTCTTTTCTTCCCCAGACTAATCAAATCTTTTCCCAACGTACATATCCTTATATAGGTCACTCAAAGATGTATAAATATTTTGATTCATATTATTACATGTACTTGGTGTGTGTCTCGTCTATCCATATATAAAGATATAGTATTGAAATCCAAAGTATTTGTAGCTTTAGGGTTAATTCTAACTTTGATGTGGACACTACACCATATGTCTAACATCATTTATGCCTTATGTTCTATGTTATTACACACTTGAGATGTTGTTTGCAAATATTTTCTTTTGCATTGAGAATTTTTCCCCTAAACAAATCATGCTAGATTAGTTTATGGAATCTTTAATTATATTTTATACATTCCTTGCTTGATATTCCAACCCATATGTCCTTTGGCCCTTTGTGTGTTGCTTTTTAAGTCTATAAATTTTGTACTTTTCACACACTTCCACCTTTGGTGAAAAGGTAACTTGCATACTCCTTGACCTAGAAAAGTATCAAAAATCCATAAATATAAATTTTATGGCATTTGTATTCCTTTGTTCTTTCTATCGTTTATTTGTAAACCTAGAATCAATTTCTTGAGTGATGAAAGAATTTTGATTTTCCTTGGATTGGGACTAGTATTTGATATCTAGATCTAAAAACTAATTAAAAAAAAACACTTAAATTGTGAATTAGATAAGATATGTAACACCACCATATATTTCCCCACTTATTTTAAAATCTAAACAAGTTATTTTTTTAATTATTTATTGTATATACTCATTAATTAAGTGTAATATATGTGTAAGACATCTCAACTCTTAATTATCTTTTTCCCAAATAAAATGTTAAACCAACCTATATAATTTTTATTACACTTTTAAGACTATCACAGTCCACCACAAGAATTCAAATAAGTTGTTTCATGCTGTTCTAAAGCTTTGCATTTAAAATATACATATAAATACTAAATGTCCATCTGCCCTGTAAAGTATGCTTCTTTCCCTTTATAACGATAATAGAAAAATAAACCTACACGATATAATTTTAATACACAACGAATTCTCTCCCGGCATGTAGTGCTATACCATTTCTAAAATAAGTGTCTATGTGGCGTTCTCTATAGCTCTTCCGCTCCCTCGGTGGAACAAAATAATAAATAAATTAAAAAACCTACACAATATGGTCTATGAATCATATATAACAAAGGGGAATGGTTAACATAGGTTTAGATGAGTAGAACTAATTTAAAATTACTTAAAATGATCAGTTGATACGTTGTTTTACATGAGATTAGAGGCTCTTTGAGCGAGTCCTTACATAATGGATGGTCCCGATGACATGCATGATTGTAGGAATTGACAAGTGAAAAGAGTTTCACTGATCTGTAGTGATTTGTATCCTAGTGCACAACACACAAACAATTGTGTGAAATGTGTTATAGAAGGCAACTCATAGTGAAATAGTTATAGAAAAAAACTAATTTTATTGAAATTTGGAGTATATATACAAAGTTATGGGAAATTCCATAAGACAAATGTATTCCTGGAGATCTATTGTGTAATGCCCACATTTTACACATAAATACCACAATAAAATACCAGGATAATTTATTTTTTTTTACTTACATTTTTCACTACACAACACCATAAGGGCTCTAAGAAGATAAACTTGACAATTCACAACAAAAGGGACTCAAGGATTTTCCAACCCACAACACATCTTACCATGATTACGTCTTCGTTATGATTAACCATCCTATAATATTATTATATAAGTATAATTTTCTACCTTTTTTTCACCTCTGATTCATAAGTTCATTCCACATTCAACTTACATTTTGACCATTTAAGTTGGCTTTTATCCCTTATGACAATCTCCATAATTTACATAAGTATTTGTCATATTTCAAATTACATACAAAGTTCCTAATTTTCTCATTCTTATGTTAAGATTATGCTTCCCAAATGCTTATTCAATGTTTAAATTTTACCCTTGTTACACAAGTGAATCTAATGTGATGTGAAGAAGAAATCTTATAATTAAGGGAGATTTAGATTCAAGATAGCTTTTTGCCATAAAAGTCTTGGTCGGTATAGTTATTTCTCTACCATAGTTATTATAGTTCAATAACTTGTTGAATTCCATATATATATATTTTGGTTCCTCGAATTTTGATCTCACCAAGGCAATTAATCTTCATTGTAACATAAGAAAATGATTAATTAAGTTATAAGGATTCCAAGGGTGAACTTAATCCTAACCTCATATATCATTTTAATCTTAAATGATTTACTCTTACATAGCACTATGGTGTCATTATTAGCATTGTTTTATAACAATCATAGACAAAATAACCTATACTTTTAAGAATGGATTCGCTACTATAAGAAGTGTAATCTAGTACAAGACCTCTCATTTCCTTGCTCTTATACATTGCAGTGTTAAATGCATGTTGCAGCCAAGACATAGAAGACCAATGTGTTATGTTATTAGTAACCAAGGTAACACATTTAGCTGAGAGGATTTAAAGAGTTTATTGATAAGAGTTTAAGTCATACAACAACTATTTCACTATCTCCATTTATGTCGTCTGGATTTCACAGGGAATTCATTAGATGATGAAGTTAATTTATAGATCTAACTTCATAAGATGTGGTAGTCCACTAGGATACTAAGGGATTAATAACTCTACTTATTCCATATAAAGTTTGTCTAGGTCGTTCACGACGATAAGGCTAAACATACTAACCTTGACGGTAACACAAACTAGGGGTCTTATTTACCTAATCTAGGAGGTTCCATCGACCACAAAATTTTAAGTTCATTTTATGGTTTCGGTTTATTTTAAGCTAAGAAGAATCACACATGAAGACATATTATGCACGAATGTTATACTAGGGTTGAGTGTTTCGATTAAATCTCTTTATTACATTTACAAGGTAAGAATACAACACACAAATAAATTAATCATTTATTGAACACTGAAAATGCACTACAAGATATTAACTTCAAATTTATTTACCATATATATATCAAACCTTTATACCATATGTAACTATGAATCAAATTGAATATATGATTAAATGCACATTTCCTAAGATATCCCTAAAACTAGCATCTCATACATATTAGCAAATGTCAAATATAACTTTTCTGTAACATGAGACTACATTATACATAAATTCATTTTACAAGGACCTATATAAATTACAATAATAAATAATGAATTACACATCGCCTTTTCTCCATCTTTCTTGCATCCTGCAAAAACCATGTGAGCATGAAATCAGCGATAAATTGCTGGCATGGAATCCACCCCAAATCTAACATAATCAATGTTTTACTTTTCTCATTTACATATAATAATAATTATAATTTTCATTCGAAAGAAAAGGTTTATAAACATGTAATCATTTCACTTCATTTGTAACCAAGGAGAGAGAAACACCATTTTGTCAAAAATTCTATTTCACACAACAACTTACACTATAGAGTTTTCAAACAGTTATTTACATATGTCAAAAGTTTCCAAAGTGGTTTGGCAACCCGACAGGGTCTTACAACTTTCCTTTTTTCATTTTGTGTTAGCTACAAAAACGTTCCAATTAGGCTTGGAGGCTAAGAAACCACTTTCAAACATTGTCTTCGATGAGAAAACACATCACAGATACATTTATATGTGTCCACTTATATACCAAGAGTTCATATGAACTTGTGGAATTCAGAACTAGTGAACAGTTTACGATTGGCGGCTAGTTTTCTGGGGTCATCAGTCATAATTGGCCTAGTTGCAAATGATTAAAAGTTAGCTCAAGGCCTCAGTAAAAAAATCAAAATAACATTTGATGGATGTACATGCCATGATAAAATTTGGACAAGTTCCCGCATATGTGGAGAATTGATCAAAGTCGATGGAACTCAGAACTAGAATACTATTTTAAATGGAAAAAATGTTTTCTGGAGCGACAAGTCATAATTTGTCAATTTGACCTCATCAAACTATGACCGGAGGCCTCAAAATGCCTTTTCCAAACTATCAAGAAGAGTGTTTTTCTTTAAACTTAAGGTTACGAGGAATTTTCTAGTAAAAATACTAGAAGTTTGCGAAGGTGATAAGCATTTCGTTGTTGAGGATTAAAATGGCGAGCTGATACGAAACCCAAATTTTATTTTAAAAACTTCCTACAACAGTAAAATGGTGTAATAGGGCTCCTAGAAGGGCGTTGAAAAATATCACAGAAGATCATTTAAGGCTGATTCAAGGATTGAAGTGAATCCTCACATAACAAGTACACATATGAAAGTTAACATCTTCTTTCTAGAGTTATGAGGATTATTTTACACGTCTTCAAAATCATAATTTATTTATTTAAACAAAGAAATGGTCATCATATTTACTGGGAATTCAACTTCAAATTTTCAATACAAAAAAGGTACCGTATAGAAAACTAGTTTTAGTTGGACATTGCTAGATCATCATGAAATGAGGGTTTAAGTTTAATGTGTACCAAGGAATATTAGATCATGTGAGTTATGATATAACTTTTAATTTTTTAAAACCAGTTTATTTAATAAAATCAAATATACAAAAATCCTTGGTTTAATTTTTTTTATTCCATTGCAAAAGAAAAACTAAAGAACAAAAATTATGAGAGATGAAGAGAGATGAACCATGCCTGGGAGAAATTAGCATTTGTAGTGCAAGAGGTTTTTCCAAGAAAGTTCATCTACACTCCGAAAGGCTTCAAATGTCTTTTAACATTCTTGCAAATAGTTTGTGTGCATCATAAATCTAGAAAACCCTTACATTACTACATACATCTACTCTACCAGAGTGCTTCTAACTACCAAATCTAATAAATCCTCTATTTTGGCACAGGCTGGAGGATGCTCGCAAAGGCTATGAAGCCTGTTCTAAATTTTTTGAAAGGTTCTATGCCCTTTTAACCAACCCATTTTACACATTTTTTGCCATCACTACAATCCATCAAGCCATATTTCAGGAATTTAGATGAATAGTTCACATGCCAAGCACATGACTCCATTTTGCAAATACCTATCTCTTGGGAAATTGCAACAAAACATATGAGAAAATCCCCATTTTGGTGCAGGTTGGGAGGAAGCCAGCAAAGGTAAACTGTCACATTGGAGGCCCGATTGCATACCTGACTACCAGATCATTAATAGCTACACACTTGACAAAACCCCCTTCTCATTATGCTAAAATGGTTGCTTACGCCTTATTCCAGATCTCCCATTTTGGCACAGATTGGGAAAGGAAGGAAAAGGAAAGTAAGATTTCCATTATGCTTTGATGGATGTCCATACTCTTTTGCAGAGATCATGTGTTGGTATAGCCATGGAGGTGCTGAAAAGGCTGTGAAGCTTGGATTTCCATTGATTGAAAGGTTCTACAACCTTGTAAAAACCCATTTGTACATATTATGCCATCATTATAGTCCATGAGGCCACCTTTTAGGAATCTATTCAAACAAATCTCATGCAATAAGCACACTTCCATGTTTTACATACATATATGCGAGAACACTTGCAATTAGAGCATCGCGAAAAGTATCATTTTTGTGTAGGATGGGAGGTAATTGAAAAAGGGTAACTAATCACATTGAAGACCTATTTGTTGTATCGATGTGACAGTGTGATTTCTTGTGAAGGAGAAACCCAAGTATTCTCCTGCATACCATCGAAACACATCTCGTGAAAGTTTGTCCCATTATTTCATTTGTTCAAACAAATTTCACCCTTCAGTGCCTGGAGATTTGAAATTGGCTCTTTCTGCCAAAATGTCATGTCCCTCCTACTAGAAGGTTGTCTAATTACTACTAAATTTATGATGCTAACTAGGTTTCACCATGGTAGATGCCTTAGGTCCCAAATAAAATGCTTGTATTATTATGAAAGGAAAAGAAAAGTCTTAAAATATGCAATGATGTGTCATTGTCCATAATTTTTTGGAAAATCATCCCATACCATGCTACTTGAAAGTCCCTTCCACACTCCAACACATCATCTTGAACTCTGATCACACGCATAACATTAAATCCTTTATTATTTTATTTTAAGTTTTTTTGTGGTAATACATCTCCCTTCCCTTATAAGTGCATCATCCTCAATGTGACAAAATCCCAAAGATCGAAGGGTAGGTAGGAAGGAAATTCAATAGTGACCCATGTCGTTTAACAAAACAACTTGTCGATATAACTTGACTACAAGGAAACAAATTACTTTTAGAAATATGTTTAATTTTAATGTTTTGTGAAGATTGGTAGTTCTCTTTTACTTTATCAATTAGTTAGTTTTTACTTTATTTTATTTCTTATTCTCAAGCTCATAATATTTCATTGTTTCAAGATTTCACTTTATTTATTTTTGTGGGTGCTCAATAGTAATTGGCATCAAGATGTCACACAAAACTCACACATCAAAAATGACCCACAAGACATATCGCTACATACTTTAATTAATGTATCACATCACAAGACCTATAATTCCACTGGAAAGACAAATACGTAGTCCACATAACCAAGAATTTCCAACAATTATGTCACATGCATAGATCCAACACACACAAGTGACTAACAAACAATGAATCATGATGTTGATACATATACCACTGGTATCACATGACCCAAATACCATGAATATACCCACACAACTCCAAAACAAGATCTAATAGTATATATCAACCCAAGGAAACGTCAAACCTTAAACATAACAATGTCTACAAGACTCACAAGAGTACACATAACTCATAACACTAACTCGAAAAATAAAAATAAATCACAAAACAATCTCCATATATCTCCTAAAGCATCATAAAAGAACTCCACATATCTCCCAATGCATCAAAATAACTCCATATACTTCCCAAGCATCACAAAACAAATACATATACCTCCAAAGAATCACAAGACAACTCCATATACCTCCCAAAGCATTAATCACACCCACATAAATCTATTATTCCTCCCTCAATTCTCTTATGCCTCCCTCAAATACCTTATGCCTCCCTCAAATATCTTATGTCTCCCTAAAGTCTCGATGCCTCCCTCAAGTAATAAAAATAAATAAATTTTCCTTTTTGATCCCCAAAAGAGGTCGGTCACCCTAAGGCCCTAGGCAGATAGAGTCCAAACACCTCTAACCCAAGTGATATAATGACTTGTGGTTCAAAAACCCACTAGTTATTTGCAAATCCTTGGGGCATACCTCTATACAATGAAGCATGTCCATAGGTTCCACCACTCCATGGTGAATCCCATCACCCTATTCCAACACATTACGACATTAGAACCAGCATAAAAATCCATTTTAAATGCTAAGTGGTAAAAATCCAAATCCTTGGGCTAGGCTATAAAACTTTTACACTTGGTACATAAATTTAAGACTATGAAAAGCAAATGGATAATTAGCCATAGTTAGTGCAAAAATTCACATGTTAGTGAAAAGCCCAATTAAAATGCCCAAATATAAGAACATGTCAATCAAGAAAATTGTTGGTTCTAGTAAGAAAAGGGAAAGTGTTCAATTCAAGAATAAAATACATGTAGAGAAATAAAACATTGAAATAACTATGTGGCCTTATAGGGAGCCACCAAAGGGGTACTCAACGAGTTGTTGCACTCAGAACATCGATCCTCAACTCATAAAATAACACATCAAATAATACAAATGTCATCATCTCTATCTAAATCAATGCTCCACCACTTCCACAAGGCTCAACATACTCATAACTACACTTAGGTTGAATCCATATGATAGTCATATAGGGAGAGAGAAAGGAGTACAAGTTGCCATCTACTTGAGCCTAAGGTGTTCGCAAAACACAATATGCAAGACACCCATTTAGCAAGTACCATACATACCAAATGAACAAATGTGGGTTCTTATCTATATAAGACTCCACTTCCTATCTTGTACTTGGCTCAAGTGATTGGTCAACATTACACATTTCCTCACTCAAAACATACACCTTTTTACCGATATCCCTTAGGGTCGGTTAGTGTAGGGTCCACAACATAACACATAACTACATCACTAACACAATGGTGATTCATGCACATTAACCATAGTGTCTTACGTAAGGTATATATATAGGGTAAACAAAAATCATTTCTTTCATGGGTTACAATATGTAATGCCCATCTAAAACTCCCCACATGAGACCTAAGAACCACCTAGGCTTAGTAAAAAAAAATTAAGGATTTTTTTTTAAGTGTCAACAACCAAAGTCTCGAGGACAATTGAATTCAACTAATAACTTTTCCCATTATAACAATTACTAAATTCCATATTATAAAGCAAAAGTGTAATAAATCCACACCTAGCTCAAATCTCCTTAGGGATTCATTTAATTACTAATTACATTGATATTAAAGCTAAAAAATCCTTGATTAAAAACTTTAGGATTAAGGGACCAAAACAATTAAATACCCAAGATCAAAGACAAGATCCAAGACAAGAGCAAGATTTAATTATAGGAGGAAAAATACATAATTAAAATTATACTCATAAATTCTTACTTACTAACTCCCAAGACTCATTTAAGGAATTAATTTGATTTTCCCATAACTAATGAAATTAAAACTTTCTAAAAACATTCCCATTAGATAGGAAATTTCCTCACCTTTCCGATGATATAAAGAAGTCCTTCTAACTCCCTATAAAACTCCAATTGGGCTAGGCGGCCTTGGGAGAATTTATTTTCCCAAGGGCGGGCCTATGGGCTTAGAGAAGAAAATTTCCCCAAAGGCATTCGAGTGGGTGAAGCTAGGGAGGAAATTGGATTCTTGATGCTTGGAGTGAAAATGCACTTTACCCCGTGTGCCTGCAAGTCCATGGTGGGACTTTGCTCCCAAAATGAAATTATACCCCGGGCCACAAGGGACATGTGGCACATTCTAAGCCAACGTGGGGAAGCGGGTTAGTGGGGACAAACATACATTTTTTCCTTAAGGGTTAAAAAGGCGCATGGGATTAAAAACCACCCGGGACTCCATTGGTGCCGCATGATACCACGTGTTAGATGTTTGTTGGCTATGGATTAGCGGGTCGGCGGGAGATTTGGAAAAGTTGACTTTTGAAGCATAAAGCTTTGGGACACTCTACGCCTCCACCGACACATCGTGGAGACATGTGTCATCCCAACCATTGGCTACATGTCAGTGGCCCTACAGGAGAGGCTAGGAAAATTTTCCAAAATTTTATTTTGAAGTGCTAAGCAAAAAAAGATCCGCGCCTCCGCTAATGCCTCTCTAAGCCATGTGTCAGTCAATGATTGGTTGCAGGCTGGTGGGGACATGGGGAAAACTTAGAAAATTTTCCTAATTTTTTTTTCAAACTTAGATTATTTTTCCACCTAAAAGAAGTTTCAGGCCAAGTGGGGTAGTGGGAAACTTCATGATTTTTGTGTTTTTGAAAAAAAAGCAAAAAAGGCAAGTTTTGGCCCGTGGTCCACCTAGCAATATTTTATTAATTAAATTTGACAGTTAGAATATTTTCAAAGCCAAAATGAAGTGAAAACATGAGAAGCCCATAAATTTTTATTGGGAACTTTGTTTTAGGCAATGATGTATTTTGGAAAGCTCTCAAAGTCCTCTTTCCACATGAAACTTAAGATTTTAATTTTGATGAGTTTTGTAGGGTGATTTTTAGAAAACATTTTCCTGTCACTTAAAATGTAAACTGGTCTTTTTAAACTTATAAATTTGTTCAAATCCACCATGAATTCTTTCTCAACATGCCAAATAGACATGGAGGGTTTCACTTGGAAGAATTTGGTATGGATTGCAAGAGTTAAATCGTTTGATTGATTTGTAATTCAAATTTACCAATTTTTTTATACAGTAAAAGTCTAATTTTTTTTTGTCTAAGCCCAATTTTGAAAATTTATAAGGAAATTTATTAAGTATTTTAGATTTTTTGGGAACATCTTGATCATATTAGAATCAAATTGATATTTCATTTGCCTTCTATAGTTTTCAAGGTCATTCTGTTCATTTTCTGATTAATATTTTCCAGTATGAAAATTATCTAACAAAGCTCTACAACTTCCACTTGAATTGATCCATTTACATTTACCAAATTTTAAATATGAATTCATTTCAAACCCAATCTAACATATTAAGTTGATTCAAATCAAAGTATTCAAAATCCAAAATACAGTTCTGATTTCCAAATCATGCATTTCGAAAGAACAGAACAATATAACATCTCTTCATATGTATTCAACATATTGTATTTCAGACACATATTTCCAATGTAGAAAACTTCCACTAATTCAAATGAATCTTGTACAACTTATTTTCCATTTTTTTTTGTTCATGGAACTAAATACAAGATATAGTCTTCCATAAACAAATATAACTTTCATAGCTAAAACAGAGTAGCCTTTCCATCACAATTAATATACAATGCCATCCACTTCAAAGTGGGAAAAGGTTACAATAAGAAATAATCTCAACAAGGACTATCAAATTTTCTTTTTCCTTTGCTCTAATACAACAACATGAAAATCCTTCATTTTCCAGTTTGATCACAACAAAGGTAGGGGAAAGGCAACACTCTCCACCCAACCAAGAAATCCAATGAAAATGAGAAGCCTTTCTTCTTCATTGGAACCCAAACCTAAACCACAATGTAATAAGAAATGTGTTTCAACTCATGGCAACAATAGGCTTCCACAACACACATGCAATTTCACATTTAAAACATAGTCCAGAACAAAACTATAGTTTGCAACCATAGATAAAAGACAACAAAAAACACTTAGGCTTCCTCATGCAAGTAAAATGAGGAAGAACTATGGGGGATGCTACTTATGCCTCCCAAAGGGAAAATGGGTATTACCACCTGATTTCAAACCATAAAAAATATAGTATATCAAAACCATGACATGCCCTTATGCCTCCCCCAAGTACCCCTTATTCCTCACATTTTCTTATGCCTACCCCAAGTATCCCTTATTCCTCACATTTCCATATGCCTCCCCAACCTCTTATGGCACCCCATAATGAGTAAAGAAATGTAAGCTATTTCTTTGTAAGGTGGAACCCAAATCCCAACTCCCTCCACAATTTTACCTCCCCAAACACTTATGCCTCCCATAAAATACCCCATAGTCTTCTCCTACACCATCCCTAGGAAGTCTACCCAACCAGCCAACAATAAAACAACACATTCAAACATTCAGCCATTCCTAAGTGCATAAGATAAATTAAAGGATACTTTTTAAGAGCCAAGCTCCTACCTCTCCATGATGGATTTTTTTCCAAGGTTCCAAAACAACAAGCTTTCCAATGCAAAACATAGTCCAATATCAAAATCTACAAGCATGCATAGTCTCCAATCTTCTCCAAAAGCAATAGCTCCAAACAACAAAAAAATTCACCCCAAATGAAGTATGCAAAAATTAAGCAACCAAAAGAGTGTAACCCCAAAACAATAAAATGAATTCGAATATATAGAAGGGGGAAGAGAGGAGGATGAGGTGGATCTATGTAGGATGCCACATCACACATCCTCAACTCCAACTCACAAGTCAAGTTCAATCTCAAGAAACAATAAATAATTAAGTGAATAACATGACAATTTTACTTACACACTCAAATCAAGCCCATACCCCAAAGGAATGAAGTTAATTTCAAGCAAGAAGTGAAATTAAAACATTCATATTGACTAAAAAATGCATAAAGAAAGTATAAAGCCAACTCTCCAACCATAGGTATGGTGTTTAAACAAATTTAAGAGGTATGGGACAAGTTTAACTTGTCTCACAAGCCTAAAAATTAGGCTCAAGGACAATTTCAAATTTCCAAGAAATATGGAGTGTTTCTTACTCCAAAATCAACTTACATACCTCTTACACATTACTTACACATTTCTTACAACACTTTTAATTCAAGGCCAACAACTCTATTAATTACTTTCTTATAACATATTTTAATTAATTAACTTAATAACAAGATTACTCACAATATTATACACCATATAATAAATAATGAAAGGGGGTCAAAGAAACACAAAATAAACACATGAAAATATTAACAAAGGGACTAAATAAAAGAAAATACATACAACCCCTTGGTCACATTTAAATGTGACCCCAGGGAATCCCTAGCAAAATCAAACACATAAACAATATAGTTACCATGGTGACCTTGTTGAATTCATCTAGAATTCCAAATTGGTTGGTCTTCAATCTCTTGATGTTTGTTGTGATATTTTAAACCTACAAAATACAAATAACTCCTTCGGCCTCGTGGCCATATTAGAACATCCCAATAAGTATAAATATAATTTCAAGATCATCGACATATATGTGAATCACAACAATCATCAAGACAATCAGCAATATCTCTTACAATTTCATCCACAACTATATCATCATCAATTTTAATTCAATTCTCATTTTCTAGGTCTACTCAAAATATCCAAATATCACAAGTCCAAACTACATCTATAATATAACCATGTCAAACAATATATCAACATCAATATCTAAAATGTCTCTAATAATCATCATGCACCATATATGAATTAAAGTCCATAATAAACCATGATCTAACATCTAACATCATGTTGAATTAAACTATAACAATGTCCATAATATAGTTAGTAGTATCATGATCAATATCACAAGGTGTCGGAGGAAAGTGGGCACTACATCCCCTCCCCTTAGGCTCAACTTCCTCCTGGAAGTCACTAGAATAGATGTGGGAACTGAACTCGTAACAAAATAGCATCCTCCCATGTACCTGCAATCTCATAATATCTATCCCACCACACACAGACCTGATCAATCTCTCTTCCTCAAAGGCACAGGGTCCTATGATTTATAATGTGAAGAGGCTCCACCATCACCTTCCCCTGATCCTCCACTGTAATGATGTCCAATTTAACACATGAGAAGGATCGTAACATATCTCTTAAGAACTAAAACATGAAACACATCATTCACGTGAGACAAGCTAGGTGGAAATGCTAGACGGTAGGCCAAAGGGCCAATACGCTCTAAAATATGAAAAGTACCAACCAATATAGGAGGTAACTTATAACCTTTTCCATAACAAATAGGGATCTTATGTGTGACACGAAGGAAAACCTTCATTCCCACATCAAAACTACAGTTGATCCTATGTTGGTCTATGTACTTCTTATGCATGTCTTATGCCTCCTACATCCTCTTTCTAATCATAACCACTTGTCGCGATCCATGTCCTGTAATAAAGCTAGTGTTGACAATTTTTACACTTGTGCAAAAATGGGAAACTCGAAACTTCATCATTATGATGAAAAGTCTTGGGTGAAGTATACCTAAGCTAAGGAAGTTTGATATTTTTAGTTATTGCTGAATTTATTAATGATTAAGTGAAATCTGCAGTTACGTGTGTAGTATCAAAACATAACAGATCACATAGTTTGCAATTTCATGTCATCTTTAGCAAAAGAACACAAAGCCCCAAAGGACAACTGTGTTTTCTTGATGAAGACAAAAATTACAAATTAGGTGAAGTTCTGAGTTTTGAAGTAGCAAATAGAAAGGCAGATTACAAAAAATCAAGAGTTCATTAATGAATGTTACAAGTTCCTATCAATGTTCTTTCCTTCATGATTAAGACATTCAATTATGTTATTGAGTTCTTTATTTCATTATACAATCCATATAGAAAAGTTAGAATGTATGAGGAAATACACAACTCATTTGCATAATTCAATGTTTTATTAACAAGGAGAGTCAAATGTTTCTTGCACAAGCCGTGGGATGTAAAATCGAAAAGTAAAGTATTGTGACTAAAAATTAAAGTACAACTACTAAAAAGAAAGGTACACATACATGAAAGAGAAAGCAAAGGAGTATGAGTGAACCCATCATTTCCATGGGGGTTTTGTTCTTCGATTGAAGCATATTCATCTCTGTCTTTTGTTTATCCTTCATCTCCATGGAAGAAGCCATTGTACCTGAAAATAAGAAAAGTTAACTATTAGTTATGATCTTAGGGATCGATTCATATTCCTACACTATCCTACTTCATGCATATGAATCTCTCCTAAAAGGATATGTATTATACTTGAAGGATGCATGCTTTATTCACTCAAAATGAAGAAGGAGAAAAGAAAGAAGAAAACATGGACATAAGAGAAAAAGTCTAAAAAACTGCATGCATGCTTTATTCACTCAAAATGAAGAAGGAGAAAAGAAAGAAGAAAACATGGACATAAGAGAGGCCAAAAAGTCTAATTATTTTCTAACTATTTTTCTAAGTGTGTAGGTACATGTTGCAGCCAAAGAGAAAAATAGACAAGTCATAAGTTCATGCAATAAAAGGAAGAATGTACTCAAAGTTCCACTAATCTGTTCGAAATGGAAGAAGTTACAACAAAGAATAGAGACTAGCAATAGAAGCACATGTTTCAATTTGCAATAGAAAGAAAAGGTAGAATTTGAAAGCTGATGTTTGGCTAAAAGAGAAGGTCGAGTTGAAAGGAATAAAGACAAGATTCTAGAAAAAATTTGATAGGGCTTCACCATGTAAAATGGATATTTACAACTTTCCATCATGTTGTTTTTAACTACTACATGCTTAAAGCAATGATTTAAATCAAAAACACAAAACTACTATCTTTGAAATGGATGGAAGATAGAATTATAAAAAAACATTGTTAGCGCTTTGTCATGAAAAATCAACATTTTAATTTTTCGAGAATGCCATAAATGTTACTTATAAAAAATAGAGCCTCTATCTAAAACAAACAAGCTTTAGAGATCAAATTGAATGTAAAAAATTTACAGCTACAAAGATAAAAGTCATCTACATTTCAGAACAGATGAGCTATTCAAAGCTTTCAGAAGGCCACTTGCAAGGTAAAAAATATCAGAGCATATACTTCAATCATAACTGATAAATTAAATTCAGTTTCAGATATAAAATCAACTTAGAGTCAAAAATACAATAAACTAAAGGTAACAAGAATGTTTTCCAAACAAAATCCATTTTGACAAGTAAGAATCAAGTACCATTGCATCATTTGAACCCCTTAAGTAAAGATAACAAGACATATTCATGATGCTATAGTAAATTTGATGAGCTCATTAAATGCAAGATTCATAGTTAACTAGACAAGAAAACCACAAGAGGTCAAAAGGATTTCAACTTCACCATGGCTCAGCTCAGCAAAGCTGAAATATAGAATAAAATAGTCTAGGTTTGCTTTAAAATAGAATAAGATAGCAAAATATCAAATGTATAGAAACCCCAAGGTATTAAACATCAAAGAAAAGGATTTCTACACAAGGATGAAACACCAAATAAGTGAAGTGTCTAATCAAATTAGGGAATGCAGAGATTAAAACAATGTGAAGTGGTTTTCAACTTGTCAAAGAAGACATTATCATCCTCCAAATAGATTGTAGAACTAAAAATGAAAAATTTTGAATACCCACATTAATAAACCTTTAGATCTAGTGAGGTTCGATAAAAATAGGAATACCCTTTTAGTATTCAGAACACAAAATCAAACGGAAAAGTGTTGAATCAAAATTCATACACATATGAGTTAAAGAAATATTCAATTATTTTAGAAACTATCTTTCCCATTAAACTCATTTTCCAGTTGTAGATCTGATGAAGTATATACATATTCTTAATTTAAATGATGAAGACCCATTAAATGGGTATGAAGAATCAGAATAAGAAATAATAACTTACCGTTCAAATTGGAGTTTAAAAACCCTCGAAGGATGAAGGATCAAAGCCCAAAAAGAAGAACTTAGTATAGTTTCCAACTCAAAAAGAACCAAGGTTTAGAGAAACCCAAATTGAGGGTGGGAAAACATACCTTCCCTCATCAAATGGTGATGCAGATAGCAAGAGATGATGGCCACTTTGAAAGGAAAACCCATAGAAACAAAAGAATGACAGAGCCAAGGTCAAAGAAACAATAATGGTAGCCCACACTTCAACCACCTTGCTAGAAAACTCAAACAAAGCGGATAAAAATCAAAGCACTATAAATCTAACTCAAAATATTACTCAGAGAGAGAAGATGAAAAAAATCCATAAAATGACAGAGAGGTCGAACACATCCGCTCACAAATCTTCACAAGCTCAGCTCAACTAGATCTCATTATGAACCAAATAAATCTCGAGTAACATGAGCTCAGAAAGCTTCAAAATAATGTTAGAATCCTTACAAAAATTACTCGAGAAAACTGCAACAAGATCAAAATGATAGACAAATATCAACATCAAGATCTCATGGCTGCACAAAAACCATAAAACAAGATAAAGCTCAAAGAACAGAAAGTGAACATGAAAATAAATGAGAGAGTGTTTTATAGAGAAGGAGCTCCAAAATATAGTGAAATCCAAGCTTGAATGAAAATAGAATAATGGCGTCGAGAGAAATTTTGCTAGGGCTTCGCCCGCTTCACAAAAAAATCCAAATGAATGTGCTTTAGGGTCAAGTTCCCTTTACTGCCCAAACCCAAGGAGTGGGTTAACTCAAATTCAACCACAGTCAAAGATAAACGACATCAAACTCCAAGGACACAAGATCAACGTCATCAAATCAATCAAAATGATCAATGCAAACCAAGAGAGTTAATGCCACCACCAACATTAAATGCTAGGTCAGAAACCCTAACCTAGGGTCAAAAAATCGATGGTCTCCGATATAAGGATAAAAGATCAACAACAAAGAATAAGGCATGAACATTCAAAATAAACCACCAGGGTCATAACTAACCTAACTCTAGTTACATAAGGCACCGACAAGTCACCAAGTGATGAGTCACCATGGAGAAGGGGATAGCCCACATGTCCACCAAAAAAATCATTGCAAATGACTTTCAAAAGTCTAAACCTTAGTGCATGCTTCAAATAATTTAAAAAGGGATGACCAAATCATATACCATGATCACCAAAAAGGTGAGTTTTATAATATGCTAAGGCCGACAACTTAAAGGTGGCAGACCATATGGTATGGTCATTCCAATAATCAAAGGTGGTCGAGCATTGTGGGGTGGCTTTTATAAAGTGCCCCTCATGATTTAAAAACATAGTATATGCTAAGTCCATAAAAGTGGCCAAACCCAATGAAGACAAGAGTTTAACCACAGGTGGTCCCCACTTCAAAGAGCTAGGTTGATTTGCAGAGTGTCACTCATGTGACCATTTTTAAAAAGAGATGTCAATATCAGAACATGTGCACATAGAAGTGGTCCCCACATGAGGAATTATTTTTGCAAATATTGCTAAGTATTGTAATTATTTTTCTCACATACATGGAGTTGTATTTTGCATGCCTGCACAACATGACAAAATAGAGAAGAAAAGAGTTGTGTGTTCATGGAAAGAGACTTTCCTAGCAAGCAACCTTATTTTTAGCAAATTATTCATCCTTCTTTTCTTAAAAATAGAACAATCAACTTCAATTTGACTGTAATGTAAGTAAGGCTAATAATGCCTATTTGTAATTACATGCTCTATTTTTCCCTTTATCTATTATTAAATAAAGGATAAAAATAAGATGCATGGGTGAGTACAAGCCTTAGGCTATTTTTAGGGAGAGGGTGAATTTTATTTTGGATATTATGTGCCTTTGCAAAGGATGGGGGGGACTAGAGGACTTTTGGATATATGAGTGTTAAAGCAAATTTTTGAATTTTTCCCTATGAGTGTGAAGTATTTCCTACATTTCCAAGTTATTTTGCATTCTTGAGTATGTTTATATTAATCTTGTGAATGCAAATTCCTTGATCAATCACCTTACCCTGCTGCAAATTCACTCTTTTCTTCTTAATTTTAATGTGCATGTTAACTTATTATTAGTATTATTGTGATTCTCCTCAAGTATAATCAAATGTTTTTCCTTAGATATTCTATAGAAAAACTATTAGTTTGTGCATCAAGAATCCTTCCCAAAATTTGTCAAAGCCCTCATACATATTTGGTGTATCACCTTAGTTTTAATCATTTTTCAGTCATCATTTACTCTCAAACTCCTAGAAATCAGTTTAGGATACACCAATAAGGAACCAGCCTTGATATCGAGAGACTAACCTCAAAATAGGTATACCCACATACCTGAGGTGTTTCCATTGTATCTACGAAAGAGAGATCATTTGTGCAAGCTTAGAAAAGCTGCAGCCATCTCTCTAAAGGATGAAATTTCGAGAGATAATATTTTTTGCATCCGGTGGGATGACGAATCAGATCTACATGTGAATTACAATTTCTATAGTAGATCTATAGCAGATCATAGTAAATTAAAAGTCACTGTCGGGAACAAGCTACAACAATTTATTCTAAAGATTCTAGGATCTTTTGGCGACTCTGTTAAAGTTTGATATCATACCAGTATTGCAGCATGTTCCATGCCTAAAGTGACTACAAGATCATCGGTAAGAGGAATTCCTTCTGAGTTTGTTTCTTTACCTTTGAATTTTGCTAGAAGGAGAAGAGTTGGTAATACTTTACCTTATAATAGACATGATTTTGGTAACCCTCCTCCTAATATTCCTTCACCACGTATCAATTTCTCAATTAATATCCTAGTTTTTCAAATGGCTATCCAACCATAAAGGAATTTTGTAACCTTTACTAATGGCAGTCCATTAGTAATCCTAGTTTACCACGAAATTCATAATGCTTCCATGAAAAGTTTGCCATCATTCACGGGTGAAAATTAGGTTACACCAGCTGAACATATCAAAGATGTTGTAGCCCTATGTGCATTCCATAATATCACTCATGAAGATGTAGCTTTAAGACTTTTAGCTACATCTTTTAAAGAGTAAACCTTGTAATGGTATAAAACCTAGAAATTTAAAGCATAAGAACTTGGGATAACTTAGGTAAAAAATTTCTGAAATAGTTTTAGGATAATTTAGATCATTTTCTCTCATTTAATAGTTATCTACTATTAAAATATCTCCTAATGAATTTATGTCTAGCTTCAATATCCATTTTTGCGAACTTGGGAGAGAATTCCAAAGAAGTGTCAATCCTCAAGCTAATCATGCTTTTCTTTATTATCTTAGAGCATTAAACTATGATATCTCAAGTATGATTAAATCAATGGGGAGGGACACTTCCGGATGCTTACGATATTGCTTTATGAGCTAAAAATAGTCGTATTCAAGCTGAAAATTAGCACCAAGGCCATTAATGCCATTTTTTACGATTTAGCACCTATTCCTCACTCTATTACAATCATAGAGACTAATTTTGTAGCTCCATTAGATGATGTATTTAAAGCTTTGTAGCCTATGGGAAATAAATTGAATTCGATTGAGAACAAAATTGCATTACCTAGCAGATTCTATCAAGCTCCTTATCAGCCCTATTAATAGAATCAACAAAACATGCAACCTTACTAGAATCAAAATTATAGGCAAGGTAGTTTTACCCAAAATCAAAAGGTTACAGCCTTACCAAAGAAAGTTCATCTAATGCTTTAGTTCATCTAACGCTTGGTAATATGGCTATGGCGGAAGAGTGGTGTCAAATGTTGCAATCAACCTCATTTAGTTGTAACTTGTCCAAATGCTTTTTTGAATTTGAATCTTGTTACACAACCTCAATCTGAAACATTTTTCATGCCTCAAATAGAGGGTGGGCAATAAGAAACTCATGTTTAGAAAGCACCTGAACATAATTTAGTTAGTTTTAATGAGGAGGATTTCATTGCAGTCACTACTAGGGCTCTAGGGAAGGTTTCTGAAAATAAAAAGCAACAAAATAGGCCTATCCTACTAACTATTACTAATAAGACATCATCTACAACTCCAAAGTCAACTAACAACCCTGTTGTTCCTCAAAAAAAAAGCAAGTGTTCCAGTTAATAAAGGCCATCACAAATAGCTACAACTTGATCCAAGAAGACTATTTATACCTTAGATATCCAAGGCTGTTGAAGAGAATTAGTTTTCACTAAGGCCTACTCTAAGACAGTTGAGTCTGTCTCTAAAACATTTACTTCTTTTAACATTGTTGATGTAATGAAAAATCATAATGTTAACATCTCAATGTGGGACACTCTAAGTATTCTGGACAACAAAATTTACTCTCTCATGAGCTAGCTAAGTTTTAGATTTCTTCAAATACAACAAAAGGAACTTCAAAAGATGGACATGGTCATTGGAATGTTTGAGTAAGACCACATTAAAGAAGTTAAATGGATGGTTCAAAAGTTTTGAATGCTCATGACATCAAGAAACCACCACCATTTTATTTATCACTGATTATTGGTGAAAATCTAGTTCATAATTGCATGGTGGAAAGTGGTGCAAGTAGCACAGTTATGCCAAAAGTGATTGCGAAAAATTAGGTTTGTAGTATGAGCCTACAGAAAGGAGCATCTTACAGCTTGATGGAACTACAACTAATACAACCAATATAATCAAAAATTTAGAAGTGATGTTACATGCTTACCCAAATGTTTCTATTATGCAAGATGTTACTGTTATGGACTTGCCTCCATACTTTGCTTTATGCTTATCTAGAGATTTCACAGCAAAAATAGAGGTTATCTTTCTTTAGATTGGTCTTCTTATTTTTCACTACTTGTTATGGTACTAAAGTTACCATTAATTGAGATCCATTGGCCAGATTTCACATTGAGTCTCACTCTTTGAATGCAGTGGCTAATTATTCAGCCTTACATCAGTCTGATTTTGATGAGGTAGCTCATGTTTCAGCATTGGATGGTGTTTCTAACATGTTTATGGATGAAAAAACAATGGAAGAACATGCTCATGATATTTTTAAGGGAGTTTAAGAACACCTATTTGGTGTGTATTATATGCATGAAGAGAATACACCACTTCCCTTGCTATCCAAAATAGAAGATTCAACAGAAGGGATTTGGAAGCTTTATTTTGATAGAGATAAGAAAAAGAAAGGACAGGGAGTAGGTCTAACTTAACTTCAACAAACGAGAGGTATTTCTCAGCTTTGAGTCTCCAATTTTCATGTACTTGTAATGTAGCTGAATATGAAGCTTTAATTCATGGCTTACTTTGGGCTAGAAAGAAAGGTATCAGTATGCTACATATTTTTGGTGACTCTAAGTTGGTTATTAATCAAGTTAGAAATTTCAATGTTTGTAAGAATCCATTAATGAAGTCTTACATACATAGAGTTTCAAACTTAATGGAAGATTTTGATGCTATTAACATTTAATCTATTCCTAGAGTCGAAAACAAGCATGCAGATAGACTTACAACAATTGGGGCTAGTTTTGAAGTGCTGGAATAGATTGAAAATATGAAATTCCAGCCTCATATAAAGTTAATTGTCAGGCCCTCAGTACCTGATAATGATTCAAATTGGCAAGTTTTTGAAAGTGATGATCAAATTTGTAGGTTTTTACAAAGAAGAAGTTGAGTTTTCTACATTTAATCAGGATAAATTACTACACTTATATGGTGACCAAATTGTTTAATTGAAGATAATTAAATTGTCTCATGGTCTTGTCATTACAAGACATCTTTAGCACTGATAATCAGTTAAGAAAGGTCAAGACTAAAATGTCAACTCAACCTGATAATTATGAAGAGATCATGGTTGATGAAGGGAAAAATCTATTTCTTGGGAAGGTATGTTCCTTAACTGAAAAGCAGTCATTTATTAATCTTTGCAAAGAGTTTAAGGATGTTTTTGCTTGGAAATACCAAGATCTCAAAGGATTGGATCCCAGTCTAGCACAACATACAATTGAGTTGCAGTAAAAATATAACCCTATTAGGTAGAAAAAGAAGCTTGTGAATCCCAAAATAGAGCCTTTGATGAGGAAAGAATTATTTAAGTTGATTGAATCAGGTATTATCTTTCTAGTTAAGCATTCAAGTTGGGTAGCCAATCTTGTTCCTTTTAGGAAGAAGAATGGTGAAATCAAACTATGTGTAGATTTCAGAGATCTTAATAAGGCTTCACTAAAGACCATTACCCACTCCTAACTATGGATGAAATTTTAAGAATAGTCTCAGATTCAGATAGACTATCTCTTCTAGATGGTTACAGTGGATATAATCAAATTTTAGTTCAAGAAGAAGATAGATACAAAACAACTTTTACCACCAAGTGGGGTACTTATGCTTAAAAAAGGATGCCTTTTGGTCTTTTGAATGCTGGTGCAACATTTCAACATGCAATGGACATGGATTTTCATAGCTTATTAAATAAATGCATCCTGGTTTATTTAGATGATGTTACTATATTTTAAAAAGATTCTAAAGAACATCTAATGCACTTAAGGTAGAATTTTCAGTTGTGCAGAAAATTTGGAATATCTTTGAATCCATTGAAGTCTATCTTTTTAGTACATCAAGGCAAATACTTGGTCATATTGTTTCTAAGCAGGGTTTAGCAATTGATCCTTTCAGGATCGAAGCCATATCACAACCATCATTGCCTCATCATAAAAATTCATTACAGATTTTTCTTGGAAAAATCAACTTTGTTAGGAGATTTGTTTAGATTTTGTAGCATTGGTTAAACCACTCACAACTATGCTGAAGAAAGAGAAAACTTTCTCTTGGACCAGTGAAGGAAGAGAATGATTTGAAGAATTCAAATCAGTTATCTCTCAGATCTTACTCTTGCAAATCCAAATTTGATAAAGATTTTACAATGTATGCACTTGGAGGAGCTGAAACAATCTTAGCTATATTAACTCAAGTTAATGAAAAATTATTGAGTAGCCTATTGCTTTCTTTGGATAGATCTTTCATGATTATGAAACAAGGTACACATTTCTTGAAAAGAAAGTACTTTTAGTAGTCAGAGGACTAAATAATTTCAAGTATATGCTTTCGAACAATAAAATCCACGTTCTTGTTTCTCATCCAAGTGTGAAAGCATTCTTACTAAATAAGGAATTGAATGAGAAAAGAGAAAACTGGATAACAAAGGTCATGGAGTATGATGTTGATATTCGGGTTGCTAAAACAATTGAGGGAAAGGTTTATGTGAGAATCTAATTTCTGATATGGAAAATAGCAAGCTATAGAACCAAATGATTCAAAATAGCATGCTGAAAATACGTATCAACAATCAAAAATTATGGTTCAACTAGAAAATCAGCAACCTGAGCTCACTCACGAGATTCAAGAATCAAGATGGATGACTGATTTGGTTAATTATCTACAACATGGCACCTATCCTGGAAGGTATGGAAAAAAATAAATGAAGGTATTTCAGATTACAAGTTGTACCTTATATCTTCATTGATAATGTGTTATTCAAAAAAGATATAAATGGAATCTTGTTGCGGTGTGTTGATTATGATAAAGTTCAGAAAATATCAGAATTCCATGAAGGACCTATAGGAGGTCACTTCTCAGCACGTACTACAACCTTAAAAATTATGAAAGTTGGTTACTATTGGCCTAGCATATTCAAAGACTATTTTGAATGGATTAGAAAGTGTAAAAAATGTTCTTTCTTTGTTGGAAAAGAATGTTTAGTTTTTCTACCCTTGTAGCCTATTTCAGCTGATCAACCTTTTATACAATGAGGTGTTTACTTTATTGGTATGATAAATCCATCATCATCACAAGGACACAAGTGGATCTTAACTACTACATATTATTTCACATGATGGATTGAAGCAATAGCCTTTAAGGATGCTAATGAAGCTTCGATACTATCCTTTTATGAACGAATAGTTTACAGATTTGGTGCTCTAGCAACTATCATATCAGATAATGCTTTAGCTTTCCTTTGTGTAAAGATAATAGATTGGGCTGTCAAACATGGAATATATCTAAGTTCTTCATCTAATTATTACCCATAAGGTAATGGCTTAGCCAAGAGTACTAACAAGAATCTATTAAGGATCATCAAAAGAATGCTCAAGGATAATCAAAGAGCTTGGCATCTGATGTTGAATTCAACACTTTGGGATAACAGAGTGACTCCTAAAAGATTAGTTGGCAATTCACCATACAAACTTGTGTACGGGAAAGAAGAAAGAATGCCTATTTCAATTGAGTTACTTGTATTAGATTTGTTGCATCAAATAGAGTTGCTTGAGAATGAACCATTATAGGTTCCTTATGCAAAGTTAATGGAATTACAAGATCTAAGAGATCAAGATCTTTTGAATATGTGGAAGAATCATAAACAAATGAAGAAGACATTTGACAAGAAATCCAAATTTAGAGTCTTCATGAAGGAGATATTGTGTTAAAGTGGGATGCCGATCGTGCAAAGCCAAGAAGACACTCAAAGTTTGATACACTTTGGAGTGGTACTTATATGATTTCATCTTCAAGGAACATAATGATTTACATCTTTTGAAGCTAAATAGAGAGGAACTTCCCATTCATGAATGTTATGTTTTAAAAAATTGTTTTGAAAATCACCGATTATTAGAAAAATTTTCCTTCAATGATTGTTAGAGTACAATGTTTTTCAATTCAATAAGTGCATTCATGCACATGATCTAGTTTACCGAGATGCTTTCCTAGCTTTAGTTTATTTTGGAAGGGTTGGACCTATCGGAAAAGAAAATTTTGGTTACATGTTTAGACTCCATGCCTAATGGACAAGAGCAAGGCACTAGTCTTTAATCTAGTAGATAGCTTTTCCAGCAGGATCGATAGAAATGTTGACAATTTTTGTAATTGTGCAAAAATGGACAACTTGAAACATCATCGTTATGATGAAAAGTCTTGGGTGAAGTATACCTAAGCTAAGGAAGTTTTGATGTTTTTAATTATTGCTGAATTAATAAATGATTAAGTGAAATTTGTAGTTATGTTCACTATCTCAAAGTAGAACATATCACATAGTTTGTAATTTCATGTCATCTTCAACAAAAGAACACAAAGCCTCGAAGGACAACTATGTTTTCTTGATGAAGACAAAAAATTATAAATTGGGTGAAGTGCTAAGTTTTGAAGCAGTAAACAAAAGGGTAGATTACAAAAATAAGAGTTCATTACTAAATGTTATAAGTTCCTATGAATTTTCTTTCCTTCATGATTAAGACATTCAATTATGTTACTCAGTTGTTTAGTTCATTATCCAATCCATACAAAAAATCTAGAATGCACGAGGAAATACACAACTCATTTGTTGAATTCAATGTTTTATGCACAAGGAGAGTCAAATGTTTCACACACAAGCCATGGTATGTAACCAAAAAGTAAAGTACTGTGACTGAAAATTAAAGTACAACTATTGAAAAGAAAGGTACACATGCATGAAAGATAAAGCAAAGGAGTATGAGTGAACCCATCATTTCCTTGGGGATTTTGTTCTTCGATTAAAGAGTCTTCATCTCCATCTTTTGTTTCTCCTTCATCTCCATGGTAGAAGCCATTGTCTCTAAAAAGAAGAAAAATTTAACTCGTTATGAGCTCGTGGATCAATTCATATTCCTACACTATCCTACTTCGTGCATATGAATCTCTCCTAAAAGGAGATGTATTCTCCTTGAAGAACAAACTGCATGCATGCTTTATTCACTCAAAATTAAGAAGGAGAATAGAAAGAAGAAAACATGGACATAAGAGAGGCCAAAAAGCCTAATTATTTTCTAACTATTTTTCTAAGTGTGCAGGTATAGGTTGCAGCCAAAGAGAAAAATAGACAAGTCATAAGTTCATGCAATAAAAGGAAGAATGTAACTCAAAGTTCCAACAAATGTTCTAAAATGGAAGAAGTTACAATGTAGAAGAGAGACTAGGAATAAAGCACATTTTTCAATTTGCAATAGAAAGAAAAGGTAGAATTTGAAAGTTGATGTTTGGCTAAAAGAGAAGGTCAGAGTTGAAAGGAATGAAGACAAGATTCTGGAAAATTTTTGATAGGGCTTCACCATGTAAAATGGACATTCACAACTTTCCATCACATTGTTTTTAACTATTACATGCTTAAAGCAATTATTTAAATCAAAAAACACAACTACTATGCTAGAAATGGATGGAAGATAGAATTCTGAAAAAAAATTGCTAGGGCTTCACCATGAAAAATCAACATTTTAAATTTTCAAAATGCCAGAAATGTTACTATAAAGGAAATAGAGCATCTATCTAAAACAAACAAGCTTCAGAGATCAAATTGAATGAAAAAAATTACAGCTACAAAGATAAAAGTCATCTATGGTTCAGCACATGATGAGCTATTGACAATTTCTAAGAAGGCCACTTGCAAGGTACAAAATATTATAGCATATACTTCAATCATAACTGATAAATTAAATTTAGTTTTAGCTACAGAATCAACTTAGAGTCAAAAATACTATAAGCTATAGGTACCGAGAATGTTTTCCAAACAAAATCCATTTTGAAAAGTAAGAATCACGTACATCTGCATCATTTGAACCCCTTAAGTAAAGATAACAAGAAGTATTCATGATGCTACAGTAAAGTCAATGAGCTCATTGAATGCAAGATTCACAGTTAACTGGACCAGAAAACCACAAGAGGTCAAAAGGATTTCAACTTCACCATGGCTCAGCTCAGTAAAGCTTAAATACAAAACATAATAGTCTAGGTTTGCATCAAAATAGAATAAGATACCGGAAGCTCAAATGTATAGAAACCCCAAGGTATTAAACATCAAAGAAAAGGAGTTCTACATGAGGATGAAACACCAAATAAGTGCAGTGTCTAATCGAATTAGGGAATGCAGAGATTAAAACAATGTGAAGTGGTTTTCAACTTTTCAAAGAAGACATTATCATCCTCCAAATAGATTGTAGAAAAAAAATGAAGAAGTCCAAATACCCACATTGATAAACCTTCAGATCTAGTGAGGTTCGATAAAAATAGGAATACCCTTTTAGTATTCAGAACACAAAATCAAATGGAAAAGTTTTGAATCAAAATTCATACACATATGAGTTGAAGAAATATTCAATTATTTTAAAAACTATCTTTCCCATTAAACTCATTTTCTAGTTGCAGATCTAATGAAGTATAGACAGATTCTGAATTTAAATAATGAAGACCCATTAAATGGGTATCAAGAATCAGAATAAGAAATAAGAACTTACCGTTCAAATTGGAGTTGAAAACCCTCGAAGGATGAAGGATCAGAGCCCAAAAATAAGAAATCAGAATAGTTTCCAACTTGATAACAACCAAGGTTGAGTTCTTAAGGTGACAAGAAATGAAATAAAAAATGATTATCGGTTCAGAGATCGAGATGGAAACAAAAAGCAACAATGAAATTTTTAGGGTGGGAAAACTTACCTTCCCTCATCAAACGGTTATGCATATAGCAAGAGATGATGGCCAACTCGAAAGGAAAACCCATAAAAACAAAAGAATGACATAGATGAGCTCAAAGAAACAACAATGGTGGCTAACACTTCAACCAACTTACTAGAAAACTCAAACAGAGTAGAAACAAATCAAAGCACTATAAATCCAACTCAAAATCTTACTTAGGAGAGATAAAAGACAAGTTTCAGGCCATAAAATGATAGAGAGGTCAAACACTTCCACTCACAAAGCTTCACAAGCTCATCTCAACTAGATCTCATGATGAACCAGATAAATATCTGAGTAACAAAGCTCAAAAAGCTTCGAAACAATGGCAGAATCCCTTAAAAAATTACTTAGAAAACCGCAACAGATCAAAACGAAAGAGAAATATCAACGTCGAGCTCTCATGGCCACATAGAAACAATAAAACTAGATAAAGCTCAAAGAACCAGAAAGTGCCGACCATGAAACCTGAAATGACAGAGAGTCTTTTACAAAGAAGGAGCTCCAAAATACAGTGAAAGCGAGCTCGAATCATAACAGAATAATGGCATCGAGAGAAATTTTTCCAGGGCTTCACCCACGTCACAAAAAATCCAAATGAATGTGCTTTAGGGTCAATTTCCTTTTATCACCCAAACCCAAGGAGTGGGTTAAATCAAACTCAACCACAGTTAGAGATTGATGACATCAAACATGAAGGACACAAGATCAACATCCTCAAATCAATCATAATGATCAATGCAAACCACTAGAGTTAATGCCACCGCCAACATTAAATGTTAGGTCAGAAACCCTAACCGAGGGTCAAAAAATCAACGGTGTCGGATATAAGGGTATAAAGATCAATAACAAAGAATAAGGCACGAACATTCAAAATAAACCACCAGGGTCATAACTAACCTAACCTGAGTTACAAAAGCCACCAACCAAGTCACCAAGGGATGAGTCACAGTGGAGAAGGGGACAACCCATGTGTCCACTAAATAAATCATTGTAAATGAATTTCAAAAGTCTAAACATTAGTGCATGCTTCAAATAATTTAAAAAGGGACGACCAAATCATATACCATGATCACCGAAAAGGTGAGTTTTATAATATGCTAAGGCCAACAACTCAAAAGGAGGCAAACCATATGGTATGGTCATTCCAATAATAAAAGGTGGTCGAGCATTGTGGGGTGGCTTTTATAAAGTGCCCTTCAGGATTTAAAAACATAGTATATGCTAAGTCCACAAAAGTGGCCAAACCCAATGAAGACAAGAGTTCAACCATAGGTGGTCCCCACTTCAAAGAGCTAGGTTGATTTGTAGAGTGTCACTCATGTGACCATTTTTCAAAAAGAGATGTCAATATCAAAACATGTGTACATAGCAGGTGGTCCCCACAGGAGGAATTATTTTTACAAATATTGCTAAGTATTGTAATTATTTTCTCACATACAAGGAGTTGTATTTTGCATGCTTTCACAACAAGATAGAATAGACAAGAAGACAAAGTTTCTGTGTTCATGGAAAGAGACTTGCCTAGCAAGAAAACCTTATTTTTAACAAATTATTCATCCTTCTTTTCTTAAAAATAGAAAAATCAACTTCAGTTTGACTGTAATGTAAGTAAGGCTAATAATGCCTATTTGTAATTACATGCTCTATTTTTCCCTTTATCTATTATTAAATAAAGGATAAAAATAAGATGCATGGGTGAGTACAAGCCTTAGGCTATTTTTAGGGAGAGGGTGAATTTTATTTTGGCTATATATTGTGTGCCTTTGCAAAGCATGGGGGTTCTAGAGGACTTTTGGATATATGAGTGCTGAACCAATTTTTTCTAGTTTTTCCCTTTGAGTGTGAAGTATTTCCCACCTTTCCAAGTTATTTTGCAGTCTTGTGTATGTTTATATTAATCTTGTGAATGCAAATTCCTTGATCAATCAACTTACCCTGCTTCAAATTCAGTCTTTTCTGCTTAATTTTAATGTGCATGTTAACTAATTAGTAATGTTGTGATTCTCCCTCAGTATAATCAAGTTTTTTACCCTTAGATATTCTGCAGATAAACTATTGGTTTGTGCATCAATAATCCTTCCCAAATCAGTTGTGTATATACTTAGTCAAATCCCTCATAGAAATTTGGTCAATCACCTTAGTTTTAATCATTTTATAGTCATATTTTACTCTCAAACTCCCAAAAATTAGTTTAGGATACACCAATAAGGAACTGGCCTTGATACTAAAGACTCACCTCAAAATAGGTATATTGACAGACTTGAGGTGTTTCCATTGTATCTTAGGAAGAGAGAGATAATTTGTGCAAGTTTAGAAAACCTGTAGCCATCTCTCTATAGGGTGCACTTTCGAGAGATAACAACTAGTCCTAGAGAAACCCTATCCTCTAACCTGTCCCAGCTAAGAGGTGTCCTACACTCTCTGCCATATAAGGCTTGGAAAAGGAGCCATGCCTATATAAATATGAAAACTATTATTGTAGGAAAACTCCACCAAATACAAGTACTCCTCTGCATCTTGCCTGATGATCCATCACATACATCCTAAGCATGTCCTCTAAAATCTTATTCACCCTATCAGTTTGTCCATCAGTCTCAGGGTGATATGTTGTGCTGAAGTTGATCCTCATCCTGAGGGCGTGCTGCATGGTAGTCCAAAAATGGGAGGTATACAAAGGATCGTGGTCACAAATGATGTTTTGCTTAATCTTGTGCAGCCTAACGATCTCATCCAAATAAACCCGTGCCACTACACTAGCTGTATAAGTGGTCTTAACTAGAGAAAAGTGAGCCACTTTTGTTAATTTATCCACCATGACCATGATGGCATCGTGGTGATATCTCGACATCGATATTCCAACAATGAAGTCCATTGAAATGTTTTCCCACTTCCATTCTAGTATACACATTCTAGTAAAACATGGAAAGAGAAGGCCAACTGGATGTTGATGCTTGGCCTTCACTTTTTGGCACTCTAAAAAGTGTGATACAAACTAAGCCATGTCTCTACGAAGTCCTCTCCAGTAATATAACTGTCTCAAGGTAGCATGCATCTTCTTCACCCCGGGATGGGCTGAATAGGGTGCATGATGTGCCTCTGTCAAGATGTCCTAGCTCAAGCCTTTATCTTTGGGAACATAAATCCAACCTTTGTGCTGAGAAGGCCATCTGCCTCTAAAGAAAAACCATCGAACTTTCCCTCAAGGGGTCTATGAGACTCAATCTCTGCTCTGGATACAATGTAGAAGTTTTCATGAGGAAGCTACTGTAGAATCCTACTCTGTAAATCTTTCTCTCACTAAGGTGGCCATAGCCACATGCCTCCGTCTACTAAGAGAATCTACAACCACATTCTCCTTCCCTTTCACATGATCTATCTCCATGTCATACTCATAAAGAAACTCCAACCAATGTTGCTGATGAGCATTGATATTGGGCTACGTGAAGAGGTGGTGAAGACTCAAATGAGCAGTCATGAGTGTGAATCTCTTGCCAAGAAGAAAGTGTATCCATCAAACCAAGGCATGCACAACTGCCGCAAGCTCAAGATCATGAGTTGGATAATTAAGCTCATAATATTTGAGTTTGCGAGACTCAAAATCCACCACTCTTCCCTCCTGCATCAATACACCTTCAAGTCCTCCCAAAGAAGCATCTGTGCATATGAAAAACTCACCATGTGGATCCAACACTACAAGAATAGGTGCTATAGTGAGACATTCCTTCAGTGTCTTGAAGGCCTACTCGCACCGGTCTGACTAAACAAACTTCTTCCCTTTCAGCTGAAGAGAAGTGATGGGGTGTGTAATTTGAGAGAAGTCTTGAACAAATCTCCTGTGGTAACCTGCTAATCCCATGAAGCTACACACCTCAGTCATAGTAGTGGGTGCTGGCCAATCCATAATAGCTCTAATCTTGGAAGGATTGATGGCAATACCTTCCCATAAATGATATGACCCAAATACTGCACCTTTGTCTAAAAGAATGCACACTTCTCCAAGTTCCCATAAAGTTGGTGATCTCGAATACACTAAAGAACCCTGGTGAAGGTGCCCCTCGTATGTGAGTAAATCAAAATGTCATCAAGGAAGATGAGCATGAAGTGATCTAAGAAGGTCCTAAATACCCCATTCATCAAACTCATAAACACTGCAAGGGCATTGGTCAAGCCAAAAGGTACCACTGTGAACTCATAGTGGCCATATCTCGTACGTAAGGTATCTTATGAATATCTCCATTTGAAATCCTCATTGATGGTAGCTTGAATTAAGTTCTATCTTAGAGAAAACTATGGCTCCTTCATCTGATCAAACAAATCATCAATACATGGAAGTGGATAATGATTCTCGATCGTTAATTTGTTTAGCTAGCGGTAATCAATACACAACTGTAAGGATCCATCCTTATTATTTACAAAGATCACTAGTGCACCCCAAGGGGATACACTAGGATGAATTAGGCCTTTCTCTAGAAGGCCCTCAAGCTGCAACATGAGCTTGCGAGCTCGGGGTAGTCATTCGATAAGGTGCTCATGAGATAGGATCTACTCTTAGAATCAAATCTTTATGAAAATCTATCTCACGTCGGGGTGGTAACCTGGTAGCTCCCTAAAAAGACATCAAAAATTCTCTCAAAATGGGATGGTCATCTAACGATGGTCACTAGACCCATCCTTTGATCGGTGAGTAACTGTGATAGAAAACATCTGACAACCCCGTTGCACACACCATTTAAGTTGCATAGCGGAGATGTTGCAAGTAGAAACGGTTCTCCTGACCCCCGCTAACACTACCTCAACTCCTATATCATCTATACAAGATATGATCTTGTGGTAACAATCCACTTTGGCTCTATGTGCAGATAACCAGTCCATGCCCAATATGAATCCATAAGAACCAAACAAAAGGATACGAAGATTCGAGATAGTGGTAAAATGTCCCAAATCCACTACACACTCCTTAACTAAGTAGTCTAAAGAGATCTTTGCTCTTGAAACCATCTCAACATCCCAACTATGACCCTACATAGCTACCACTAGCCTACATTGCTCTACTAAAGATGGTGTAATAAAGGAATCAGAAGAACCAGAATCAAACAAAATGGAGGTAAGAATACCACCAATGCTACCTATAGTCTCAATAATTATACTATGATGCTCATCTACTGTGTACATCCTATGACTGTGCCCCATGTCACCAATAGTAGGCTTTGAGATTTTCATCTTACCCTTGTTATTAGGGTTTTAGTGGGTAGTCTTTCCAAAAGTGTCTAGTAATACAATATCCAAAACAACTACCCGATCCTCTCCCATGAGTAGCGGCTCCAGTCGGTACTCTAGAGGGTTGTGATGTGGATCTCGATGACTTGGTTATGGACTACTAAGGTCTCTTATGGTGAGCTCCTGTTGATTTATCTCTAGAAGCTCCCTATTTCCTAGTGGGACCCCTAGGAGAAGGCCCCATACTCCGGCCCTTTGTGCATCAAATCTCTGTGGAGGTATATAAGGTTGGCGGGACTTTTGTTGTTGCTGTTATGGTCTGAAAGATGACTTTGTTGAACCCTGTCCACCACGAGGAGGAGTTACTGACCCCCTTAATCTATTTTCCTACATCTATTGTGTACGGCTTCAGACTCGGTCTCTATCTTGGTGGGTCTTTCCCTGAGTCTCCTCTATTATATAGGCCTTCTCAATGGCCTCAGCCAATGTCTGTGGACAATGGATCTGTACTGCACATCTAATGTTCAAATTCACGCCCTGGATGAACCTATGGATCTGCACCCACTCATCCTACATGTAATAAACGTACTGGAGTAGATCCAAAAATCTACTCTCATACTCAACCACTGTAAGAGATGCCTATTGGAGGTCATGAAACTCAACAATATTTTGTTGTATGATCCTTCGAGATAAATATCTACTCCTGAACCACTCCTCAAAGAGCTCCCTGTAACTTTCTCTGAATCAACATAAAGCTTCTTCTCCTTTGTCCTCCACTAGACACCTACTCCATCCCTCAGCAGATGGATTACAACCCAAGCTTTCGTGTTGCTAGAAGAAGGGCAGAGCTTGAAGCATCCACTCAAGCTCACCAACAAGGCCTTTTCCTAAAATCCACCTATTTCACTAGAATAATGAGTTGTTCGTAGCTTTAGGATATCACTGATGTGATTTGCCACTATAGTCTGGCGGTACCTAGGCCTCTCTGCATGCTCATTTCTAAGCCTAGGGCTCCGAGACCTATCTTTGTGTCTTGAAACCCGGTCTCCCTGTCCCCTCTGTGGTGACTCTGCTCTGATTGACTCCTCATGGGAGTTCTCTCCTCTATGTTCCTCACTATACTGAGGAGATGCATTAGCCTAAATGGATGTCACCCTATCTTGTCTGATTGAATGTGCTCCTATGGTCCCTGCGCGTAGAGTGGCATTAACATCCTGAAGTGTTTGAAAAATTTGTGGTAGGATAGCTGCTACATCTTGATCTGGTGGTGGTAAATCTAAGTCTATGTGAAAAGACCCATAATTTTTTCCGTGCCTCCTGCACAGACCAAGGCGAGAGTCAGTTCTATATTCTAAGTTTTACTCAGTTTTCCATGTTCACTAAAAATGCAATTTCCACACAAAGTTGTTTTCTATATTTAAAAGCGTGCTAAGTTTAATATTGTACTAGGTTTAAATGTTTATGTCTCAAGTTTTCTAATGTGCAAAAGTGTGCAAGATTTTGAACCCACGGCTCTGATACCAAGTGTAATGCCCATCTAGAACTCCCCACATTAGACCCAAGAATAACATAGGTTTAGTAAAAAAAAATTATGGAATTTTTTTTAAGTGTTAACAACCAAAAGTCTTAAACGAAAATTGAATTAAACAATAACTTTTACTGTTATAACAATTACTAAATCCACATTATAAAGCAATAAGTGTAATAAATCCACACCTAGCTCAAATCTCCTTAGGGATTAATTTAATTGCTAATTACATTGACATTATAGCTAAAAATTCCTTGATTAAAACTTTAGGGTTAAGGGACCAAAACAATTAAATACCCAAGGTATTTAATTCCACAAGATCCAAGACAAGAGCAAGGTTTAATTATAGGGGGAAAAATACATAATTAAAATTATCAGGGTAAATTCTTACTTACTCACTCCCAAGACTCAATTAAGGATTCAATTTTATTTTTCCCATAATTAATACAATTAAAACTTCTTGAAAACATTCCCATTAGATAGGAAATTTCCTCACCTTTTTGGTGATATAAAGAAGTCCTTCTAACTCCCTATAAAATTCTAGTTATGGGCTGGCGGGCCTTGGGAGAAAATTTTTTCCCAAAGGGCGGGCTGCGGGCCTAGGGAAGAAAAATTTCTCCTAAGGCGTTTAGAGTCGGCGGAGTTGGGGAGGAAAGTTGGATTCTTGGTGCTTGGAGTGAAAACCACACTTTACCCCTACGTGCCCACAAGTCCGCGAAGGGACTTTGCACCCGAAAATTAAATTATACCCTTGCCTGCAAAGGACACGTGGCACATTCTAAGCCAACGTGGGGAAGTGGGTTAGTGGGGGCAAACATACATTTTTTCCTTAAGGGTTAAAAATGCATGGGATTAAAAACCACCCACGCCTCCGCCGGTGCCTCACGATGCCACGTGTCAAATGTTCATTGGCTGCAGATTAGTGAGTTGGTGGGGAGATTTGGGAAAAGTTGACTTTTGAAGCATAAAGCTTCGGGACACTCCGCGCCTCCGTTGAACGTCGTGAAGACACGCGTCAGCCAATCATTGGCTACGAGTCAGCAAGCCTACGGAGAAGTTAGGAAAATTTGCCAAAATTTTCTTTTGAAGTGCTAAGGAAAAAAAGATCCGCGCCTCCACCAATGCCTCTCTAAGCCACGTGTCAGTCAATGATTGGCTGCGGAATGGCGGGGATGTGGGGAAAACTTAGAAATTTTTCCTAATTTTTTTTAAACTTAGATTATTTTTCTACCCGAAAGAAGGTTTTAGGCCAGCGGGGTGGTGGGAAAATTTGTGATTTTTGCATTTTTGACAAAAAATAGTGAAAAAGGTAAGTTTCAGCCCGTGGGTCTACGCCTAGCAATATTTTATTAATTAAATTTGATAGTTAGAATATTTTTGAAGCCAAAATGAAGTGAAAACTTCAGAAGGCCATAACTTTTGATTGGAAACTCGGTTTTGGAAAACGAGGACTTTTTGGAAATCTCTCGAAGTCCTCTTTACAAAGGAAACTCAAGATTTTAATTTTGATAAGTTTTGTAGGGTAATTTTTGAGAAAACGTTTTCCTGTCACTTAAAATGTAAACTGGTCTTTTTAAACTTATAAATTTTTTCAAATCCACCATGAATTCTTTCTCAACATGCCAAATAGACATGAAGGGTTTCACTTGGAATAATTTTGTATGGATTACAAGAGTTAAATCATTTGATTGATTTGTAATTCAAATTTACCAATTTTTATACAGTAAAAGTCTGATTTTTTTGTCTGAGCCCGATTTTGAAAAGTTCTAAGGAAATTTCTTAAGTATTTTAGCTTGTTTGGGAACATCTTGATCATATTAGATTCAAATTGATATTTCATTTTCCTTCTATAGTTTTCAGGGTCATTCTATTCATTTTCTAATTAATATTTTCCAAGTATGAAAATTATCTAACAGAGCTCTAGAACTTCCACTTGAATTGATCCATTTACATTTACCAACTTTTAAATATGAATTCATTTCAAACCCAATCTAACATATTAATTTGATTCAAATCAAAGTATTCAAAATCTAAAATATAGTTTTGATTTCCAAATCATGCATTTCAAAAGAACAGAGCAATATAACATCTCTTCATACGTATTCACTTTTCAATGTTCAAAACAAAGGTTTCATACTATATTTTAGACATAGATTTCCAATGTAGACAACTTCCATTAATTCAAATGAATCTTGTACAACTTCTTTCCCATTTTTGTTCACGGAACTGAATACAAGATACACTCTTCCATAAACAAATACAACTTTCATAGCTAAAACAGAGTAGCCTTTCCATCACAATTAATATACAATGTCATCCACTTCAAAGTGGGAAAAGGTTACAATAAGAAATAATCTCAACAAGGACTGTCAAATTTGTCTTTTTCCTTTGCTCCAATACAACAACATGAAGATCCTCCATTTTCCAGTTTGATCACAACAAAGGCAGGGGAAAGGCAACACTCTCCACCCAACCAAGACATCCAATGAAAAAGACAATCCATCCTTCTTCATTGGCCCCCAAGCCCCAACCAAGATGGATAAGGAATGTTTTTCAACTCATGCAATAATAGGCTTCCACAACACACATGCAATTTCACATTTAAAACACAGTTTTCAGATTTAAAACACGGTCTAGAAAAAAAAATGAAGTTTTGCAACCATAGATAAAGACAACAAACAACACTCAAGCTTCCTCATGCAAGCCAAAGGAGCAAGAACTATGGGGGATGCTACTTATGCCTCCCAAAGGGGAAATGGGTATCACCACTTGATTTCAAACCACCAAAAATATAGTATATCAAAACCCTGACATGCCCTTATGCCTCCCCAAGTACCCCTTATTCCTCACATTTCCTTATGCCTCCCCAACCTCTTATGGCACCCCATAACAAGTAAAGAAATGCAAGTTATTTCTTTGTAAGGTGGAACCCAAATCCAACTCCCTCCACACTTATACCTCCCCATCACACTTATGACTCCAAAAAATACCCCATAGTCTTCTCCTACACCATCCCTAGGTAGTCTACCCAACCAACCAACAATAAAACAACACATTCAAACATTCAGCCATTCCTAAGTGCATAAGATAAATGAAAGGAGATCATTTCAAGAGCCAAGCTCCTACCTCTCCATGATGGAGTTTTGTTCCAAGGTTCCAAAATAAAAGCTTTCCAATGCAAAACATAGTCCAAGATCAACAATCTACAAGCATGCAACAATCTCCAATCTTCTCCAAAAGCAAGAGCTCCAAACAACAACAAAAATTTCCCCAAATGATGTGTGCAAAAATGAAGCAACCAAAAGAGTGTAACCACCAAAAAATAAAATGAATTTGAATATATAGAAGGGGGAAGAGAGGAGGATGAGGTGGATATTTGTAGGATGCCACATCACACATCCTCAACTCCAACTCACAAGTCAACTTCAATCTCCAAGACACAATAAATAAGTAGGTGAATAATATGATAGTTTTACTTACACACTCAAATCAAGCCCATACCCCAAAGGACTGAAATTAATTTCAAGCAAGAAGTGCAATTAAAACATTCAGCTTGACTAACAAAAATGCATAATGAAAGTCTAAATTCAACTCTCCAACCATAGGTATGGTTGGTAAACAAATTTAAGAGGTATGGGACAAGTTTAACTTGTCTCACAAGCCTCCAAAATCAGCCTCCAAGGAAAATTTCTGAATTTCCAAGAAAGATGGAGTGTTTCTTACTCCAAAATCAACTTACATACCCCTTACACATTACTTACACATTTCTTACAACACTTTTAATTCAAGGCCAACAACTCTATTAATTACTTTCTTATGACATATTTTAATTAATTAACTTAACAACAAGATTACTCACAATATTACACACCATATAATAAATAATGAAAGGGGGTCAAAGCACCACAAAATAAACACATGCAAACATTAACAAAGGGACCAAATAAAAGAAAATACATACAACCCCTTGGTCACATTTAAAGGTGACCCCCCATGGGAATCCCTAGCACAATCAAACACACAAACAATACAGTTGTCATGGTGACCTTGTTGAATTCATCTAGAATTCCAAAGTGGTTGGTCTCCAATCCCCCGATGTTTGTTGTGATATTTTAAACCTGAAAAATACAAATACCTCCTTTGGCCTCATGGCCATATTAGAACATCCCAATAAGTATAAATATAATTTCAAGATCATCGACATATATGTGAATCACAACAACTAGCAGTATCTCTTACAATTTCATCCACAACTATATCATCATCAATTTTAATTCAATTCTCATTTTCTAGGTCTACTCAAAATATCCAAATATCACAAGTTCAAACTACATCTATAATATAACCATGTCAAACAATATATCAACATCAATATCTAAAATGTCTCTAATAATCATCATGCACCATATATGAATCAAAGTCCACAATAAACCATGATCTAACATCTAACATCATGTTGAATTAAACTATAACAATGTCCATAATATAGTTAGCAGTATCAGGATCAATAACACAAGGTGTCGAAGGAAAGTGGGCACTACACGATACATCACATTACCACTTACGCACCTAAAGTACAAATAACTATAGAAAAAAAGGGATCATACACTCAGCAAATGCCCCTAAATAATGACATTAGTCATCACATATTACATGAATTATATGTATGAGGAACACAATATCTAACCTTACAATATGTAGTCAATTGTAATACAACATGGATATGCACACGATTCATCACAGTATCATGACGACATCACGATATAATCTAATTCACTTTATACCAATTTTGTCATGCAATACATCATTACACCTTCATATCACATAATGCCAAAATGCTCCAAAACTCCGCAATCCATAATAAGATTATTTTTCACACATAATAAGGTGGTACATCACACGTGAACTCTTTATAGAATCCATGAAAGGGAGAGATAATAATCTCATCGCAAGCACATAACCATGATAAAAAATACGCACTAAGTGACATACACAACATGTGTTTTCATGATATCACAATTACGACATAGTTCACATCATTCTTATATCACATTACTCTTCCAATTTCTACCACCACCATTCAAATACATCACAACTCTAATTTTCCCAGAGGTTCAAGAGTATGAACCTTGGCCATGATCCAAGTTTAACACCCACATTTTACACACATAAATACCATAGTAAAATACTAGGATAATTTTTTTTTACTTACATTGCTCACTACACATGTAGTTATGGAGAGATAAGTGTCAATATCCACTGTAGAAACACAACAAGGGTTCCAAGAAGAAGAAAAAATGACAACGCACAAGAAAAGGACTCAAGGATTAGATAATCCACAACACATCATTACCATGATTATGTCTTCATTATGATTAACCTTCCTATAACATTATTATGTAAGTATAATTTTCTCCTTTTTTTTACCTCTGATTCATAAGTTCATTCCACATTCAAATTACAGTTCGACCATTTAAGTTGGCTCTTTATCCCTTATGAAAATCTCCATAATTTACATAAGTATTTGCCATATTTTGAATTGCATACAAAGTTCCTAATTCTCTCATTCTTATGTTAATATTATGCTTCCCAAATGCTTATTCAAGGTTTAAAATTTTACTCTTACTACACAAGTGAATCTAATGTGATGTCAAGAAGAAATCTTATGATTAAGGGAGATTTAGATTCAAGATAGCTTTTTCCCATAAACATTCTTTGATCACGGTATAGTTATTTCCCTACCATAGTTATTATAGTTCAATAATTTGTTGAATTTAGATTTATATATATATATATATATATATCTTTTGTTTTCTCAAATTTTGATCTCACCAAGGAAATTCATATTCTTTGTAACACATGAAAATGATTAATTAAGTTATAAGGACTCCAAGGGTGACCTTAATCCTAACCTCATATATCATTTTCATCTTATATGATTTACTCTTACATCGCACTATGGTCTCATTATTAGCATTGTTTTATAACAATCATAGACAAAATAACACATACTTTTCACTAATGGATTCACTACTACCAGAAGTGTAATCTAGTACGAGACATCCCATTTCCTTGCTCTTATACATTGCAATTTTAAATGCATGTTGTAACCACGATATCCACTTATTTCATTTAAATCCCACCATGAGGTCAATCAAAGGAATGTCACTAACTATCCTTGTTTGGTTTTGGGCCAACCACTAGGGTACAAAGGGAAACTGGACACATGGGTTAACAAAATCCCACAATTTTGTTTACACTTCTCTTGAGTCAACTTATTTTAAATACAATTGAATTTTCTATGAGTTATGTACAATTTCCACCCATAAGTTAACCCCTTAATTATCCAATGTTTTGTTTAATTTCAATAGCACCTAAGGATTTACACCTCACCTATATATGAGTTTAAGGCGAAAGGAAAAATATAATATAAAAAACTTCATAAAAGACAAATGTGTTATGTTATTAGTAACCAAGGTAACACATTTAGCTGAGAGGAACTAAAGAGTTTATTAACAAGAGTTTAAGTCATAGAACAACTATTTCACTATCTCCATTTGTGTCATCTGGATCCCACAGGGAATTCATTCGAGGATGAAGCTAATTAATAGATCTAACTTCATAAGACATGGTAGTCCACTAGGATACTAAGGGAGTAATAACTCTACTTACTCCATATAAAGTTTGTCCAGGTCGTTCCTAACCATCAGGTTCATGACGATAAGGCTAAACATACCGACCATGATGGTAACAAAAACTAGGGGTCTTATTTACCTAAGCTAGGAGGTTCCATTGAGCACAAAATTTTAAGTTCATTTTACAGTTTCAATTTATTTTAAGGTAAGAAGGATCACACATGAAGACCTGTTATGCACGAATCTTATACTAGGGTTGAGTGTTTTGATTACATCTCTTTATTACATTTATAAGGTAAGAATACAACACACAAATAAATTAATCATTTATTGAACACTAAAAATGCACTACAATATATTAACTTCAAATTCATTTTATATATATATCAAACCTTTATACCATATGTAACTAAAAATCAAATTTAACTTATGATTAAATGCACATTTCCTAAGATATCCCTAAAACTAGCATGTCATACATATTAGCAAATCTCAAATATAAATTTTTTTGTAACATGAGACTACATTATAGATAAATTCATTTTACAAGGACATATATAAATTACAATAATAAATAATGAATTACACATCACCTTTTCACCATCTTTCTTGCATCCTGCAAAAACCATGTGAGCATGAAATCAGTGATAAATTGCTGGCATGGAATCCACCCCAAATCTTACATAATTAATCTCTTTAGTTTTCTCATTTACATATAATAATTATTATAATTTTCATTTGAAAGAAATTTTTATAAACTGTATTCATTTCATTTCATTTCACTTCATTTCATAACCAAGGAGAGAGAAAGTGAAAGGAAAGAGAGAGAAACACCATTTTGTCAAAAGTTCTATTTCACACCAAAATTTACACTATAGAGTTTTAAAAACGTAATTTACATATGTCAAAAGTTTCCATTGTGGTTTGGCAACTGTGACAAGGGTCTACAAATTTCCTTTTTCATTTTCTGCTAGCTACAAAACATTCCAATCAGGCTTGAAGGCTAAGAAACCAATTTCAAATGTTGTCTTCCGATGAGAAAACACATCACGGATAAATTTATACATTTCTATTTATATACCAAGAGTTCATAGCAAATGAGAATTTGGAACAAGAAAATGGTTTACGATTGGCTACTAGTTTTCTAGGGCCATCGGTAGTAATTGGCCTAGTTGTAAATTATTAAAAGTTAGCTCAATACCTCAGTAAACCACATCCAAAATAACCTTTGATGGATGTACGCACCATGATAAAATTTTTCCAAGTTCCACATATATGTATAATTCATCAGAGTAAACATAACTCATAACTAAAGAATTGTTTTCAAACGAAAACATGTTTTCTTGAGCGAAAAGTCGTAATTGGTCCAGTTTGACCTCATCAAATTGTGACCGAGGCCTACAAAATGCCTTTGACTAACTATCAAGAAGAGTGATTTTCCCCAACTATGAAGGTTATGAGAAATCATCTAGTAAAAATACTAGAAGTTTGCAAAGGTGGATAAACATTTTGTTGTTTGGGATTAAAATGGCGAGCTGATAAAAAACCAAATTTTTTAATTTAAACAACTTCCTACAACTTTAAAATGGTGTAAAAGGGCGCCGAGAAGGGTGTCAAAAAATATCACAGAAGATCATTCAAGGTTGATTCAAGTATTGTAGTGAATCCTCACATAACAAGGAACACATATGAAAGTTAACATCTTCTTTCTAGAGTTATGAGGAGTATTTTACATGTCTTCTAAAATCATAATTTCTCTATTTACACAAAGAAATGGTCAAAATATTTACTGGGAAGTCAACTTCAACTTTTCAATCCAAAAAAAAAGGTATTGTAGAAACTAGTTTTAGTTGGACGTTGCTAGATCATCACGAAATGAGGGTGTAAGTTTTATGTTTACCAAGGAATATTAGATCATGTGAGTTACAATATAATGTTTTATTGTTTTAAAAAAGTGTATTTAATAAAATCAAATCCACAAAAATCCTTTAGTTTTAATTTTTTTAATTTCGTTGTAAAACAAAAATGAAGGAACAAAAATTATGAGAGATGAGGAGAGATGAACCACCGTGTGAGAAATTAGCTTTCGTAGTTCAAGAGGTTTTCCAAGTAAGTTCACCCGCACTCTGCAAGGCTTCAAATCTCTTTTAACATTCTACCAAATAGTTCACATGGATCCACAACCACTCCACGACATTAAATTATTTTACATTCTCCTGATTTGAAAAGGCCTAGTTTGACGACCAATGCTCAGATGGGTTGCCATGAACCATTTTATTTCCATCATAAAATTTCCTCCTCCTCTACCCCTCGGTGTCCCTCCGCCATAATAAATAAATTTTTCCAATGGTGCAATGTGATCAATTTGTGAGGGAGGATGATAGCCAAAGGAATTTATATCCAGATCTCTAGTTTACAACATAACTAAATAATGGATACATATCTCATGGTCTCTAGTGGAAGAAGGCATTCCTCTAGAGGTTTCCATGAGTCAGTGATGACAATCAATATAGTATAAGAACTTTGATTTAAAATAGGTGTACGTTGTTTCTTGAAAATATCTTTTATAGTCACGACCTTATTCATATATCTTCCCATGCCTTTAATGATAATTTTGGTTTTCCCTTTATCCTTCTAAATAAATCTAGAAAACCCTAACATTACTGCATATATCTACTCTACCAGAGCGCTTTCAACTACCAAATTTGATAAATCCTCTATTACGCCACAAGATGGAGTATGCTCGTAAAGGATGTGAATCCTATTCTGAAATTTTGAAAGGTTCTATGGCCTTTTTAACCAACCTATTTTTCACATTTTCTACCATCAAAACAATCCATCAAGCCACATTGGATAGAGCATTTAGCCAAATATTTCACATGTGAAGCGCATGCTTCCACATTTTCCATACCTATCTGCTAGAAAAATTGCAATAAAACATATGAGAAGATCCTCATTTTTTGCACAGTTGGGAGGAAGCCAACAAAGGTAAACTGGTCACATTGGAGATCCGATTGCATCCATGACTACAAGATCATTAGTAGCTACACAACTAACAAAAACCCCTTCTCATTATGCTAAAATGGTTTCTTACGCCTTGTTCCAGATCTCCCATTTTGGCACAGACTGACTTGGAAATGCAAAGGAAAGTCAGATTTCCATTATGCTTTGATGGATGTCCATACTATTTTACAGAGATCATGTGTTTACAAAATATAAGTTTATGGAGGTGTTGGCAAAGGATGTGAAGCTTGGATTTCCATTGATTGAAAGGTTCCACAACCTTTTAACAAACCCATTCTATACATATTATGCCATCATTATAGTCCATTAGGCCATGTTTGCATCTATTCAAACAACTCTCATGCCAAAAGCTTGCTTCCATGTTTTACATACATTTATGCAAAACACTTACAATGGGTCAAAATATAACTATGTCCACCAATAACATTATGTTTTGTACCTTGATTTAAAAAACTATGTCTGACGACCAAAACATGACCGAACACATATAAAATGAAACATTTGCATTTTTAAGATTTCCTATCCTCAAGATGTGCGGGGATCCAAATTTACCTACCTTTTCTAAATTTTTATAGTATTTTTAATTATTTATTTACTGGAGGATGATTTTAAAATATTTATGGCCACAAAGTGGTTTTACACACATTTATGCTTTAACCAATTACAACATCTGAGAAAAGTCTCATTTTTGTGTAGGCTAGGAGGCAGCTGAAAAAGGGTAACTGATCACATTGAAGATTCCTGTATGTTGCATTGGTGTGACAGTGTGACTATCCCATGAAGGAGAGACCCAAGTATTATCTTGCATACCGTCGAAACACATCTTGTGAAAGGTTGTCCCATTCTTTCATTTGGTCAAACACATTTCACCCCTTCAACACCTGGGGATTCAAACTTGGCTCTTTCCTACCAAAACGTCATGTGCCTCCTACTGTAGCTGTGTAATTACTACTAAATTTATGATGCTAACTAGGTTTCACCATGGTAGATGCCTCAGGTCCAAAAAACATGCTTGTATCATTATGAAAGGAAAATAAACATCTTAAAATCTGCAAGGATGTGTCATTGTCCATACTTTGCTAGAAATCACCCCATACCATGCTACTTGACAGCCCCTTCCACACTCCAACACATCATCTCGAACTCTGATCACACACATAACACTAAATCCTTTATTATTTTATTTTATATTTTTTGTGGGCTACTACATATTGATTTGATTAAAACAAATATCTTTGTTGCTATGCAATGGAGAATCTGAAAAACAACTAAAAATATTTGAAAATTGAAATGGCTTCCTTCATGAAGACCATTTCTATCATCTTTTAAGGTGGATTAAAAAGACATAAGTTGAAGAATCTTATATTTATCATATTATTACTATTATTATTTATACTTCACTTGGTGGCATCATATCTCCTACTACATTGATTGGATTTCAAAATTTTAGGACCTGTTCAAAAGATAACACATCAAACTCGATAATTGCCATTAGAACCATGCATATAACTATATATGAATAAAGTCCAAATTTTAAAATCTGCTACTACTACTCTTGTAAAATTAAAATATTAAAAGCTACAAATCATTGCTAAATATTTCTTTTAAAGAATTTCTAAATATAGTTTTTTAAAAATTCTTTTATGGATCACTATTTTATCCTTTATAAACAATTGATGTCATTTCTCTTAAATGTTTTATTATGGAAATCCCTTCTAATTATGGAACTTTTCAAACCCATTTCCTTGGTGTCCTTAATAGTTATTCCGCTCGTTAACAACTCAAATTTCAAATTTAAGTCAAGGTCATTTACTCACTGGGAAAAATTAATAAACACAAAACATCCACAATAGGGTGAAATATTTAATTTAATACCTAACGTCTATATCTATTTTAAATAAATTTATTTTAAAGAATATCAATAGATATCAAGGTACATGTCTTTTTTTGAATATAAATTTATTTAAATTGAAATCTTTTATATTGATTCAAAATTTTACCATCTTTTATTTAAGGAGTTTATTGAGGAATGATAGATTTTCTTAAGTTAATTTTACCTTAGTATTGGATATGAAAACATTATTTATGAAAAACAATGAATTCCAAACTCTATGATATACGAAAAACATTCCTTGTTGCATCAAATGGTGGGGGTTTAAGCTGGAGGTTGTGGTCTTTAGGCGCTATGCAGTGACTCTCTTTTGTCGCAGCTCACCTTTCCAACTTGGGCATGATGTGTTTCCTGGTTGTGGATCTACTACCCCTGCCTTCATTATTGTTACAATTTTATTTCTGGTTGATGGGAAGGTCTCCCTTGGAAAACCCACTCACTCCTCCCCTGCTTCGGGTGCTACTACTCGCAAACATGTTGCTCGCAACCATTGGGGTCCCCTTCCTAGATGTTAGATGATTCTAAGGTGATTGTGTCAAGGAAAGATAAACCTAAGGGCAACCAAGATTCATTCAAAGAGGCATTGCAAAGGGGGGTTATTCTCACTCCTATGAATATATTAGTTAATATCTTGTGTGTTTCCTTTGGCGAAGAGGTTCTTAAATATAAAAAAATCCCTCAAGACCATGCCCTTATCTACAGATCGTTAGTGGCTTGTAGCCCACCCTTCCCCTTTTGGAAGGTAGGTTAGACATTTACCCATGTGCTAAGGGTTTCTTTATTATTATTATTACTTCTATTATTTATTAAGATACCATAGTTTGTGATCTTTGGGCAAGCCAATCTAACTACCTGGTCATGAAACCCTTGTACCCCTCATTTAATCCAACTACCAAGAAACTTTCTTGCAAACCAGTGTGGATTAGATTACCGCACTTGCCACTGTAATTTTGGGACCAAACTTATCTTGTTTCCATTGGAAATACACTAGGAAATATCTTGAGCATAGATGATAAAACCATGATTTTACTCATACAACCTATGTGTGAATCCTAGATGAGATTGATTCTTCCAAAACTTACCTCCTAGCATTCAACTTAATTCAAAATATATCCTTGAACCAACCTCCTTATTATGAAGGCTTACCCTTTATATGCAAAAATTGTTATGCGCTGGGGCACATTGTTGCAAATTGTAAGATGGATAAGAGAAAGAATTATAGGACAAGTAAATATTTTTTGTGGAATAATGATGATCCTAGTCACCTATTTATCTAACCAAATAGTGATTCAAAGGATGTTCTTATCTAAAAATCAGAGCCTACTTCGAAGTTGGTGGAGGGATATACTTCTCCTAATTGGATTGGACATGCATTGCCCCTTATTTCTACTTTGGATGCCATTTCCCCTCCTTTGGTGACTCAACTTATTGTTGAAAAAATAAAAGTTAGAAATTATCATTCTAGTTGTCATAAGGAAAATGTAAATCCAAACAATGATGATGGTGGGACTACCATGGGGAATAAATTAAAAAAAAGTGTAAATGATCCCCCTAAATTACATTTAAGATCACACAATAAGGATCCTCACAGATGAAGTGTGTGTCATTTGGGATTATTCTTAGTTGGTTCATCTTAGCTACCTGGTAGAGGCTACATATTTTGATCTTCATTGTAATGTATTTTCTCCACTTGTACTTGTGGGTTTTTTTATCCACTTAAAACCAAACTTATTACCCGATCTAAATATATATACATATATATCGGTGTGTGTGTGTGTGTGTGTGTGTGTGTGTGTGTGTGTGTGTGTGTGTGTGTGTGTGTGTGTGTGTGTGTGTGTGTGTGTGTGTATATATGTGTAATCTCAAATTTTAATTATTTTTTCTAATTAAGTCTTAAATTAACCTATGAAATTTTCATTACACTTTTAAAAATATCAAAAATAGACAAAAGCCTCATCCCCTTACTAGCCGTCATAAGTTACACATATTTTCATATCAAAAATTTAGAAATCAATGCTTACTAGATGACACAAAATTTAAAAGTGCTACAGAAAAAGACATGATCTAAATCATAGAATGAAATGTGAAGTGTTTAATGTATTTTTAGAGAAACAAAGTAAGTTTAATATAATTAATAATAAACTATATATCTTCAAGGGTTGTCAAAAACAATACGTTCTTCTAATAACTTATGTATGCAATTTATTAATTATTATGGTACTAAACTATACATTTGTGTATGGATTATTTTATCAAATTAAATTTCGGTTAGAATATTATCTTTTCATTATTAAAGTTTTAACTTGTTCCCTTTGTTTCTTGTGTGGCTTTCAAATATTTCACATATTGAATTGTTTTTCTTATAGACGCCCCAAGTTACACACCCCCTAAGTCAATTAACTCCCCATTCCATTTCCCTCAAAAATCCATATCGAATTCATCAATGATAGTTGGTTAATTATCCTTTTCAATCCTTAAACTAACCTAATCTTCCTCACATGTCATTATTATCCATATTTATCCACTTGTGAATTGAAAATTAAAGTTTAATCCTTACCCACTCTTTTCAGCCCCCAATGACCTAGTCATGCCCACATTTTTAAACTACGATTACTTAAAATCCTCTATGTTAATCTAATTCCCAAGATATAAATAGATGCTACCCCATCTCTAAAAAACAAACAAAATGAGAAAAATCATATCAAAGCTCTTGCAATATTTCAACACATAGCCTCCCCTCCACCTTTTCCTAAAGCTAGTATAATCCCCTTTATCCATGTGATGTCCAAATTTTAAACACACAAATACAAAGTAGAAAATACTAGGATAATTTTTTTTGGACTTACATTGCTCACTACACAACACTACAAGTGCTCCAAGTAGAGAAACTCAAAAACGAATAAGACACTTACATAAGTCATCAACTCACATAGATACATGAAAACACCATATACATGTCAATGCCACACTTTCCCCAGTGAACGAATACTAATAATGACCGACCCATAAGAAGGAGACCCAAGGATTGAAAAACCCACAACACATCATTACCATGATTATATCTTAGTTACGATTATATTTCCAAGAACATTATTATGCAAGGATAATTTTATCCTTTTACCACCTACAAGTTTTTAAATTCATCTCATATTCAACTTACAGTTTTTCCATTTAAGTTGGCTCCTTATCCATTATGAAAATCTCCATAACTTACAAAAATATTTACCATATTTCAAATTGCATACAAAGTACCTAATTATCTCATTCTTATGTTAAGATTATGCTTCCCAAATATTTATTCAATGTTTAAATTTTACCCTTGCTACACAAGTGAATTGGATGTGATACCAAGAAATAAATCTTAGGATTTAAGGAAGATTTAGATTCAAGATACCTTTTTCCCATAAACATTATTCGATCACGGTATATTTATTTCCCATCATAGTTAAAAATAGTTCAAAAACTTGTTGAATCCATTTGACATTTCCACATTAAGAAATTCTATTTATATTTATATATATCTTTTGTTTTCTCGAGTTTGATCACACTAAGGAAAATCATATTTTTTTAACACAAGTAAATGTTTAATTGAGTTACAAGGACTCCAAGAGTGACATTATTCCTAACCTCATATATCATTTTACTCTTATAGGATTTACTCTAACATTGCACTATGGTCTCATTAATACTATCAATTTATAACAAAATGATTATGAAGGTACTTGTCTAACATCTTGAATAAGTACATGATTGGAAGTATTATAAACTACATATGAACCACAAGTGATTTATGTTCAAGGTAGGGTCCCATGATTCTACATTTCATGACTCCACATGTGAAATTTCTTTTATTCTTAATATCATAAAAGGCATAGCAAGGGATTACAGGACAAATTTTCTGGTTTCCTGGGTTCTCTAAAGTCAACATATTTCAAATCAATTTTGTTTGCAAGGAGTTACTTACCATTTTCTACCCACGAGTTAACCCCTTAATTATCCAAGGTTTGGCTTAATTCCAATTGCACCTAAGGATCTACACCCTAACTATATATGAGTTTAAGGTGAGAGTACATATTTATGCTAAACAACCTTCATGAAAGACTAAGGTGTTATGTTGTTAGTAACCCCGGGTAACACATTTATCTGAAGAACTAAGGAGATCATTAACAAGAGTTTAAGTCAAAGCACAACTATTTCCCTAGCTCCATTTGTGTCATCTGGATCCAAAAAGGAATTCATTCAATGACAAGAGAAAAATTCTAGATCTAACTTTGTAAGACCCGAGAGTCCACTAGGATACTAAGGGAGTAATAACTCTACTTACTCCATATATGGTAAGGTTACACCGCATAGTCATTGCTTTGAACAAGGACTCTTAAGGTGACTTCCAGAGTGGTCTTCACCACTCAACATGGTGTCGAACCTGAAGATAAGACATTCCCCTTACTCCATGCATGGCTAAAAAACCTAAAAGGGAACCACATACTCCAGATAAAGTTTGACAATGTCATTCCTAAAAGATGGGTTCACGAAAAAGTCGCTAAACATACCTACTATGATGGTAAACTAAAACTAGGGGTTTTATTGACCTAAACTAGGAGGTTCCATTGAGTGCAAAGTTTAAGTTCATTGTATTGTTTCAATTTCTTCTATGGTAAGAAGGATCACACATGAAGACATGTTATGCATGAATCTTACACTAGGGTTGAGTGTTTTGATTAAATATCTTTATTAAATTTACAAGGTAAGAATATAACACACTAATCAATTAATCCTTCATTGAACACTGAAAATGCACTACAAGATATTAACTTCAAATTCATTTACCATATATATATCAAACCTTTTCACCATATGTAACTATGAATCAAATTGAACCTATGATTAAATGCACATTTCCCAAGGCATTCTTAAAACAAGCATCTCATACATACTACCAAATTTCAAATATAAAATTTTGTGTTACTTTGCAATTACATTAAACATATATACATTTTCCAATAAAATATATAAAATTACAATAATAAATAATGAATTTCACCACACCTTTTTGCCATCTTACTTCCATCCTACAAAACCATGTGAGCATGAAATCAGCGATAAATCGCTAACATGGCATCCACCTAGATCTAGCATAATTAAATTTTTTTAGTTTCCCATTTACATTATAATAATAATAATTTGCATTCTAAAGGAGAGGGTTAGAGACACATGTTTATTTCATTTCAGTTCACTTCATTTCTTAACCTAGGAGAAAGAGAGAGATAGGGAGGAGAGAGAAACACTATTTTTCCAAAAGTCAAATTTTACATAACAACCCACAAGATAGAGTTCCAAATAGTTATTTACAAGTTTCAACAAGTTTCCATGGTAGTTTGGTGACCCGATGGGGTCCTTCAACTATCTTTTTACGTTTTCAGTACTAGATGCAAAAACATTTAATTTAGGCTCGGAGGCTAAGAAACCACTTTCAATCATTGTCTTTTGATGTGAAAACATACCATGGGTAAATTTCTATGTGTACTCGCATACACTGAGAATTCATAGATTCTTGGCATAATTAGGAAGAATGGCGAGTGAACTATTTACGATTGGTGAATGGTTTTTCGGAGACACCGGTTGTAATTGTGTCTATTTGACCTAGTCAATGAATGTCCCGAGGTCTACAAAATTCCTTCGCCAAACTATCGGAAGAGTGTTTTTCCCCAAAATGAAGGTTACATTCAATAGTCTAGTAAAAGTAATAGAGGTTTGCGAAGTAGGGATTTCGTTGCTCATGGTTCAAATGGTGGTTCAAATGAAAGCCAATTTTTTTCGTTTTGGAAACTTCGTAAAAGTGTGAAACAAAGTAACATGGCTCCAAGAGGGGTGACGAAGAGAGTTCCAATGGTTAAAAGAGGTCGAGATAATGATTGATGTGAATCTCTACATAACAAGGACTACATACGACATTTGACATCCCTTCACGGGGCTCACAGTGTTGTTTTACAGTTTATGGGAGAAGTGTCTTTCTAACTTTCTAAGGTAGAAAAAAATGATTGTTTTGATTAACTCATTTGGTTCTCACCAAAACCGATAGACACGAGTATCAAGTTTTTCGACACCATGGGTTTAGCAATGCATAAATTTGTCATCATGAAATGGTTGAGGGTCAAAACTAAGTCGGTAAGAAAATCACGAGGTGTTGTTTTATTGATTGCACTAGTCATCTGGTTAAAATGTCCAGTTATTTGAGTATCTATTAGTTTAATAATTTTACTTTATTGCAAATGAATAACCAAATTATATGAAAATTATAAGAGATAAAGGTAAGGATACCATGCCTAGCAATACCCATGCTCGTAGTGCAAGTAGTGCTCTAGATGGGTTTACCCACATTCTACAAGGCTCTAACTCTCCTTTGGAAATCTGGCAGACAATTTGCGTGCATTGAAAACTCCTCTATGTTGGAGCATTCAAGATACATCTTGGGCCATGACTACGCTAACCCTCAAACCATGAAGAGATCCATAACACCAACAAACTTCCCATAAAATCAACCATCTCATGTGGTGTTTTGTCAAGTTTTGTAGCTATCGGAAACCTTTAAATCCTTCTCACTTATTGCATCTTGTACAACCACTATGGCATTAGAACCACAATTGTTAATTTCTCCAGTATTGTACTATGTGCCAAAATAACTAACATCTTCACTCAAATTGGATTTTAAATAGCATATTTTCATGTAAGATGATTATCAATTCCCTTGTTTACATCCAACATGATACCTCAAGCCATACTAACGCCATGATGACAAGTCCCAAGTACAAAAAAAAGAAAGACCATGCTTGTAACCTAAGAAGCTGTTGTAGTGGAGCCATTGGGGTCTACACCAATGTATCAACAAATATTCCCAACGTATATGAAGAGAACAAAAGCTGCCCCATCAAAAAATGCTTCCACCATCCCCAACACCATCAACACATAATCTAGTGTGTTTGTAGATGAAAATAGCTTGCAGAAGGCCACACTTCCAACTGAATCACTCACTTCTTTCAACTTCTCCTTATTATGTTGTGTTTCTCCACTACCTATTTCTAGTTCCACGGTACCCACAAAGTTGTCAACCATTTTTTTGACAAAGGAACTTTCAGGAGCTTCCACATTTTCCATGCATGCCTACCAGTGCATCTGCAACCACATTATTTGAAAAACTTCTTCTATGCTATGATCGATGCACAAGTTTCAAATTTTTAATTGGCATAGGCTATGGAGGACTCTGGTAAATGTTGTGGGATTTTACCTATGCCTACAATTAGCATTTGCTTAAAAGTTTTAAAACCTTTCCAACAAACCCACTTTGTGTATATCCTACAATTTACGCTATCCACAGAATCACATTTTTTTAGACATTTTGTCAAATAGATTCCTCCCTTGTTAATACCCCCACATATGCATACATGTCTATAGACCATTTGCAACTACAACACATGAAAAAATACTATATATTTCCTGATTAGTTGGACATCCAATCCATACCTTGTTCCAACGCTGAAATGTTTTGTATAGGCTGGGAGTGCATAGAAAAAGTAAATTGACTACATAAGTTTCATTTTTCTTGTAATAGAATCTAATGCTGCAATCCCATTGGATGAGGGTTATAAATATTTCAATGGCATGAGTGCCTCTAATATAATTATGCTCAGAATTAATCATTATGTCAACATGTTTGACATTCTTAGCCGTTACCTATCTTGACAAAATTCTAACTAATCATCAACATGCCAAGTAAACATGTGGTGATTGTGTGAGTACGTTTTTTGGTGCTTAAAGAGCACGTAAGAATACATGTAAAGGTGAGATCTCCATTAAACACATTCCCCCATCATTTCTAGTCTTGTTGCAACTATCCACCTATTGCTGAATTTACAATGTTTCCTTGGGTTTCACCATGGTAAAAGTCTGTGGATCTCAAAATAAAGTGTTTGTATTATTATGCAAGGAAATGATGGGTTTGACTAGGCATTAATAAAGCCCATGTGTTGTGTTAGCCTCTTGCCACACATCTACCTCTCCACACGCCTCCATCACTTCCACAATCCTCCTTTCACCAACCACTTTTACTCTTCACCAACTTTTGCCGCACATTCCATCCCTTTTTTAAAAAACTATTTTTTTATTAGTTGGGCACTACATTCCATAAATTGATTTTCTTCATATCCTTTATGCAAAGTGTTAGTTGATCGTGTTATAGCGAAGGTATTTCTCTGGTTGGAAGGAAGCACCTACATATCAAGTAGTCTCGGGCTCATCCACATTTCATCGCCCATTCTGAAGTTTGCGAAGGAATCACGAAGGAGAAGGTATCTAGTTAGTTACTTTACTTTCTTGTTAGCAATGTATTTCCATAGCTCAGATTCCGGTACACACGGTGGGATCTACCCACGCACTCTTACCTTTGATTTAAGAATTAGCGGTTTTATCCATATTTTCTTTACTATTATTTGTTTTGATAATCTCTTTTTTTGTATCTTATGGCGTCATTTGGTTAACCTTGGCACTATAGGAAGTTATTTTTTTGTGCGGTGTCTTATGTGTGTGTGTGTGTGCAGATTACAGTCGCAATGAATCTATGATGCTCATTACGTTTCTGACCTCCTAGAGCTTGGTATTTTACATCCGTTGGTGATTTGTAGAAAATCCATTACCATATTTAGATAATTGTAGATCGCGTTAGAAGTCCCAGATTCCATGTTTTATTAATATATTTGGTTTCATTTAACTAACATATGCTTTTATAGAATTTTAGTGTTTATTAATCTACCTTGTCATTTTATCATTGCGATTCACAGTCTCAAGCTTGTTTGTAGGAGTTTCTCATATCACAAAAAAATTGATCTACTTCATTAGGATTAACATTTTGTGTTCAATATTTTCGTTGTTTTGTGTGTGCTTATAGGAACTAGCCTATTGCAGTGAATTAGATCTTCACAAAAATCATAATTGTATGTTAGCAAAACAAAAATATATCTATATATCTATAATTTTCTTTGTATCAGTTGTATTTCATCTTGATCTAACTATCTCTCAATAAATCTAGTGTGAATCATAGAAGTCGTTTTAGTAGTTATTTTTATGATTACCTAATTAAATAATACCTATCTAAATTAAAAATATCCATATTTCACTTCCTACCACCCAACCCGAGCTCATCAGCAAGCTATCGAACTCATCCCATCCGCGTCAAAACTCCCACGCTCCTACCATGCCCAGCTCCTCGGCCGAGCTCTACCATTCCTCTTCGGATCCGCCCATCCCCCTTAGCAACTCTCATCCTATCCCCCCCGAGCCCGATTTGTCAACCCATTCCTGAGATCTCCCTCACCCATCCCTCCCCAAATTCCACACAGACCCATCTACCTAACTCACCCCGTATCCCAATCCCTCCCATTTCCTCTTTCACGTCGACCCCTATCCCCCTTCCACGTAGACTATTCTTCCATTCTCCACGTAGACTTCTCTCCCATTCCCTGCAACACAACCCTCCCCGCAGTTCCCATCCCTGTATCCTCTCTCTCTGTCAAGCCAACCCATTACGCGATCTCCTACACGAGCTTCCCAATTCCTCCGCTCAGACTGCTTCCTTAACTCCCATCTCATGGAGTTCCCATTCCAGCTCCCTGCGGATTATCACGTCCCCCCGCTCCAACCTTTAAGCCCACAAACCAGATCCGCCATCTTCCCGGTCGTTTCGACATACCATTATCATTGTTACAAACATCTGTCTTATAGCTAGATGAAGATCATTCATTTTATTTGTCCTATGGAATTTTGAAGTATCCACCCTGACCGTCGATGAATCCAGGCCTAAACATCCTACCTCCATATGTTAATATCCATAGTAATGTTTTGCTATAGCTCTCTTTCCTTCGTAATAACCCCGCACCAAGTAGTTTGCAACGCCGAACTCAGCTGCCGATATATCGATACACCTCTTTCCATCATCTTCCGGAGCTTCTTGAATTGCTTTGCTATTTGCACTTCCATTTATTTAAACACAGTTAAATTTGACTCAACGCCACCACCATGTGATCTCCCTATGGATCACATTAGCATATCGCATTCAGTTTGATAGTCGCCCTTCCCCTGTTTTGTCACTCGCCCCACCATCTCCGTCTATCCAGCTGCGCTGTTTGACCCTACCATCCACCTTCTGCCGGTACCTTACCATTTTCATACCCTATAGTCGGTATTGCTCCGATCTTTGATATAATATTTCAAGGTATTTCTTACTTCGTCACTCCATCTTTTTGTACATCCAGGATTGCTTATTTCTATTGATTTGTTTCCTTTACGCCTTTAATTAGCTTCCTATATATAAGTAACCTAGTTATAATTTAATTCTCATTCTCATTAAGTCATCAAGATATTAGGATTATCCTATCGTCGATTTAGGTTATACATTTATGTCATAACCATGATTAGTTAGTTGTGGTAATCTTGATTAGGTCAAAGCACTAGTTCATCTTAATTAGTTACTATTAGATATTTGATTATTTTATTGTGATTCAATAATCAATCCAATTTTTTAGGTTAGTACCTTGTTTAATTTTTTAAATTCATTTGTTTTCAATTAACTTCTTATCTAATTACGCCTTTTAGACCTCTTAACAATTCAATAAAATTCATCAATTCGATCAATTTAATCACAATAAACTATATATACATCATTTATAGGGTCGTCTCACATTTTCGCCTTTTGTGGATATTTTGTGCATCGAAGTTACCATTTTTAAAAATTAATTTTACCAACTTTATTTTGTGAATTTTTGTGCAGAAAAACTTATAATCGTGTTCTTGCAGGACCTTTTCAACAACATTTTGCGAACACGGTCCAGTTAGCCACTTATTTCACATTCTAAGCCATCTTTTGAACACTAGAGAGTACTACTCGGGCCACACCAAACAAAAAAATTGCATTACATTTAAATTTTCCATATCAGTGATTTTGATTCACAGTTTGCAAAATCTTATACAGGTTTCTTGGACACTCTCGGGACGCATTCTTTGAGAAAATTATAAAAAAACAAAACTTATAACACTTTTGGCATGATTACCTTGGTCAGAGAATGATCTGAAAAATGCTTAAAGAACAAAACTTAAAAAAATTGCACGCTTAAGGTACGTTATCAATTTCTGATAGTGATTTTATTTCAAGTTGGAAATAACTTTGCCAATTAATCACTTCACGATTTATATTAGCACATAACAGAAGTGGATTTCATCACCACCTATGCTACATTGGTGACGTGGACTTCATTACCATGCACCACCAACATTTTCATTTTCATTGCAGTTGAGAACTAGTCTCAAACAACATTCGTTATCTACATCGCCTCTGGTCCTTTCTGACAGGTAATGTTGTCATGATTGAGACTACTGTGAGTAACACCTAAAATAGTTTTAACAAGGAGTTGGGCATCGTCCCTATCAATCTTTGGGGAGAAATAAGGACACCATATACACTTCCATTCCCCCATCACCTTCCACCTTTTCATAAAGCTTTCCTTGGATGTGGTGATTCACTCCGAAGTAGGTATGTAAGAATTGGCGAGTCTCCTCCAGTACTCTAAGGGCTCCTGATACCAATTATCTCCCTGTCAGAATTAGGTATAGCAAGACTAGGGTATATCGGAGGATGCATCTTTTTGGAGTGATAAGAGCTTGCATCTTCCCTTTTCACAACATACTACATGTTGCATAAAAAGATGATTATTCTAGATGGATCTACTTCTTGAGCCAAACCAATCAAATGAACATGAATACTTGCTGATTAAAAAAAGTTTGTTTATTAGTTTATATATCATAAAATTTGGATGAACAAATGTGTATGTTGTAATTTTCAAGTCTTAGTGTGTTCAATAAAACATTTCTCAACCACATCAGTATAGAAAAAGATTGAATCAATCAACAAACAAATATGTAAATGTTATATTGATTTCATTAGCTTGCTCAAGCCAATAATGAATCCTTCATAGCTTGTTTCGAGATATATCAAAATGATATTGAGTGAATTGTTTGAATTCACTAATTATATAATCAATTGTAAACTTTGTTTAAGTTTCATCCAACAATGAATCCTTCATAGTTTATTTCGAGTTATATTAAACTGATATCGAGTGACTTGTTTGAGTTCACTCTTTATATCATCAATTGTCACTCTTGTTTAAACTTCATCTAACAAGAATTCCTCATATCTCATTTTGAGCTATATCATACCTATATCAAGTACCTTTTTTGAGTGCAATCCTTACATTATCGCCCACTAAGATTGTTTAAGCTAAACCAATCAACAAATTCATCATAGCTTGTTTGATTTGTAGCCCACTTGTATCAAGTACCTTATTTGAGTGTACTCCTTACATTATCACCTGTTAAGCTTATTTAAGCCAAAGTAATCAAAATATTCATCATAACTTGTTTGAGCTATACCCCACTTGTATTGAGTACCTTGTTTGAGTGTACTCATTACATTGTGACTCCCTAAGATTGTTTAAGAAATATCCAAACCATATTCATTATATCCTATTTGAGATACATCATATTTGTCTCGAGTGTCTTTCTTGATCTTGCTCCTTATAGCCTCACTTGTTAATGCTTACTTAAGCAAAAAAAGGATCAAAATCACTAGGTTAAATTCTTCATCACATCTTTCTTCATTCCCCCTCTCTATCAAACATGATGGATTCATGCAAAACATCACGCAATGAGTTATTAGAATAACTTACTAAGATGACAACACAATTCTCTCACATGGCTACTCAACTTAGTGAATAATAACCCGAAAAGCCAACAATACAACCTAATGAGGACATCACTCTGTGGAATGTGAAACGTGTATTTACATCCCTTAGAGAAAGTGTCTCTAGTGTTTTTCATCAACTAAAAGTGGCTAAAAGGATAGGATATCCAATCAAAAACCTTTTGTCTAAGGGGAACCTAAGCATATTTGTACAAACCTAACACATGCATTGAATTTCATTACATTGATGGTCACCAAAAAGATAGATGTGTGTGATTTAAGAATTACGTCCATGAATTAATTGACGATAAACTCCATCTCTTTAGATCTTGATGAAAAAGCTCTTGCAACTAAAGACACATCAACTAACACAAATTTCATGAAGAGTTGACTACTATCAAAACTCCTATGTACATGCTGAAATTCCAGAAGATCATGACAACAAAAGTCAAGACTCTCTAAGTACAAACCAATCCATCACTTCTTCAATTTTTCAAGATCCATGAGTTCAAATAGATATTGAACCTGTTATGGAAAACCAATTTCTTCCAAAATCTAATGAGAGCTTGACCTCACTGCAAGACTCTTTTTCAACCCTTGATATAAGTGTAGATACCACATATGAGGGTCCATCATCGAACACCATTGATCTTGATTCTATTATTCCACTACTAGCTCATATGCCTAAGATCTCTAGCCTTGTTGTTGAAACACAACTACAACTTTGGACACTTGCGATAATGCAACCTTCGATGTCCATTATGCTTCCAACGATTGATCTTGGATGCATATAATCACCGATGATTCCCACCTATCAAGACTTCTACATACATACATTATATGAGGTACGTATACCCAGGAATATCCTTATGAAACCATTTCCAACTTTAATTGTGAATTTATCCTCAAATAAATTAATTAACGGCCAAGTAGAAGAAGCCAATAAAAATTTAAAAACTATAATGGAAAAACTCATCAACAGACATGGGTGAAATTAGAACACCCAAATTTACCCTTCTCTTTGGGATTATCACATGTCTTATTGAACACCTTAAAGAGCTACCCCATTCTCCTTTATTTATGGTTGTGAATCCATTTTACATTTTGCGGTTGAACTTCCATCCTTAAGAATATCCCTTAAATACATAATCAATTAAGATGAATACTGGCACTCAGAAATTCATGAACTCGAACTTCTTAACAAAAAATCCTTAATTCCATACATCATTCTCAGGTATTTTGAATTTTCCTAGGACATAAGTATCATAAAAAATTCAAACCTAGAAAATTTAAGGTTGGTGATCTCATTGTCAAAGAAAATTGAAACAACACAACAAAAGAATGAGAAAATCAAGGAAAATTTGAACCCAACTAGTTACGAACCTATGTAATTATAGATAAATTTGTCTCTAGATCCTATAAATTGGCCATCGACATAGGCCAAGTCCTTGAAAAAATCATGAACATAATCCATCTAAAGAAATTTTATTCTTGAGGTGTTCTCTGTTCTGGAAGAAACCCCTTGTACATTCCTCCTATCTTACTCATCTCCAACTAAAATAAAATTATTCATTCCATTAGTAGATATCCTCATTATAAATTAACACATGTTCATATTCATCATAATGAGACAAGTTTTAATATATATCTTATTAAGTTTTGTGCATCTCATGCTTACAATATCTCCTATTTTTCGAATAATTTCACCTATGGTCATACCTAGAAGCTTACGGATGGTAACCTATTCCCTTTAAATAAGTTATCTATTTCACAAGAAAGCTCTAAACTTCTTTACCCAATTCATTTGATCACCCATCTTAGTCTTCCATGTTGAACCCTCCCATCCTACTAGTCGTGCGGGGTTGAGATTGGGGGAAGATGTTCATTACTAAATAAAAAGCATTATCATACAAGTCAATAAATCAAATAACTTATAAATAATGAAATTTTACACCTTTCATCCTTCACAATATTTATTGTTGAGCCCACACTTCTTACTAGTAGTGTGAGACTTGGAATGGAGGGAGGTGCCCTTACTCCTATCTCTTGTCTTCGGTGATAAAACATTGCCTCTTACTAGTGGTATGGGGAAAAGAGTAGGTAGTTATTCATAAATAACAATGCTGAAATGTAATAGAAAATAAAAACAAAACAAAATAAAAATAAATAAATTATTTTCCTCTATTTTTCTTTGGTGATGAGCCCTTACTTCTTACTAGTAGGATGGGGAAAATCCTAGGGCATTGTTTTAAAAATAAAAAATCTTATAAATCTAAATGTTCTTACAATTATAAAATACCCAAAGAAGTAATTTGATGCTTAAGTAAAGAGAGAGATATCCCTTCAGCCTACATCTTACCATTCAGTAATCCAATTTATAGTCTAAGTTTAGTACGTGACCTACAAAGTGAAAGTCATTTCGAAACTGTTTCAGTAACCTTAAGAGGAATTGAGTCATAATTTCCCAAATCGATCATTGTTAGAACTTGTCTATGTATTCATTATCTAAATCCTATGCCGTTCTTGATTCTCTGTAATGAGCCCTTCCATCTTACTAGTTACATGTAGTCAACAGAGCTGGAATTATTTTCATCTTATCATAACCAAAATATTCTGCCAATGGAGATTAAAATTTAATATTATTTGAAACATGAGTTACCACGAGGAACAACGTACATATGGATGATACCTTGGTTTATCACCTCTCATAATAAGTTTACATTCTGATTTACAAATCCCAAAACATGCCAAAAACATTATAAAATCCCCAAAATCTCCAAAAATAGTATTAAATCTCCAAAATCCCCAAAAACAGTATAAAATCCCAAAAGTCTCCAAAAACATTAAAAATTCACAAAAATCTACAAAAACATAGAAAAAACCTAAAATACCCAAAATAGCATAAAATCCCAAAAATCTCCAAAAATATTGAAAAATCTTAAAGATCCCAAAACATTGAAAAAATCTTCAAAATCCCCAAGAATAGTATAAAATCCCAAAAATAGTATAAAATCTCAAAAATAAAAAAATATTAACAAATGTAAAAAATACAAACAAAACGTTAGAAAATATCCAAAATCAATAAAGATAAAGAAAAATCCTACAAATATCTCTGGAAAACATTATAAAATCTCAAAAATCACAAAACCATTGTAAAAACCATTGTAAATTTCCAAAATCCAAAAACATTAGAAAAAATTTAAATGTCTGAAAACATTTGAAAAATCCTAAAAATCCAAAAACATTCGAAAAATCCTATAAATCCCAAAACATTTGAAGAATATCAAAAATCCAAAAACATTGAATAATCTCAGAACTCCAAAAGATTTGAAAACTCTTCACAATCCCAAAAACATAAAAAAATCTTCAAAATCCCCAAAAAAATTAAAAAATCAAAAAATCCTAAAAAATTACAAAACATCAAAGAAATCAAAAACTAAACAATCAACACAATTTGCACTTTAAACTCATATCCCTAACAAATGTTCCAACCACCTTACGACTATCAATTTCAAATAATTTCCCTTGCATGTATCCTCACTTGGGGAAATTCCAACACTCATTGTACGTTGTTTGAGGAAAATGACCCAATCCATTACGAATGATTGTGTCCCTTCTTGGGGGAACATCCAATCAATCATCACTGTGGAACACATAATGGACATGTTTAAAAGTTTTGTGTTGCATTATTAGTTATAAGTTTATTATTTGTTATCTTGTGTCTTGATAAATTATAGGGGGCATTTTTATTTTATGTATCCTGGTGTTCCCTATAATATTCTTTTGTAGTATATTATTACTTATTTTATATGATTGCATATCGTATAGGGGCATCATCACTTTTTTATGGCCCTGTCTATGCTCTCTTGCTCTTGCATATCATACAAGGGAATCATATGTTTTTATCGACTATGTTTATTCCCTCATTCATATTAGCATCTAGTCATCCCTATATTCTATATCACGATGCATCATGTTATGTGCTATATTAAAATTAAGATTCTTTCATCAAGTGTGTATCTTCATGCATGATAAAAAAAACTTACCTTTTACCCCATCCATTCACCCACACTAATAAATTGTCCAGTTTGGGAATCTTACATGATCATCGTATCAGTTTGTGAATCCTAATTGAGGATATTACTCATGTAGAGTTTTCTATCTTGCAACGCATCATCCCCTACCATGGTCAACATACCTTTGATCCATTGGTCCTCTCTCCTCATTTCTACTCATCCCCAACTTCTCCCATGCATTCATCTTATAATATTTTAATTCCTTCCCTCCTTGTAATCACCACCTCTCACCCCTTGTTCCATTCTCATATACACCATTTCATCTTTTCTCATTCTTCCTAATATCCATCTTCTTCTTGGTAATATTACTTACACATCCCGATAGTATGGAAAATATACTTGACATTTCCCCTTCATTCTATCTTGTTCATACAATCTTCCCACAATATTCATCAATCACTTACATCTTTCCATCATTCTTCACCTCCATCTTGGCAATTTTACTTAACCATTCACGCATGACATGGAAATCTTAATGAAGATTTCCTCTTAAGTATGATCTTCCATCTTGCACTCCTCCATCTAAACACATTTCCTCCATCCTATTTTTCTGCCGCTCACCATCATCATCTTCTCCAACTAACCATTATACTCATCTGTACACTCCATTCATAATCACTATTTGTCGGAAATCATACTTAACCACTCGTGCAACATGGCGATCTTACTTAAGAGTTCCTCTTAAGGATTATTTGTCATCTTGCACTCCCCCATCACTACCCACTTTCACATTTTACTTTTTCTCGGCATTACCCATCATCACATCCTCTAACCCCCTTTTTCATTCTCACAAACATCACCTCTTGATTCCCTACTCTTCATCCCACCCGTCCTCTTCTTGGAAATCTTACATAATCACTTCCGCTACATGACACTCTTACTTAAGGGTTCTCGTTAAGTTAAACTTGTTGTTCTAGAATTCTCCCTCACCTCATCCTTCATTCTCTCCTTTTATCCTTTCTTTATTCTGGTATTTCCTACCAACCACATTTTACTCCTACTATTATCCTTTCTGAAATTATCATATCAAAGAGTGTGTCTACCATATTCTATAGGTAATCATGTTCCTTCCCCTATTTTCCCCTTCTTGATCCATCATCCTTCATACCGTTTACTACCATTATTTTGTTGTCTTGTTTCTTCATCCTCACCTCATTCATCCTCATCCCCCACATGCTCTCCTCACCTTCATATTGTCACAACTCATCACTCATTTTTAATTAATATTTCCACTCCATATTCTCGAGTTCTCCCACATATCCACCCCCATGTCTACTCATCATTATTGTTGGTCTCCCCCTAACATTATTTCATCATCATCTTCCATTTCCACACTAATAATTATTATTGGGATACCCCTAAAGTTAACCCATCCTCATACTGCATGGCCTTGTTCACTCCTTTTGACCTCCATTTTTTTCTTCATTCCTTCCTTCTTCATTTCCCAACAATAATTATTGTTGGACTTACCCTAACATCCCTTCACTAGAATTTCCTCTTCGATTGCCCATTCCCTTTTTAAATTTCTTCAATTTTCCTCTCATCCTTCACAAACAAGAATTATTGTTGGACTCCCCATAACATTATTTCACTGGCATAGCCTCCTCAAGCATCCATTATCCCTTTCCTCCCCTTCCTTTCCTCATACCAACCCATTCTTTTCGCTTCATTGTCACATTTCCATCTTCCCTTCACCCTTTTCAATATATTTATTTTCATCACCATACAACCTTCGTCTATGTTCTCATAATCCTCTTATGTTCATCTCACACCTTTCTACATATTTTCCACTCTGTTTCATTCCTCCACTATTTCATCTCATTACATTCACGATGCTATGCACCCTCCAAAGCATATCCCCATTCTTTATTCTCTTCTTTCTACAACATTTTATCTATTTTCCTCTCATCCTTTCCACTCTTCATGTTTGTATCCCTTTCTCTTTATCTCTTCTTCCCCCTTTTCCATTTTCATTTATCCTTCCTTCATTGTTGTTACCTATCTCTTTCTCATTTTCCAATATTTTTACCCGTTCATCATCCTAATGCATTTCCATGCGTTCGTCCCATATTCTCTACCTTCATCTTCCCCATGACAACTTGGTTTCTTTAGTATTCTCCCCATATCCACTCTTTCATCTCTTATTCCCCACTATTTTCTCCTTCCTCCTCCTCCCCCTTCCTTTCTCTAGAACCCCTATCATTTTCATTCATTCCATACCCATTTCTCTTCCTTTCTCTAAACTTCTCCACATCTTCCTAATCCTTCCTTGTTTCTTTGTTTTCTCTATTCTATCGTCTCTTTCGTCTTCTTTAAATTCTTCATCTTCCTCATCTCCTTAAATTTTCCATAATTTCTCTCCCTTCATTTCATACATATTGCATTACCTTAATTTTTTTATCTTTCTTTCCCTTTTTCAATATTATTTCTCCCTCTCCTCTAACCTCTTCTCTCATCCCATATTCTCCTTCTTGTTTGTCCTTCCTTAATCCCTTCATCCCCTATCATCCTTATCTCTTATCCTCTTCAACATCTTTCATTCCGTTTTTATACCCCCTTCATCTCCATCCACTCTATTCCATACCCTTATGTCCTTCACCTATAACATTTTTTTCCCCATTCTCCCCCTACTCATAATCAACCAAAGTACTCATGTCGATTTCTTTTTTTCTCTTTCCACTCTCAATAATTATGTGCTTATACACATATTAACACTTATAAGAAAAGGATTAGTTCTATATTTCCCCATTTTAGACAACAACTTCTCGATTCTCTTACACCCTTGTCTCATCCTCTTGTCCACAAAGTTTACCTCTCCTCTTTTGAGAGGTTTGTCATCTATTCCATTCTAGCCAACCCTCGCGAGGGGGTGTCATCACATTTATACCTAATGACATCCTCCCATGGCATTTTTCATCTTAGAGAATACCATAAAATTTGTCACCTACCACCTTATATTATCCCTAACCAACGTCTTCTCTACTTTTTTTCTTAGCAATAGTAGATTGAGTTATTCCCCCATTCTCACAAGTAAAAATTCGTTCTACTTTTTTCTTAGAGAATAATTTCTATTTTCTTCATCTAATAACTTATTATCAAAGTAACACCTTCTTTAAGAATAATCTCTTCAAAAATTTAAATCCCACTGCTTGCGGTATCTTCATCCATTTCGTATACTTTCTTTGAAAGGACACTAATTTCATAGTACCCTTCCAAAGAGGGCTAAATTTAGACACCCAAATTTCATAGCCCTCGTAAATCCATTAATTCATCCATTCCATTTCCCATAAAAATCCACATAGAATTAATCAGTTATAGTTGATTAATTATCCATTTCAATCCTTAAACTAACCTAATCCTCCTCAAATGTCATTATTCTCCATAATTATCTACTTGTGAATTAAAAATAGATGTTTAATCCTCACCCAAGATATTTGCAACCCCCACCCATGTAATCATGATCAAATTTTAAAACTTCAATTACTTAAAATATTCTAAGGTAATCGAATTCGAGGCTATAAATAGAGCTTTAACCCCTCTCTAAAAGACACCCAAAAATCAACATAAATCTTGTAATAGATCTTACACTCTTTCAACATAGAGCGTACCCTCACACTCAACCTAATGTCCACATAACACCCCTTTTTCCATCAAAAAATCCATTTGTTTCATATCCTGGGTGAAAATTTTGAGTCAATATTGTTGCAGTGAAGGTCTTGCTACAATTAGAAGGAAGCACCTACATATCAAGTAGTCCGGGAACATCCACATTTTATTTTCCATTCGAGTTTTGCAAAGGAATAAAAAAGGAGATGCTATATAGTTAGTTACTTTACTTTCTTGTTAGTAGTGTAATTCCATAGCTTGCACTTATCAACTACTTTCCTTCATCTCAACTACATGTTCATATATGTTTTCATCTATTTTTTCAAAACAACTATAATATAGCGCTAACTCTTTGCCATTGGGGTAATTTAAAGAACTAAGGTATCCAAAAGAAGGGACTTATATTGGCATGTTTTTAGTGATAACTAAGGAATGTGTTGATGATTTAATATATCCACACTTGTAATATTATAAACTAGATTACATTTTTTAAAAATTAAAACAAAAAAAATTACTCTTTTTTAATGAGAAAAACCTTTTTTCCCCGAGACCAATGTAGACACTAATTTTTGGTGTAACCCCTCTCCTTCATCCCACATTCATTCTCCTTCATTCCACTTTCCCCCTTGCTTTTATTTTACTTAAATTTGAGTAAATACCATCTATTTACTCATCCTTAATTAATTAATTATCAAATTGGCTCCATGTGGACCCATTTGATAATTAAATTTTGGCATTTTTTTCCATATCAATTTTATTCAATTCATGTGTATTAATATACCCATCTGACACCCCTTTCTTAATTTAAAAAATTAAATCTATTATTTCACCTACCATTTCAATCATACTCTGCACTCCATCTAATAAGTCTAACTATGGGCCCCGTGTGATCACATCATGTCTCTTAACCTAGGTTACTTTACCCAACACTGGTTATTTGTTAACCTCAATCTAACCTCACATCCAAGTTATAAATCTAGGTTTTCCCTTCCCCTCTTTGAAGGGGGGACTAGAGAGACTGGAATGATGACCTGAAGACCTAGAGCTAGACCAAAATCAGAAAGGAGGAAGAATAATGTATGAAATCTCAGCTTACTGAAGTTTTTAGGAGAGGAGAAGAAAGATCTTAATAGTTTTGCAAGTTTCAAGTCAAGGAATTTTTTTCCATTGTTATAAGTTAGAGGTGAGACCTGTGGGAGAAATATTTTCCATTTTCTATCATCTTGCCATCATGATGCCCATTTCATCTCCATATCAAAGCACAAGCTAGGTTCCCTCGTCATTTCAGTTACTTGTCATTTTGTAATTCATTATTTCTGCATGATATCTACTATCCATTATTTATTTCTATCTTTCTAGACATGGGGTTTGACATCCTCCAAGGGAGTTAACATCCTCTTGGAACCGACATTATCTAGAAAACCCCCGCATATAATTATCTATTCACATATGTTTTAGTTTTACAGATATATCTTCTTTTATCGCATATCTATCTTCTCTGTGCTCCTAGATCCATATCCGCATATGAGGTCCTACGATCTTCATCATTTGAAGTTGTTGGTGGCTACTAGTATCGAAATTCATCCATGCTAGAATGATGATTCATGTACAATATTTTTCATGCCTAGTGGGACAGATCAAAGATCTGGTAATTTTTTTTACTTTACCCATCTTCTATAGGTGTATTAAGTATGACAGTTATCTAGTTTCATAGTTCTCACCATTATATATCGTTTTTGAAGATTCCATCTTTTCAACAAACTTTTTCATTGGTGAAGATTCCATTTCTTAGTTTATATCCTCTGTGAGGTATGTGATTTTATTGTTTTCAACCAGTTTGTTATCTAGTTATTTATAATGGGTATAAGTTTTGGTTGTTATTATTATTAAAACAGAACACAAAAGCACAATTTGCTTTTAAGTTTTACGGCGTATGGGAACAAATCCAGAAATTGAACTTATGGCTTGACTTTCATTTTTAAACTTGGTCTTGCCATAAATATATATCTTGTTGTTATTACTTGTTTTATTTATTTTTATAAATGTCGTAAGTATCATGATTAATCACCATTAAGATTAGTTTTTGAAACTTACTAATAGGGTGAGAAGCTTGTATATTAGTTAATATTGATGGATTAATCAATTAATTACTATTATATTCTTTTCATAATACTACTATTCATTAAAAAAATGCATAATTATTATTAAATCCAATTCAAATAAATTAAAAAATAAAAAATAATAAAATAATAAATGACATTTATCCTAACAATCTCTCACACCTCTTCCCATCGAACTCTCGACTACACCCATGCATCGAGCTCCCATTTATCATTCACCCACATGCCTTCCCATCTGCAATGTAGATGCTTTCTTCCTTCCCCTTGGCCACATTACCATTCATATCATTCCCATCTCAAACTCTACTTCACCACTTACTCCCCATCTAACGTCGAGCCATTACACAAACTTTTTTCACTTCTTCGTGCTACTCAAATCCCATTTCTAACTCAAATTCCCTCTCCGCTCAGCCACCTCATATCCCGATTCCTACCACTCACCTCCTTTACCCTATTCCCAAATCCAACCTACACTAGCCACCTACTCATCTACTCGCAAATCCATTCCACCATCTCCCTTCTACTCAACCGCTCTCACCCACGACTCCACCACCACACCTCCTCTGCTCACTTCCCACAATCCCAAACTTGACTAAAGCCATCTCCACTCTACCGCCAAACCCAAAAAACTTATTCTCTCACCTTACTCCACACAAACCAGATTTAAAATAGCCAAACCAGACTGCCAACTCCTACCCATCAAATTACTTCCACATCCACCATACACACCAATACCCTGCCCAAGTTCCACTCCAACCGAGCCATCCTCAGCTCACATTTCTGATAGATATCCACGTCAATCTCCTATTTCCCCCAACTTATCTCTTGACAACTTCATCATCACAACACAACACCCAGACCAAAAAAATTACAATCTGAAATATGGACCATGATTGATAGAATGGCATATGCCATAATAAATACAAACTCAAATATAAATTAAAGCAAGAATCCACCCATTTGATTCATTATACATGACAACCCTATTAAAATCAGAAGTAGATAAGATACTAGGAAATCATCTCTTGAATATCACTTTGTTTCATCTTTTTCTCTGATTGTTCCTTTGAATCATTGACGAAATAGATACGGTAATGGGCATAGGAGGAATACCTGTTCAAATGTCATTTGATGGGTTGTTGCACGTATATGAATTATGAATCCACAGCTAACCATGAGAGATTCCTTTTAGCTAGGAGGAACTACCTGTAATGAAACCAAAACCACCAAAAAGAGTTAAACAATATGGGCAGTGAACTACCTAGTGTGAGCTAGATCTGGGAAGTATGGTACTTCCTAGATGGTTGTCAGTCCACTATTTTAAACAAATTAATGCTGAAAATAAGGTAAATCCTATTGTTATTTTGAAATGATTTAGGTATCTCACTTAAAGACACAATAAGAAAACAGATCTAATCTAATAGGCTAAGCTAGAATAGAATCCACGGGTCAAAGGGTTGGTTATGGGTTCTGTAGGTCTGATAAAGGTCTCGGGTAGGTCATAGGTGAGTGAGGGTGAGGTAAAATTAGGTGGATAGGTCTCTGTTTAAGACTATGTAGGTAAACACAGAGATTAGCATCGGTCAGGGGGTGACCAACCACGGTTTGGTATAACTAGCACCGATTACTATGAAATTTGGAAATGTCACAGAATGGGGTTTTAATCTCCTTTGTGATTACACAAAGAGTTTGGTTAGTTGAGACAAGGTATTGGGTGACTAGAATGGGTTTTTATGAGGTTTTAATGGGGCTATGGAGGTACAAAATGTTGGAGATGATCAATAGGGAGCAAGATAAACAATGGATGATAAAATAATGATCGAATGAAATAACCAACAAAGTATGATGTTGTTCTTAATTGGATTTCATTCCTCAAATTCTATGTGTGAAGGATGGAGTTATTGATGATGGGCTTAAAGGCTGTAAGTGATCACCAATTGAAGAGAAGCTTCTGCATGGGCTGCATGCATGCTCCTCTTTATTTGGATAGATCAGAATGTGGTTGGGAAGGTTGTGCAGGAGGAGCTCCTCAATCTCCTTCCTTGGATTTTAGTTCTTATGGGAATTGACTCTCTAAAGATGCATTATATCTCTGGGATGCATTCTTCTCGTCAAATTTCTTCCAATGTTTTCCAACTTGCTTGCAACTTCCAATTGAGAATAAGGTTGTTTTTAGGTTAAAAGGGGTAACCGATGGTAGTCCGGCTCAACCGGTGACGGTTCCAAGGTAACCGGCATCGGTCAAGGTGGGATTTTCTAGGTTTACTAATCTTAGGGAGATCCTCCCGATTTCCTCTTATCTTGTGTCGTTATCCCGTAGATTAGACTGGGAGCTTCTTTGAGTATGTGGGAATGTGGTTAGAGGGAGTGTAGGCATTGATTTTCATGGTTTGGGTAAATCTTAGTTAGTTATGGTAACTTGCTAAGAACAGAGTCTTAGGTTGAGTTAACTTGATGAGGTGTCTAGGTAAGGTGCATGTGTGAATATTATTTAAATTAAGATACTTAAATAATAAATATGGTGAGGATAATGAATTAATTTAATTAAATTAATTAAATTAATAGTAATGGGGTGAAGGGGGATGGATAGGTGAATGTGATGAAGGGTGCTTATTTGTCGAGGGACCGAAGGGGAGTGTGACCTAATTTTAGTGTCTACATTTTTCCCCTTTTGTTACATAGCTTGTATTAGTAAGTGATGCTAACAAAAATAAGATGTGGTTGCCTCATGTGAGGGTGAAGGTGATCCCCCTCAAACCAAGAACTGATGAGGAAGTAGGCTAAAGCGGTGAGTGGTTTGATAAAAGATAAATGTGAGGAAAAGGCAAGTGGGTGTAGGGGAGAGGGAGAAAGGTCTACTCGGGTAAGCTAGGTAATGGGTTAGGGTCAAAGGTAGCAACAGTCAAATGCATGCACATGTATAAACTGTAGAACGCTACCGAGTTGAAGAGAAGGCAAACTCTACATCATCTAAGCTCGATAGGTTTATCCAAACAAGGGTGAAGTGAATATGATATCGAGATATAGGATAAGGTCAAGAAACACAACATAGGTTAGGTTCGGGAGCGTTTAGGTATGTTCCGGTACACCAAAGGTAGGGTCAGGATAAACGGTCATGAAAATAGGCTAGGTAAGGTCATTAGGTCAATCAACACAGTGTGATGCCACAAGGTATAATGAAGACATGAGGTCAAAAGGTCACTAAAGCAATGGTCAGGTTCAAATATCTAGGTCACGACATGGGTAAGGCCGAGGTAGAGGTAAAAATCGGGGAGGTGTCGATAGTGGATATGGTGAGGTTGAAGAAGGTGGAGGGCCAGAAGTGATGGTAAAGTGGTACAGGTAGGTGTATGGAAGGAAAAAGAAAGGGGAGGTAAGGAAAATGAGGTAAATGTGAGGGAAATGAGTAGGTAGGGTAACCAAAAGTAATCAGAATGAATTGATGATGGTGGAGAGTAATCAACGGTGGTATAGTCTAGGAAATAGATCGAAGAATGTCAAGGGTTAACAGATGTCGGTCGTGTCGGGTAGGGTATAAAAAGTGGAAAACCCGTGTTTGAAAATTCATTTGTGCATTGTGAAAAGGAGAAAAGGACAAAAGAGAGCATCAGAGGAAGAGGTCAAAAGAGTATTGTAGAGAGATTGGTTGGTGAGCCACATAGGTGAGAGTGGTTGAGTGAGAGGTGGGGCCGCGAGATCAGGTGGCATGATTCGTGTGGCTGAGGATTGGTTGAGAGAGTTGGAGGTCAGTTGAGGATGGCAGAGGCCGGAGAGGGCTCGAGAGGAGTGGCGTGGAGGCCAGAGGTTCCACCACGAGGCGATAGTGAGATCAGGTAGGATTTGAACCTTTGGTTTTGATTTTTGAGTTAATTTGGGTAAAATATAAAAAATGTGAAAAATGGGGGGGTTTGGGGGGAAAGAATCTCAAAAATGGGAAAAAGAAGAGGGAAAAGGTAATATTGAAGGGTAGGGGGTAGGGAAAAAGGGTAATGTAGGAACAATTAAGGGTGTAAAGAGGGATTTGGGTGGGTAGAATGTTGAGGAAGGGAAAATTAGGTTGGAAAGTCAAGGTGGTAGTGTAAAAGTGACCTACGTTGGTCATCTGGTGGTTGACGTCGGTGGGTAGAGACTGGTATCGGTCATAAGAATAGTGACCGATGCTGGTCAAGGGGAGACCGTGGTTAGTCGGGGATAACCGAGATTCGGTTGATGTTAAGCGATGATGATTAACCTTAGGTTTGGATAGGTTTGGGGTAGATGGATTCAGTAGTAGGTTTGGTTGAGGGTTAGGGTAGATGGATTTGGGTAGTTTTGGGTGAGGTTTAGGGTAGGTTTGGGTGAGGGTTAGGGTAGGTTTGGGTGAGGGTTAGGGTAGATAGTTTTAGGTGGATGGGTTTGGGTAAATTAGGTCGGGATGTGGGGTAAAATTGATAAGTTAAAAAGGTATACTAATATGTTACTTTTGTGGGATGTAGGTGAGAGATGAGTTGCGGATGAGAGCCTGGGTGCCACCCTTGTTATTGAGAGTATGGGTGAGCACTACGCGTAGGAGAAGTGACAACATGTTGCAGAGGTGGGATTGATAGGGGTTAGGTGCTACCGGCATGTAGTTCGGGAGGTGAGTCTTATGGTTGCCCTCATTGATAGATGAGACTTGGCGACCAATACCTTCCATTTACCGATGGGTGAGATGATGATCACCCTAGAGGATGTCTATAGGATCCTGTGGTTGCCCATATTGGGGGCCCAGGTGTATTCTATCTCTTCAGAGGCATCTGAGGAGTTATTGGCGCCCATTTTTGGTGAGGGTGTAGCAGACCTGACATTCCATAGAGGTAGCATGAGCTATGGAGCAATGTATAGAGCTCATCTAGAGGAGATGAGGTTAGTGGTACTTGTGATGGAGGTAGTGTGCTGGTTCAAACTTTTAGATACAGAGGGGGGGAGATTCCCGAGGTCACTGATGGGAATCCTCCATAACACGATGATACATCAGACATGGTTCACATGGGCACCTACATTGTTGACATATGTGTATAAAGAGCTATGGGCCTATGGGTGACTGTGGAGGTTCAACATCTGCTGCATCGTACTACTACATTGTTGGGCATACGAGCACATTGTTTGTGTTCGACTAGTGGGGATGCCTTGAGTAGATGCATTCCCATGGAGAGTTCGAGAGTTGGAGTACGCGGAAATGGGTATTGGCCATTGGAGAGGCCTGAGGTGCCAGAGCTACTCATGATGTAGCTTACTACAGGAGGTTGTTGGAGGGGTTTTCGGGGTGGATGTCATTTGGAGGCCATATGTGGGCTTCCCTTCATACAGACAGATGGCCATAGAGCTAGTTGGGCTACAGATACATTTGTGGATAGAGGGGAGGAGAGCAGAGAGCATGAGCGAGATACCCGTAGAGTGGGTTAGACACCAATTTGGATTAGTCCAGGGTGTACCACCTCCATTCCCTCAGTACATGAGAGATGATGTGGAGAGACCTATGTCTCCACCATGACCCACAGTGCCAAATGGATAGGAGGAGTAGCCTGTAGATACTCATATTGATGATGCTGGGGTTATAGATGGGTACATGCAGTGGTGGGTGGTGCAGCTGAGAGCCGCACCACCAAATCGAGGCCAGGTAGCTAGACTTAGCCACCATCATAGTTCAGAGAGACGCCCTACAGGGGCATGTGGCTACTTTGGTGACATAGCTTGGGATCATGCAGGGGCAGATGATAGGTATAGAGGCATAGGTTGCCACATTACAAGCCTAGATAGTGATGTTTAGGCTCGTAAGGTAGGTAAGATAGGTACTCACAGAGGTGGAGGTAGGGGAGATGGAGATGGAGAGGAGGTAGGTGGAGATGGAGGGAAGATAGCCACCCTACAGGCATAGGTGTAGGATTTACAAGGCAGGTTGCCACGGCTAGCAAGGGCGAGTTATGGGTCTACTGAGGCAGGTCCAAGCAATAGCAGCAGGCATAGATTACTACCTGCAGCCCAACTAAAGGGCACAGCAAAGATTCAAGTCCGACTCATGCTCTAGGACAAGCACAGTCTTAAGCAGTTCGAGGATAGGGTCCCATTACACAGGTACCCATGCAGGTAGCAGGACCCATGACACCTCCACAGATAGTATCTATGGCTAGGTTTAGAGATGCCTTAGGAGAGGCATGATATTACCAGGATCATTTTCTAGCTCTTGGGCTAGATGTGCCCTCTATGCGAGTACAAAGCACAACAAGCCTCCCGGTGAGAGGACTAGATCCCCACACTCATAGTGTGGAGAGTACAGGTAAAAGGCTAGTGAGCCTAGGGAAAGGGTCATCATGAGGCCACTAGGATGTAAAGGCTAACCCTATGTGAGGGGTTGGGTGGTCCACCCGTATAGCATCCGAGATATACCCCCCACAACAAAGAGGATGAGGTAAGCTTCACATCAATAGCTTAATGATTTAATTTATTAAGTAGGTTAAAATATGGGTTGTAATAAAAACGTGGGGGGAGGTTTTGAATTTTAGATTGGGAAGTAAATTGGATATAATTGGGTTGGGGGAGGTTGGAATGTAGGTCAATAGGAGTGGGAAGGGAAAGAGGGAAGGTTTAAGTAGGTTTGGTTGGGTAGTTAGGTTGATTTGGTCAAAAATTAAAACATTAGGTAGGGGTTTAGCATTGTTAGGCACCACGGTGACGGCATCGGCCATCCTTTGTCGATGATGTCGGTCATGTAGAAGTGGCATCGGTCATGAAATAGGTGACCGATGGTGGTTAAAGGCTACCGGTGATGGTTATGGGTAACCGGAGTCGGTGTGAAAATAAGGAAATGGGGCCAGAAATAGGCAAAAATGGGTTAGGCAGTGGAAATGGATGGGCAATGGGTAGGGTAAGATATGTAAAGGTGTGGGTTAGGATAGAGGGGTTTCGGGAAGAATAGGTGGTTTGGGGGTGAACACAGGGTAAGTTGGGAAAGTGTATTAATACATAGTGTTGGTTGGATGTAGGCCCGAGATGAGTTGGATGAGGGACCGAGAGCTGCTTATATTGCTAGAGTTACATGAGTAGGTGAATTTTGAGGAGTGGAGTCACATTGATGATGTGCCTTGATTGGGATCTGCCATTATGGGTGGGTTGTGAGAGAGTAGAGTTTGATGGTCGCACTCATCGAGAGATGGGATTCTATGACCAACACCTTCCACTTGCCGACAGGGGAGATGACCATCACCCTAGAGGATATATATAGGATATTGAGGCTACCGATTAGTGGAGCCAGGTTTACTCAGTGACATCAGAGGTCATGGCGAGGTGTATAGATGAGGTGTTTGGAGAGAGAGCGGGTGAGTTGCACTACCACAACACTAGCCTGAGTTACCGAGAGGTTTATGCTGCCCATCCTGAGGAGATGAGGTTGATAGTGTTGATGATGGAGGCGATCGGGTGCTATGCATTGCTAGATTCAAAGGGTGGGAGATTCCCATAGTTGTTGATGGGTGTCCTTCAAGACATGATGATTGATCATACCAATTTTTCATGGGCACCGGCTTTCTTGGTGCAGTTATATAGAGAGTTGTGGGCCTACGGGTGATTGTGGAGATATAGTTTGTGTTGCATTTTTTTCTTCATTGTTGGGCCTATGAGCACATTGTGTGTGTATGACTAACAGGCCTACCCCAGGTAGATGCATTTGAGCGGGAGTCATTTGAGTTGGTTATAGGTGATGGGTGCCGAGACGGTGGTGTGTAGAAGCCAGGATACATAAGACATAGCTACATAATACATAACGTATTATGGATATAGTTTTGAGACCCATGTGGAGAGCTTACAAAGGGATGTCAGAAGTGGTGTGGATATAGTTATAGATATGGATAGAGGGATGCCATGCTAGGGAGCACGAGATGATACCTATTAACCGAGTGAGGTGATAGTTTGGTTTAGTGTAGGATGTGCCCTTACCCTTCCCATAGTATAGGAGAGAGGAGGTGGAGAGACCTTTGTCTCCACCCCATCCAGCAGAGGTGACAAGGGAGGAGGAGGAGCCCGTGGACCATCACAGATGATGCGGGGGTGACAATGGCATACAAAAAGTGGTGGGTGAGTACAGAGGTAGGTCGGGTAGGGAAATATAGGAGGGAGGGAGTCACAGGGGTATAGGCCAAGAGGCTAGAGCCACAGATACAGGTAGAGAGGCAAGAGCCTCAAGCATAGGTATAGGAGGAGGAGCCCGAGCTGTAGATATTAGTGGATGGTGTGATGAGACCACCATAGATATTTTCGAGTGATCATACAAAATATCAAAAATATAGTGTTGAGAGTATAGGTGGCCGGTGAGCCTAAAGGAGATAGCAGAGGACATTTATTTGTGCACGGGGGTCATCATCGATGCCGGGGCATCTAGTGGTTGAGTGAGTAGTGATCTACCACTCGGATCAAAGGGGACTATTGACACTACAAATGAGGTAGATATGTTATAGCAGATGTGATACAATATATCACCTATTTTGGTATTGTTAGATTTTGGATGTATATCTTGCCTTTGAAGAAATATTATTTTTGTACATGAATCTGGCTGTGAAAGAACATATTTTTGTATTGATAGTAGCTTGTCTGTCAAGAGCCGATGATGATTATTTTGGAGATACACATTTATGTGATATGGGTGTACATTGTATTGATACACACATGTATATATGAGGAGATACATGGTATTTGGTGATGTGTTGATGTGTTTATGATATATTGGTTTATGGCTTGTGTTAGATGAGATATGGATTTGTTACTTTGTATTAGATGAGATATGGGTTTGTTGGTTTGATATGGATGGAAATTAGGTGAGTTAGGCATGATGGAGTCAGGTCAGTTTAGGCATGGATCGAGTCAGCTTAGTTAGGCATGGATCAAGTCAGGTGGTTTAGGCATGGTGGAGTTAGGTTGTTAGGCATGGATCGAGTCAGGTGGTTTAGGCATGGTGGATTCAAGTTGTTAGGCATGAATCGAGTCAGGTGGTGGTTAGGCATGGTGAAGTCAGGTTGTTAGGCATGGATGTCCATTTTGGTATTTTGGTAATAAATGGTAATATAAATGTATGTGATGCTATAAAAATTGAAAAATGTTGGTTATGTATGAAAATGTGAAATAATATAAGTGGCACAAGTTATGTGGTATAGGATTTAGATTTTGAGGTTTTTGAGATGAACAGGAAATCATGTAAAAGTGGGGAAAATTTGTTAGGGTAAAGAGTGGCTGAGCTAACCTTCCAGGGCCCCATGCCCTGGAAGTGCTACCTACATAGTCCCGATGAAAAGGGACCTCAGACCGATGTAGTTCTCCAATAAGCTAGGGATGAATATGAAAATGAGTTGGTAGGTTTGTGGTCATGTTGTGGGTTTGGGTTTAATAGGTGGGGGTAGATGATGGTAAAAATGTTGCAGGTGAGGGTGACTATGGCGAAAGGGGAGGATGACCCCAAAAGGTAAGCATTGAGGACCAAGTTCTAGTATGAGAAGATAAAAAGGTAATGAAGAAGAGAAAAGATAAGAGGGGCAAGAAAGCCACCTGATTGACAAGAACTAAAATGTATGAAACACATCATATAGATAGGCTAATGAATGTAAGACCCTAAAGACATTACATGAGTGATAATTCTAAGAGTGACGAATAGTCATATGATCACCAAATGTTGTAGGTTCAATAGGTCCCTTCAGGTATGAAGTGAAAAGACAATGGGTAAAGAGGTGTAGGTAATTGGGTCATAAAATGGGAATTAAAATACCTTAGGCAATAGAGCCAAGATCACAATAGGAAAGTCCATGATGAAAAACATTATTTTTCTTTTTCTTTTTTTGACTGTGTAGATAGACCGATTGATGCGAGAAGTCTATATGGGAGGAATATATGTCTCCTTGAGTTCTTTGAAGCTGATCAATGTGGGAAGCTTCTAAATTTTGATTTTTGAGAAAATAGCCCTATTTTTGGAAAGAATATGTAGAGAGTTACAAGCTTTTTATAGTTTTCCTTGAGGGAGAAGTCTACTTATAGTGACAATGGAAGGTGGAAGATGTCCTTTGGAGGGATTCATATTTTATATTGGAAGTTTGACTCAAGGAGTTAATCCCTTATTTTGGAAGATGTCCTTCTGAGGGATTCATCTTTTTTTTTTGGCTTTTAAGTCATGGATGAGACTATAATGAAGAATTTGGTTCTTGTTGAGAAGGAAAGGGTGAATGACCATGGGATCTCATCTAAAATAAGATGAAAAGTATCCATGAGAATCATGCCATGTGTAGAGCCGTGGTGCACATATTTAAGATAAGGCAAAAGGGTGATGGGTAATCACATGATTCTTGTTTAATCATTAGGGAGATGGATGGAATGGATAGCGCTCAAGGGATGAGCCTATAAAGAGACATAGGGTGAGGTAGGACAATGAGTCAACAATAGAATGGTCGAAGATGTAATGCGTTAAGGGGCTCAGGTTCGGGTTTACCCTCAAGTGAGGACAAATGATAGGCACCCGATCCATAGGTATGAGTTACGATGTATGGTCCAAGCCAATTAGGAGTGAATTTTCCCCGTTTACTTTTTTCTGCTTTGGTTACATGTTGATTTTCTTTCAAAACAAGGTCATTGACTTGCGAAGGTTCGTTCATGAACATGTTTTCATAAGCACATTTGATACGTTGTTGACAAACTTGAAGGTGATCTAGAGCGTTAATACGACGTTCATCTAATAACTCTAGTTGTGCTAAGTAGTCCTGAGGAAAGTCATCATCAGTAACAATGTCATGGAGAGAAATACGAAGTGAGGGGATCTAGACTTCAAGAGGTAGAAAAGCCTCAATAACATAGACTAGTGAAAAGGGTGTAGCCACATTAGAAGTGTGAATACTAGTGCGGTAAGCCCATAAGGCAAAAGGAATGTGTGTATGCCAGTCCTTCCTAGTATTGTCAACCAATTTCATGAGAATTTTATTGAGGATTTTGTTAGTGGATTCAGCTTGGCCATTGGTTTGTGGGTAATAAGGTGATGAGAAACTAAGCTAAATGCCAAAGGTGTTGTAAATTTTTTGCAGTGTTTTGTTTTTTAATTGTTTTCCATTGTCAGTGATGAGGCAATGAGGGACACCAAAGTGACAAACGATGTGATGGTTAGTGAACTCACATATCTTCTCAGCTTTCATAGAGATGAGCGGTATGGATTCTACCCATTTTGTGTAGTATTCGGTAGTGAGTTATGATCCATTGATGGCATTGTGAAGAATGGGGTTGATCTCACCAACAAGATCCAAACCCCATTGATATAAGGGCCAAAGGTCACAAGCAACCTATAAGGCATGGTGGGTGTATGATGAAGGTTGGAATGTTGTTGAAATTTCACTGACATTTGACATAGTTGCAACAATCATGGTTAAGGGTCAGCCAATAATAGCCTAGGCAAAGAATATGTTTAGCGGCAATAGAAGGCCACTAAAGTGACCTCCACATATGCCTGCCATAAACCTACTTAATGGTATAAGGAATTTTAGGAATTGTCGAGGCATCGTAAGAGAATACCATCAAATCCGTGCTTATAGAGGAGTCCCCTTAGGATAAGGAAATGGGAGACCCTTTTAAGGAAGGCACATTGTCATTACGGGTGAGATCAGGAGGTAAGAGGGAGAGGGAAAGGTAGTCAAAGTATTGTTTATACAAAAGGTCACTCAAGTTAGGGATGTCGGTTCCGATTGAGTAAACATCATGAAGTAAATAAGAAGGCGAATGGAGGCATTGTAAAGTGACAAATATTTTGGAATCGGTAGGGGAAGTGGGTTTTTGGGAAGCTAAGTAGGCCATAGTGTCTACAAATTTATTGGTTGACTGTGGGATGGTTTGAGGGTGTAATGATCAAAGGTTGTCAAAAGTATGTCTACATGATGTTTATACTTTTAACGTATCTCGTTATGACATTGGTACATACCATTGACTTGGTTTATGACCAATTAGGAATCACCAATGATGTGGATTGATTTGACATTGAGGGCATAGGTGGTCCGGAGACCTAGTATGAGTGCTTCGTACTCAAAGCAATATTGTTGGTACATTCAAATTCTAATTTGAAAGACAAAGGGATGGGTTCTCCATCAGGAGGGATGAGGATAACAATAGATCCACCCCATGCTAACACTTAGAACCATTGAGAACAAAGTCATTTGGTGTGGGGGTTCATCCAGGGAAAGGGTAGCAATGGATTCATCAAGAAAGTCAAAATTAAAGGGTTGGTCCCCAACAATAGGTGCGTCAACTAGTTGGTCAGCTATAGCTTGGCACTTGATGGAGTTTTGGTGAATGAATTCAAGGTCAAGGTCAGCTAAAATCATAAGCCATCACGGTGCAATGATTTTGATAAGGTTTGGTATACATGAAGTGTAAAGCGTCAGTGTTGGCCACAACATAGGTTTTGTGGTTAAGTAGGTAATGGCGGAGTTTAGTGGCAATAAAAACTAAGGCTAAACAAAGATTTTTGGGTGGTTGTATCGGGTTTCATAGTCCAAAAGAGTATGGCTTATGTAATAAACCACCTACACCCTATGTTCTTGAGCGTGATGAGCGAGCATGGCTCCCAAGGAATGATCAGTAGTGGATATGTATAGGTAAAAGGTTGATCATATTTTAGTGGAATGAGTATGGGTGGTTAGAGAAAGTATTGTTTTAGGGCCTCAAAATCTTTGTGTGATCATCATCCCATTTAAAGGAGACATCCTTCCTGAGCGAGATGATGAAATGGTTGACACCGATCGATAATTGTGATATGAAATGGCGAATGGATTGCAATTTACCTTGTAGGCTAGGGATTTTTTAAGGTTCATGGGTGGAGGCATTTTTAGAATGGCCTTGACTTTAGTGGGGTCAACTTCTATACCATGGAGGAAACAACAAATCCCAGGAGTTTTCTGAGAGAACATGAAGACACACTTTTTGGTTGAAGTCGACACAATATTTAATGAGGTAGTCAAAAATGGTTTCAAGGACAATAAGGTGCTCAGCTCGGCATTTAGATTTATCAAGAGATCATCCACGTAATCTTCAATACATGATGCATGATATCTTGGAAGATGTAAGTCATAACACGTTGATATGTAGCGCCAACATTTTTAAGGCCAAAAGGCATGACTCGATGAAGAAAAGGTTCCCAAGGGTAATGAATGTGGTCTTGTGCTAATCTTTTGGGGCAAGCAAAATTTGGTTATAACCCGCGAAACCATCCATGAGTGTGAGCATCTCATGAACCACGGTGAGATCAACTAGTTGATATATATCGGGAAGGGGAAGTCCATGTAAATGCGAAGTCCCCTTATTGCTTTAGTAATAGGGACAATGTTAGAAATATGAGGATATTTAATGGGTAAGATGGAGGAAATGGAAAGAAGACATTGAAGTTCCTCTTTGACGAGAAGAGCAATGCGAGGTGCATTTTCCTCAAGCATTTTTGATAGGTTTGGCATTGGGAACAATTACGATATCATGGACCACTATGGTGGGGTCAATATCAAGCATGTCCGCGTAAGACCAAATGAAAGTGTGGTTATGATCTTGTAGAAAATAAGTGATGGCTTCTTGCTCAAGAGTAGCATCTAAAGATTGTCTGATGTTTAGGATGTGTGGTTCATCTTGAGTATGAATGTTGATCTCAATAGTCGATTCATTCAACATGGTTTGTGTCTTAGAGGGTAATGACCTATAAATATATGAGTCTTTTGCACCAAGGTGGGTGAGTATGGATTCATCATCTTGATATTGAATGACATTAATTATAGGTGTGTCATCATTGATCATCTCAGGATATAGGAATGGAAGAGTGGAAGGGGCCTCACCTTCGCATTGATAAGTCAAAGGCCCCAAGGAAATGGTGTTTATGAAAAAAATAAAAATAGGAGGGATAGATTCAGGATCCATCGACTCCATTGGTGAGGTGGTGATGAAGGTGAAGAAAGGCTAGGGTACTCAATGAGTTCAATGCAGGCCTGTTTGGAAGGAGGTTTTGGGAAGCCGATACCACTACGGTCATCATGTTTGTGAGTGGTACATGGAATAATGGTATGGAGAACTTGTTCATAAAATCCAAAATGAAACCCTTCCATGCACAACGGTGTAGGAAGGTGTGGGCGAAATGGCAATTGGTAAGTGATTGGAAGTCTGTGGAAAATGGGTGGGATTGTGATGGTGGTTTAGGTGTGTAGGTGGTAGTATCAAGTCCCCCTTAAGTGAGATTAGTACGAAGATGAGGAGGAACATAAAGGAGGTGTTCTCCTATACAGTGGTCATAGCGAGGGTGTTGGTGAAGGATTCCATACTCACACAGAGTAAGGAATGTGTTGACGTTGTATAGGCGGTACTCCCCTAGAGTGAGGCATTGAAAAACACCTTCCAAGGGATCAGTGCTTGATATGTGGGTAGCTGGTATGGATGATGTGTAAGAGGTCGATGCGGAGGCGGTGTTAACAGATTGGGAAGCTAATGGGTCAACCATGGAGGTGATTGCGGTGGTAGGAGTAGGGGAGGTATGTACGGTAAAAGTAAAGGTGGTAATGGAAGGTGTGGGTCTAAGTGTAGGTGAAGAAATATTGGTTATGGAAGTAGACAGCTTGACTGGTATGAATACATAGTTGGGTCGGTAAAGCCTGTTACATGTTTTGAAGGTTGATGGGTCAGCTAGAATGGTATAAGTGTGTCCTCTGTGTTCAAAATTTACACAACGGTGAAAAGTGGAAGGAACACAACCCATGACACAAATCTAGGGTCTACCAAACAACAATTTATATTGGATTTCCCCATCCAAAACATAAAACAATATTGTAATAGTGTGGGGGCCCATGCGAACATGAAGGATGACAGTGCCTAGTGTAGAGATGATAGCATCATTGAATGAATGCAACATGATCAGATGTTTATGCATGTAATTGTTAGGTATGCGCATTTGAGAGAATGTATGGGATGAAATGATGTTAATGCTAGCGCCTCCATTAATCATCACACTGCACACCCATATGTCATCAATGTGGAAAGAGATGAAGGGTGGGTCCAGGTCATCGATTTGGTGAGTGATCTCTACCTCTAAGAAGTTGAGGGAGGCCACTTGGTAAACAAGGTGACCTCGGTATGAAGGTGGTAATTTGGTGAGAGAGGCCACATGATGGGGTGTGATAACAGAGGCTACGGGTGTAGGGTCATTGGGTAAAAACTTGATAGATTGAAGAACCTCATGAGGGCTTGACGATGGGATTCCAAGGTTTGGATAAGGTCATAAAAGGAAATTTTGAGGGGAGATTGATGTAATTGTTTGAGCATGGTGAGATGTGTGACACCATTAGAAATGGGGTATGTGGGGCCGCGGATAGTTATTTTAGGTATGGGGGTGAATGGTATGTTGGGTATAGGATTGGTTGGTGGGTTAGTTGCCTTGTCTTTACCCTTCTGCGCACACGTAGTGACATGTATCATGTTGATTTGAGGGAATTTTTCAAATGGTGAAGGTGTAGGGTAAGTGGTATAATGACATGAAGGGCAAAAACCTACTAGAGGAGAAAAGCCTGTGAGGTTAGTTGGGCGCAATGACATTTGGGTGGTGGCATGGCAAGTTCTCTGATGTGAACCATATTAATTTCAAACTTTTGTGTGGTTATGGGATCTGTGAGGGTGGAGGTTGTGGTTGTTGAGTGGGTAGTGTGGGAATGGGTGTAGGTGAAGTAGGGTCCTCATCAGAAGGTTGTCGTCGTCAAAGTTGGTTTCGGTGGACACAATTGGATAAGGACGGTTTTCAAGGCCTTGCAGTTCTCCACATCATGCCCTGGCACACGATGGTATGCGCAAATTTTAGTTTCATCAAACCCCTTTGGCTTGGGTTTGAAGGGATCGTAAGGTTAGAGTGGTGGTAATGTTATAACAGAAGTCTCGAGGAGGTTGATTAAAATTTTTGCATAGGACCTTGCTAGTGGATCACAATGGGAAGTGAATGTGGGTTTGGGTGTAGGTGTGGTTGGTTGTCTGGGAATTATTTTTGGAATTATAGGAAGGGGTCGAGCTGTGGATTTAGGTGCCGATGTGGTTTGAGGTATCAGTTGGGTTCGTTTAGGTAGGGGTACAGTAGATGGATGGATAGGAGGATGTGGGGTTGTTTTGACTACCTTGTTGTGGTGTAGTGGGGTTTTGTTTTTGGGTTGCACCTTCTTGGATAAAGGTGATGTGGGTGTACAAGGTCTAGATGGAAAAATAGATGGAGGAAGAGGGCGAGTTACCCACAATGATAATGGGGGTGCTATGAAGGTAGATGGTGCAAGTCGTGCTTGAGGTGTGAGGGATAATGACTGAAGTGTAGTGGGTAGTGAAGCAATGGTGAAGGTATCAGAGGTATTGGTGGTAAAGAGACTGCAGGTGAGGTATGATTCATGTTGTGTGCCTGGGTAGGTTAGAGATTTGTGAGGTAGGAATGGGTGGTTGTGTTATTGGTTTATGGATGGGTGAAGGGTGCTTAACCATTTTCAGAGATGAGGTCTTAAGGCGGACGGGCCAAGTGCGGAGTGTGATTGGTGCAAAGAGGGGGTATGAGGTTGAGGAGTTTGTTTCTTGGGTTTGGGTGTCGGAATAGGTGTAGATTTAACATTCAAGGATGTAGCTAAATCCAGTTTAATAGGTGGATGCATAAGGCTAGTGGTCGGGTGACCCCTAAAGTTGTAATATGTTTAGTGGAGGTAAATGTTGTGGGTATAGGTTTGGATTTAGGTATAGGTTGGGTTATGGGTGAGGGTGTGGTGTGAGTGTTAACGGGTATCTTGGAAGGGGCTATGACAAAAATGGTGATATGTGGTTTGATGGGTGGAAATGTGCTTGGGTAGATAGTGGAGGTGTCATCGAGGGATCTCTACATTTGTGTTGAAATAGGGAGTAAGAGGTGCCCCCATAACAAATCTCTATCTACATAATCTATTTGATCAGCCAAAAATGAGAATGGCACATTTGTGGGTGGAGTTGGTGAGGACCTAATGGGAATTCCCATAAAATACATCTTAGAGATGGGGAATCAGCCAACTTCAGCTTTCGTGGGTAAGAGAGCTGAAAGTAGGTCTGTTGGATGTTGAATAGATGATGGAAAATGCTCGCCAAGAGGAAAAGGTATCTCCACTGGGTCTATGATGGGTGGAAGAGATGACGGGAGTTCCTTAATAAGTGGAGAAATAGATAGGTACTCCTCTGTGGGTGGAAGAGGTAATGGGTGCTCCCTTGCGAGGAGAGAAGATAATAGGTGTTCCTCTGTAGGTGGAGGAGATAATGAATGCTCCTCTATGGGTTGAGGAGGTGTTATCCAAAATTCACCCCGTGGTAAATTTTGATAACATACATCCGAAGGAATCCCAACAGTTGATAAAATGGAAGAAATGAAAAAAATGCGGTTGCAGGACTATTTTGAGGGATTTTGGGTCTAAAGGGCTCAGGTCGTACTAGTTCGGGTTGAGCTAAGGTTCATCGTATCAAATCTTGGAGGCCAGAAAAAATCGTGAAAATCGGCTAAGTCCCAAGTCCAGCAAGAGGGACAGTTGGGGACGTTGGGGCACGAACAGCCGAAAGGTCTGCCAGCGGTCTGCGGCATTTGGGACATTCGAGGCCAAAGGGACGCGTGGGGCGTGGAAATCCAAACTAGCCAAAAAGTGAAAAATTGACTAAGCTGTCAAACAGTGATCCGGGAGATCTGGGCAATTAGTACGTGGAGGATGCAAGTCGGCTGAAAAGACTTAAGGCAGCTGAAACATTTGGGTGAAGGTACGTGAAATACGTGAACCGGCCGGATCGGCCGAAATGAGAACTAACAAGTATGGGACAAGTGGGACAAGAGTACGCGGCCCAATTTGGACAAGGCGAATCGGGAAAATTTGTCCCAGCTTGATCCCAGGGACTATCGACACTAAAATTTTCCTCCAAAATTTCTATTTCATTAATGTAGTAGCATCCGATAGAAGATAACGGCGCCGTTAGTACAAAGGTCGCCAATAATGTGGAGTATGGTAACATCAAAGTACAATAGGAATGTTGTAAAAAGTAAATATTTGTCGTAAGTGGTCCAGTAATGTTAAAATGTCAAAGTTTGGGTAATTAGAGAAGTAGGGTCTACATGATTAGGAATTAGAAATATTATATTGGTAATAAGGACAAGGAGTGAGGTCATAAATATTTTGCGTATTTTATTTGTAAAAAGTCTAAAAATGTGGAACCCATGTAAAATGATAAGGTTTATCTTATCTTAATAGATAAGCTTACATGTACAGATAAGAGTTAAGGTATGGAATATGATTCGTCAGAGTGGATTTCTTATCCTATCTTAGAGATAGGATGGATAAGCCTGGAAGTTCTATAAATAGAGAGGCCACCCCCCTCATTTAGCATAGAAAGAAGTAGTGAGAAATATTGTAGGAAGTGTGCGAAGGAAGCCATCAAGAGGTGTAATTGTAAAGTTTCTCCCATAGTCTTGTTGAAGTATCTCATGGGTGAGATCAGAATGATTTCATGTTAATATTATAATTTATTTTGATATTTCAGATTTGTCGTCATTCTGTCTTATCATAGTCAATGGTATTCTTGTGTTCGGTTGTTGTTTTGCTTCCAGATTACATCCACCAAACTAAAGGCTGTGCATTAGTAAATAATCATAGCACGAGGAGTTCCCGGTGAAGAATTATCATAGTGTCGGATTGGTGATGACATTTGGTTCCGTTTGCGGGACCATTCCTCGTTGGTGGATTTTCGGAGAGATATTCCCACTTAGGTAAAAATTAATTGGAGGGTAACCTTGTTTTTTTGTGCAAGTAGTTACCATGGTAAAGTCATTTTTACCGTGAATAGTAGTTACCATGTTAAAGTCATTTTTGCCATGAATAGTAGTTACCCAGTAAAGTCCTTTTGGCTGGGAATAGTAATTACCCTTGATAAAGTCACTTTTACCATGAATAGTATTTACATGATAACTTCACTTTTTACCGTGAATAGTATTTACCACAGTAAAGTCAGTTTTTACCGTAGTAAGTCAAGTTTTACCATAGTTTACCGTGGTCATTTCTATTTTACTGTAGAAAGGTGTAAAGTCACTTTCTAGTATAGTGATTCCAATTATTTGTGCACATAAGTCTTGTTAATTGTACTTGTGGGTTGGTATTTCACGGTGGTTACTTTTGGAAATGGGAAAGATTCTTGTTTTTTCAGCTCAATCTAATGAAGATGCTTCTTCTTTCATTCAAGAGTTTAAACGATCTTGTATTTGTAATGGCCTTATAAGAAGGGAACAATGGACTGAATTTTTTCCTACCTTTTTGGATGGTTCAGCACTTAGGTGGTTTGAAACACTAGGTGATAATGTGAAAAATTCATGGGATTTATTAACCGAAAGTTTTCTTGAAGAATTTGGTGAACAACAGAAATATGCAGATCTCATGATCGAGATCACAAACCTATCCCAAGGATAGAAGGAGAAGATAAGGGATTATCATGCTCATGTTCTAGAGCTAAGGAGGAAGCTCGATGCCCAGATCCGGAAGGAAGGACTAGCGGATGGGTTGATGAATGGTGTGGATAATCTCCTCTCTGTAAGCACTTCATTCTTGGGATGAAGTCGGAGATCGACAACGAGTGAAGTATGACCGCCCAGCCTACCATTGAACAAGCAAAGGAGATTGCAAGAAAGCAAGAAGAAAGCATGGAAGATGAGCCCAAAGAAATTTTTGCTAAAGTAGAGCCTACAAGCACCTTTGGTCCCGAATCCACAACCACTCCCGGTGAGCACAAATATTTCTCGCTAATACATCTCACCGAGTATGAAGATCTGCTCAAAAAGATGGGTCGATTAACTATAAATCTTCTTCAAGGAAAGGAATTTAGTTCTCGGGGAGGAGATAGAGGTCCAAAAGAAATATTTCGAAGTTGTTTGTTATGGTTGTTATAAAAGGGTCATTATAAGTATAATTGTCCAGATAGAGCTTCTACATCCGGTAAGGGAGATAATGATAAAGGAAAAGCACTGTGAATTCTTTTGATGTAGTAGATAAGAGCAGAAATAATGAAGTAGATGTGTTTGTAACAAAAAGAAAGAAAGAAAAAGATAATCAAGATGGAAATGATCCTAAGAAGATGAAAGAAGAAACTAGTAAGAAACATAGGAGAAGAAATTTGGGTGTGCGGGATTTTACGATTTACAGGGGCAAGGACCATACTCCATCTTAGAAGATCTATCCAAAAGGCTTGCAAATATTACATATGGTCAACTCTTGGCTATGTCTTCTTAAAAGAGGCGGGAGTTGCGAGGTGGAATCAATGCTTGAAGAAGGAAGGAGGTTGAGGTCCCCTGTTTTGGAGGCAGAGGCGAGATCTCTATGCTCCACAAGTGAGGTATTATGTAATGGTATTTCAATTCATGATGTCTTAGTTGATGGAGGTGCTGCGTTAATGTAATGACCGAGTCTCAGTAATGAATATGTTGGGGTTAAAAATTGATCGCCCTTCAACACTTATGTTAAGGTCATTAAATAAGGGAAAAACTAAACCAGAAGGTGTAATTTCAAATGTGGCAATATCTGTTATGGGTGTGGTATGTGTGGTAGACTTTCAGGTGATGAAAAATGAATGCTGCTATGCGTACCCAATGTTGCTGGGAAGACCATGGCTAAGGAGAGTTCATGCAAGAAACTACTGGAATGAAGGTTTCATGACACTTGGACGTGGTAGAGAGAGGGTGAAGATAAACGTGATCCCTCGACATCATAAAGTAGAACCTGTGGATTCAAGTGATGAAACTAATGATTAGACATCCTCTGATTACTCTAGTACCGGTGAAGTGGACACTTCGAAGATGAAGAAAGCGAGGTGGATGTTTCATCATGGATATCCTGCCACCACACCAACTCATGACCCCATAAAGTTATCGAAGAAGAAGTTGATGATCATCTCCAACAAATAAAGATTGGTGATCTTTGTGATGGAGAGTGAGAAGGAATCCTACCTCGGCTCTTTCGAAGGTACATACACCTATTCACTTTTGACTACAAGGAACTCCACCAAGTAAGTTAGGTAGAACATTGTATTGAGTGGTAGATGGTGCTAAGCCTATAAAGAAAATTCCATATAGAATGAATCCTAATTTTTCCAAGACTGTAAAAGAAGAAATAAATAAGTTACTTGATGAAGGATTCATATTTGCTGTGGAGAATTCATAATGGGTTTCTCCCATTGTGATCTCAATAAAAAAGAATGGGAAGCTACGTATTTGTGTTGATTATAGGAAGCTCAATAAGGCAACAAAGAAGGATCATTACCCTCTTCCATTTTTAGATCAGATCTTGGATGAAGTAGCTGGCCAGGAGTGCTATAGTTTTGCTGATGGATATAGCGGCTACAACCAAGTTCGTATAGCAGAGAAAGATCAGCTGAAGACCACGTTCACCACTCCTTGGGGAACGTTTTCTTATAGAGTTATGCCTTTTGGGTTGTGTAATGCTCCAGCAACATTCTAGCGTTTGATGAATAGGGTGTTCGAACCCTACATTGGGACCTTCATCAGAGTATTTCTGGATGATTTTGCATCTATGGGAGAAAGTTGGACCACCTGCACCAGATGGAGACAACATTTCAAAGGTTAGATGAAGCACAAGCCTCACTAAACCCTACAAAGTGTGTCTTTGGATGTTCTAAAGGCGTTTTGTTAGGGCATGTTGTATCCAGAGATGGTATTGGTACTGATCCTGATAAAGTTTCAAAAATCAAAGATTTACCATTTCCTATAAATAGAAGTAAATTGAGATCATTTTTAGGCCATGTGGGTTACTATAGAAGGTTCATCAAGAATTTCTCAAAGATTGCACAGCCACTAACCCAGTTCTTGAAGAAGGATGTTGCTTATGAACCAGGAAACAAGGTGCATGAAGCTTTTGGACAACTGAAGGAAGCCCTGGTGTCTTCACCTGTTTTGAAGAATCCAGATTGGAGCAAGCCATTCATTGTGTACACTGATGCCTCAGATGTAGCACTAGGTAGTACTTTGAGCCAAAAGGATGAAAATGGGAATGAACATCCAATTTACTTTGGGAGCAGACAAATGAGCAGTGCTGAGGTAAACTATACTGTAACTGAAAAAGAGGCTCTGGCTATCATTTTTGCTGTAAAGAAGTTTAGAAATTACTTGCTAGGGTAGAAATTTATAGTTGTAACGGATCATCAGGCTCTGAAATATATTGTCAATAAGCCTAACCCATCAGGGAGGATAGCAAGATGGATAATTTTGCTACAAGAATTTGAATTTGATATTATAGATAGGCCAGGAAAGAAGCATGTCAATGCAGATGCACTCTCTCGAGCCTATGATGGTTTAGGATCATCTTGTGATGATGATGATTTTCTGATGCAGCATTGTTCTCCCTTGACACAATCCCTAGTGAATACATAGATATTTGGAATTATCTGAATGAATTCAAGTTTCCTGATGGTGCCAATGCAAAGACTAAGAGAAAGATTACTCAAGCCAGTTGTCCATATTCTATTCTGCATGGAGCATTATTTCGAATAGGACACGATGGACAAAGACAAGAGGGCGGTTGGACGTGATCAAGGAAAGGAGCTACTAGAAGAATTCCACAATGGTACATGTGGAGGGCACTTCTCTGGACAACTTACAACAAGAAGGATCTTGGATGCAGGTTATCACCTGGCCCCTCTTTTTAAAGATTGTTATAATTATTGTAAGACATGTGATATTTGTCAAACACATGGTAACCGTAAGACTTCATCAGCTCCATTATGTCCTATTCTTCCCCTTGTTCCCTTTGAAAAATGGGGAATAGACATTGTAGGTCCACTTCCAACTACATCATGTCAAAATAAGTATATTGTAGTTGCCACAGATTATTTAACCAAGTGGGTTGAAGCTAGGCCATTGAAAACAACTTCCATGGATGAAGTGGCAAGGTTCATATATGAACGCATTGTCACCAGATTTGGTTGTCCATTAGAAATTGTAACAGATCAAGGAAGCCACTTCATTAATGAGGTGGTAGAAGCCCTAGTCAATAAGTTTTCTATCAAGCACAGGAAGGCAACAACATACAAGCCAAGCACAAATGGATAGGTGGAACGAACAAATTTTGTGCTATGTCAAATTCTAGCAAAAGATGCAGCCTTGCAGGTACATAAATGGGATAAAAGGATTCATGCAGCATTGTGGGCATATAGGGAAACATCAAAGTCAGCAACAGGATACTCCCCATTTTAGTTGGCCTATGGCATTGATCCAGTTCTTCCTATTGAGTTTGATATTCCCACTGTGAGAGTTATGAAAAATGAAAGGATGGATGAAAGTGATTCAGTAAAAGAAAGGTTGGTACATCTTCATTTGCTAGAGGAAATGAGGGAAATAGCAAAGGATACAAGCCATAAGAAGAAAATGAAGCAGAAGGAATACTTTGATCAAAAGATCCGATGGTCTCCATTTCATGTGAATGACTTGGTCCTAGTATATGATTCTAGATACAAAAAAAGAAGACAGAGAAAATTTCTTCCAAAATGGATGGGGCCCTACAAAATAGCAGCTGTGCATGAAAATGGTACGTACCGACTGGAGGAATTGGATGGCACTCCCATTACGAAATGGGTCAACCACGACAAGTTGAAGATTTTCCAACCACTAGAATAGTCTACTCAGGGACGGAGTAGAAGCTAGGAAGGGGAAGATGTTGACACTAAAATTTTCCTCCAAAATTTCTATTTCATTAATGTAGTAGCGTCGATAGAAGATAACCGTGCCATCGATGCAGGTGCCGCCAATAATGTGGAGTATGGTAATAGTCAAAGTACAATAGGAATGTTGTAAAAAGTAAATATTTGTCGTAAGTGGTCCGGTAATGTTAAAATGTCAAAGTTTGGGTAATTAGAGAAGTATTGTCTACATGATTAGGAATTAGAAATATTATATTGGTAATAAGGACAAGGAGTGAGGTCATAAATATTTTGCGTATTTTATTTGTAAAAAGTCTAAAAATGTGGAACCCATGTAAAATGATAAGGTTTATCTTATCTTAACGAGATAATCTTACATGTACGAGATAAGAGTTAAGGTATGGAATATGATTCGTCGAGTGGATTTCTTATCCTATCTTAGAGATAGGATGGATAAACTGGAAGTTCTATAAATAGAGAGGCCACCCCCTCATTTAGCATAGAAAGAAGTAGTGAGAAATATTGTAGGAAGTGTGCAAAGGAAGCCATCAGTTAAAGGTGTGTTGAAGAAGCCATCAAGAGGTGTAATTGTAAAGTTTCTCCCATAGTCTTGTTGAAGTATCTCATGGGTGAGATTATACTTGATTTCATGTTAATATTATAATTTATTTTGATATTTCAGATTTTCGTCATTCTGTCTTATCATAGTCAATGGTATTCTTGTGTTCGGTTGTTGTTTTTCTTCCAGATTACATCCACCAAACTAAAGGCTGTGCATTAGTAAATAATCATAGCATGAGGAGTTCCGGTGAAGAATTATCATAGTGCCAGATTGGTGATGACGGGACAAGCGGGACAAAATTGCGTGGAAGACACGAACCGGCCGGTTCAGCCAAAATAGGGGACTTTAAATCTTTGGGAGATCCGGGCCAAAGGGAGACGTGGGACACAAAAAGCTGAAGCGGGTGAAGGAGAAGAAGAAAAGTCAACGTTCGGTCCAGGAAACTTCAAACGGCCATAACTTTTGACTCTGAGCTCCGATTTTCACAAAATTTGACTTTACGGAATGAGCACGACATCCTCTACGCCACAAAAATAAACATTTCTTATTTTTAATTAGGGTATATATATTTAAATAAAAGAAACATATTCGACTCCAATTAGTCAATGCTCATTCCGTCAAATGATAGAAAATGCCTGCCAGACCCAAAATGGCTGCCCGCACTCAGAAAGCCATAACTATTGCATTTCTCAATAAAATCTCACAAAGTTAGTACCGTTGGAATTGTGGCTCTGAACCCGATGCACAAAAATCAAGAAATTCCAGATTTGATGAGATATTGATCAAGTTTTTAACAAAACGTGGCCGGGTTCAGAAGAATGTTTTATTTGGTAGCTGGGAGTGCAATTAAGAGGCATGGTCATCATTCTTTCTCTGCTTGCAGCACATGGGACGAGTATGTGGAGCCTTTTTCAAGTAATGTATAATCATATTACTCCATTTAATGCCTCTTACATGTGGTTGAAAGACAGATTTCGGGATTTCCATTTTCCCTTCTCTTCTCCTCATTTTTTCTATAAATTGGAGTGTTGGGCTCATTATAAAGGAGAGAGTTTTGGGTAGCAAAGCTCTGCCAAAATTGCTTTGTGAAGCCAATGTGTTGCAGGACCTTGTAGTGGAATCCTTGCATGGTGATCAAGGCCCTTATCTTGTAATATATTGAAGCTGTGCATATCATGAAGCAATAAAATATCAGTTTGTGGATGTATCTTCCCCTGCTGTGTTTTCTTGCATTCTTCTTGCCCCTTTAATATTTCTACAAGAATATTGTGTCTATTATTATGTTCTTGCGAGGATCCATTATCATTGTTTATGCTTGGAATATTGTTGTGAATGCATTTTACTAGATTATGGAGAAGCTGTCATCACCTCTTCTAGTGTGTACTTTGCTTGTATTTCTCACATTTAGAGACTACTCTCACACCCTCCTTTTCTGGTGTATCACCGCTTTAGTGTAGGCTTTCATTTTATGCATTCTCTCTCTTCTGGTCCCTTGAAAATTTAGATTAGAACAGTTAGCTTATCCTGCATTAGAGTAGATTGTGGTAGGTAGTTTAGGAGCAAGAACCAGCTTTCTTTGGAGGTCTATCTCAAGTAGCAAGTCCCACAACTTGGAGATAGTAACCATGTTATTCAATCACACTGTGAGTTCAAGTATATGCACTTGTATAAACACAAGGGTGTGAAGATTTCGGTGATAATAGGAGGTATGGTAGGTAAAGGCTCTCTAATTAAAGAAGCTAGGGGTGAGATGGTCTCAATGTTAGTAGGTGATGATTGGAGATGAAAGGTGTTCTTCTATTGGTAAAGGAATAATGATGATTGGTTCAAACATGGAAGGAGGATTTTGGGCTAGGATTTCCTCTATGGAAGTGATGTGAGGTAAATGAGAGGCGGCAGTGTACCTCATTAAAGATCACATGAACCTCACGAGAATATGGGTATCATGATTGGATGTCTTACCGGTTTGATTGGATGAAGGAGCATGATTGGGAAATAGTTTTTAAAGATTTGTAAATTTTTTTAGGGATGGAATTTGGATTATCCATAGTCAAACACACCTTTCTCGAGCATTTCTTGGACAATATTCTTAAAAGTGATGCGATTTCCATCACTATGAGCCTTCACTTGGTGATAGTTACAGAACTCTTATTCCTTATACCATGTGGGCATGGGGTGAGCAGGGTCAAAATAAGTGTGTGGTTTTATGGGTGGAAGAGTGATGGCACCAGCTTTGATAAGCTTTTCTAAGAAAGAATAGTAAGGTTCCCTAATTGGGGTATAATTTCACCGCTCTGTATCGAATCGAAAAGCCTAAACGGATGATAGATTAGATGAGGGTGTGCTCTGATTGGATGGATGAGCTAGGCCAGCCTTGAGTACCACTATGTTAGTGGTACCTTTATCCTTTGAATAGTTAGTTAGAGGTTTGGAAGAAGAGGAGGTTTCATTTGACTTGAATGCTGAATTCTTATTTTGTAATTGGATTTTCTTCTCTTCGATGGCCCGAATCTCTAGCTTTCATGCCATAGTGAATGCCTCATCGAATTTTTTGAAAGTTTGGACCTGTAAGGTCGGGTAGATATGTCTAGTGCAAGCTTGGGTGAAGATATCGATGAGTTCATTTTGTGGAAATTGAAAGGTAAGTTGATTGATCAGGTTGTGCCAACGACTACCAAAATTTGGGATAGATTCATCCTCGTACTGACGTGTGGAATATAGATCGGTCATGGTAACTTTCTTAGCGATATTGATGGAGAAATGATCCAAAAAAGCTTGGGATACCTAATTGAATGAAAATATGGAGTGTTTGGGTAACCCACTATACCAATCTAATGCTGGTCTAGTGAGGGACATGGGAAAAGTTCTCAAAAGTAAGGCATCATCATGAGCAATAAGATAACACCCATGTTTGAATGAGCACAAATGCTGTTGTGGGTCTTCCTTACTATTGAAACGATTGAATTTTGGCATTTCCCAATGCACAGGGTATGAACAGATGGGAATGGATGGGTGAATAGGCTCGTTATAAATCTCATAATAGGTAAGAGTGTTACGGGAGCCAGAAATCGATGCCTCTAGTGTTTGCATCTTGTCCATCATCAATTTAATTAGGTCATTGGTGGGTTGCGATGATTGGATGCCTCTTATAATGTGAGGAGGTTGGTTTTGGGTATATAATGGGGTGGAATTCTGTATATGGGGCTGTCATGTAAGGTGGTGGAGAAGAAGGTAATGAAATAGGGGTACGTGCACCGGAGCGAATGATAGATGAAATAGGTGGTTGTTGGTAGTATGTATATGGGGGTGGAAGGGTCGTGGTAACCCTAGTAGCAATAGGGGCTAATGATTGTGGAATAGAAAGAACCACGTTCTGAAATGGGGTAGGAGTCATTGACACTAGAGGTGGTAATGTAGCTATGGGTATGTATGAGACATTAGGGGTAGATGAGGTTGTGTTTGGGGTAGTCATCGAGGGTACGGTGGATGTAACGAGGGCTATAGAGGTAACAGACATGACAGTCATAGTGGGTATAGGACCTAACTATGAAATGAATGGGGGTAAAGTGGAAGCGGGCAACACTAAACCAGATGGAGCTAATGTAGAAGTGGGTGTGAGGGTCGGGGGGATAGATATGGGCATGCCATATATCAACTGACCCGAGGTGTCTCGGGTGGATGAGTGGGAGAGGTAAAACTACAATGTGGTAGGGTTCTGGTCAAGGAGTCGTGCGAACTCCTCATCTCCGGTAGTGATATTATTAGGTTGGATAGGATCCATGGCTGGTGATAAAATAGAGGGTGGTGAAGGACTAGGTGGGAGTGGCTGGCAACTGGCATGGAACATGAGGGTGTTCACTTGTCTTCGGGTTAGTACCATGTGAACCAATATTGATTAGGTGGGCTACTTCTATGTAAATGGTATAAAGAACAACAAGGAAAAAATGGATGAAGTAACTAATGGTGGGTGGAATGTGAAATAGGATAACCGATGCTGGTTAAGAAAAACAAATGTCGGTCAAGGGTAACTGCTGCCGGTCACTGTAGAAAATAGGAAGTGAGTAAACAATGAGGTAGAAAGCAAAATCTGCCAAGTATGCCAAATCTGGGGATGTGTAAAACATCAATGAGAACAAAAAAATACATTGACAGAGACTGTAAAGTGGAAAAAAGTGAAGTGAGAATGTCCTTTTGAGTAGGTTAAAAAAATAACTTGGAACCAATGTCGGTTGGGTGTAACCGATGGTGGTCAGGGGTGACCGATGATGGTTACTGTATATTGAAATAGTGATGAGGAAAATGGTTGTGATTTAGAAATATTTTGTTGAATCAAACCCAGAAGTATGAGAATGATGTAAATGTGGTCTAGAAACACTCACACAAAGTCATAATACACCGACTATGATTAGGAGTGTGCGAGGAAAGACAAAACTAATGATCGAAAGCTCTCAGCTCAAAATGTAAATCAAGTAGAACACTAAGAAAAAATGTTCCTAGAGTGCTTATTCTATTACGTTTGTTCATCTTATGCTATTTGTGTGGACTGACTGTTATGAACAGAACAATAGAATTTATCGGTGAGGAAGGATTCCTATGAAGAAAGAGATCTAAAGGGTGAGGTTTCAGGTTTCTTATGCTGGGGGTGGGCTTCGCTTTGTAGTATGACTCGACATAGCAGGGCTAGGTGCCCACTGTGTCATGATCGTGTGATCACCGACAACTTCTTCCAAGTAAGATGTTGTTTAAGAATGTATGTATTTTAATTTTTGTGTGGTTTGGTAAGACTGAGAAAGAGAAAAGGATAGAAGTGATTTTCTACAATTTGTTCATAACCATTCAACTAGTAATGACCTCTAGCATATAGATTTCCCTCATTTAATGTGAGCTAATGTAGAAAATAAGAATGAAATGTGATGATTTTAAACCCAAATAGAAAATATGAAATTGGATGACACAATAAGATGAAGAGGAAGAGGGATGATTCTTTTTAAATACAGAAAAAGAAAAATTTCCTTTAAATACAATAGAAATAAGAAGTTGATTAGGGAAGAAAATTAGTTTTTACATTTTAGGGAAGAAAACAAACATAAATTTTTTTCCTAGGAATGAATGAAATGCAAGGAACCCGAATGGGTCCCATCGGGCATGCTAAAATGTTTCACCCTTTTCTCGATTTTCCTTTGAGTCGTTAACAAAATACATAGGGTAACGGGCATAGGAGGAATACCTATTCAAATTTCGGTTGATGGGTTGTTGCACATGTATGACTTTGAATCCATAGCTAACCGTGAGAGCTTCCTTTTGGCTAGGAGGAACTACTTGTAATGAAAGCAAGACCACTAGAAAGAATTAAACAATATGGGTAGTGAACTGCCTAGCGTGAGCTAGATCCGGGAAGTATGGTACTTCCTAGATGGCTATCAGTCCACTATTTTAAACAAATTAATGCTGAAAACAAGGTAAATCCTATTGTTATTTTGAAATGATTTAGGTATCTCACTTAAAAACACAATAAGAAAACATATATAATCTAACAAGATAAGCTAATTATTAGACATATTTATAATTATTTATTTACTAGTCATATTTTAAAATATTTATGGCTACAAAGTAGGACAAACTTGTATCTTTCCGTAGGTCACAGGTGAGTGAGGGTGAGGTAAAATTAGGTGGATAGGTATTTTTTTAAGACTGTGTAGGTAAACACAGAGACCGGCGTCGGTCATGGGGGTGACCGACCATGGTTTGGTATAACCGGTGCATATTACTGTGAAATTTGGAAATGTCACAGAATAGGGTTTTAGTCTCCTTTGTGATTACACAAAGAGTTTGGTTGGTCGGGACGAGGTATTGGGTGACTAGAATGGGTTTTTATGAGGTTTTAATGGGGCTATGGAGGTACAAAATGTTGGAGATGGTCAATAGGGAGCAAGATAAACAATGGATGATAAAATAATGATAGAATGAAATAACCAGGAAAGTATGATGTTGTACTTACTTGGATTTCATTCCTGAAAGTCTATGTATGAAGGATGGAGGTACTGATGATGGGCTTGAAGGATACAAGTGATCACCAACTGAAGAGAAGCTTCTGCATGGGCTGTATTCACACTCCTCTTTGCTTGGATAGATTAGAATGTGGCTAGGAAGGCTGTGCAAGAGGAGCTCCTCAATCTCCTTCTTGGATGTCAGTTCTTGCGGGAATTGGCTCTCTAAAGATGCGTTATCTCTTTGGGATGTGTTCTTTCTCCTCAACATTCTCTTAATTTTTTCCAACTTTCTTCCAACTTCGAACCAAGAATAAGGTTGTTTTGGGGTTAAAAGGGGTAACCGACAGTTGTTCAGCTCAACCGGCGATGGTTAGGGGTAACCGGCGTCGGTCAAGGTAGGATTTTATAGGTTTACTAATCTTAGGGAGATCCTCCTTATTTCCTTGGATCTTGTGTCGTTATCCCATGTAATAGACTAGGAGATTCTTGTGAGTATGCGGGAATGTGGTTAGAGGGAGTGTAGGTATTGATTTTTAGGGTTTGGGTAAGTCTTAGTTAGTTATGGTAAGTTGCTAAGAACAAGTCTTAGGTTGAGTTAACTTGATGAGGTGTCTAGGTAAGGTGCATGTGTGGATATTATTTAAATTAAGATACTTAAATAATAAATATGGTGAGGATAATGAATTAATTTTATTAAATTAATTAAATTAATATTAATGGGGTGAATGGGGATGGATAGGTGAATGTGATGAAGGGTGTTTATTTGTCGAGGGACCAAAGGGGAGTGTGACCTAATTTTAGTGTCTACACACTTAACCAAAGAAGCTCTAATATCTCTTGTGGCCTCCATTGTATCAATGTCTTTCAACGCTTTATCTCTCATAATATAGACATATAACATTTACATTATTTTTGTCATTTTGACTTGAAACTGTGAATCTTTAAGGAGTATGATCCATTTGGAAGGCCCAGGCCATATGTACAATGTCCCAAGCTCCTGATCCATGATCCTTCCAATTGTTTCTAAAGTTTCAAAATCATGGAAGCGATGTGTGTATTAATTGCTAAGTCTCTCTATATCAATTTGTATACCATTCCCACTGTCTCTGGTTTAGTCTCAACTCCACACAATCTCTTTTGATAGTTATTATGCACTCTCTTTATGGAAATTGGATTCCAATTCTTTTAAACACATTTATAAATAATGTGCAACACCATAGAAATCTAGTTAGTGGAAGTTTGGATATCCACCTCATACTTTTCCATCACATCGACCCACCGACCCCTTTCATTTCACATTGACCAAGGACCCCCCATTTCTACTACAAACCATCGACCAATGATCACTTTATAGTCAAAAGTCAAGTGATTAATTCACCCACCAAATTGATTGACTTTTAACATTACGTTCTAAATACATTATTTATAAGTTTCAATTTCCATATCATCTATTTCATCTATAATAAGCGATTTATCTCGAATAGTCCATATCGGTTGTTTTGTCCATCATAGTCTCTTCTTTAGAAATTCAATAATAGTCTATGTCATTTATAGTACTTATATAAGTTCATAGTCTCTTATTGAGAAAATCTTGCATTTATTTCATAATTCGGTCTAGCTTTTCATTAAGTTTATATTTATCTACATACTCATTTTATTATTATCCGTTATTCAAGTTGTCTTTATAAATCTCACTTTCGGTTTTGTCACCTTATATATATATATATATATATATATATATATATATATATATATATGGTCACACCATTTGTCTCATATATATAGTTTTACATTCCCTTAACGTGTTTTGTTTCTTTTAATTTCTTATCTAGAATTGGCTATCATATCTTATTTCATATCATTCCATTTTAATATTGAAGTACAGTTTAGTTTCTCTTTAGCAAATATTGGATCTTTTAATTGTATCTAATGTAATTTTTATAATTGTATTATTTGATTATTCTCTTTTCTTTCACATGTGACAACTCCATGAGGTTGTACCCACCTCATTATGTTGTCAAAGACAAATTATTGAAATAAAAACACACCTATAATCTCTTTCATATGACCCTCCTGTAGTCGAAACGATGCCATTTTAGGGTACCCAAACATTCCTAGCCACTGATTGGCACTTTCAAAATATGTCATTATCAAGAGTAATTAAATAACGGGGAAAAGCTTTCTCTAGGATTTACTTGTTTTTCTCTATTTTCTCTTTTCTGCATTGTAATTTCCCTTTTCTAAGTGATTATCTGCATCTAAATTCACATTTCAAATTTGGTCTAAAATGAACCTCGTGCATCTTGCTTGCTCACATAGCCAAATAAGGGTTTAACATTTTGCATCCCACATTATCACACACAACCTAAAACTTCACAAACTAAATCAACACATCAAAACATTCCTTATACCTAATTAACTGATTGGGACTTGAACACCCAATAGGAAACAATCTCACACATTTCCCTAGCCAAAACTACTTGAAACCAACCTTAGAATTTCGTTATTTAGGCACCTTCATTATCCATTTACATTTTTTCACATCTTGTAATTAATCATGATGATAAAACATATGCTGCTTGATTTGTTTAACAACAAAATACATAAAAAATGTTTCTCTATTTCACACCTATTGTCACTCTCTCTCAAATCGAAACAAAACAAAAATGTCCTCCATCTAATAAAGTTACTTCCCATATAAATCTCTCCCAATGAGATTCTAAACTCAAAACCACATCATCAGTCACCCATCCCAGCTGTCTCCATGGCCTCACTTCTTAAGAAACATGTCATTTAAGATTATCCCTATCTTAAAATTAATCCTCATATCCCTCACCAAGCCAATCTTCCTAAATCAATCACATCACCATCTCCCACTCCTCTAGAAACACTCGGGCCTACTCCTAACCACATATATGATTTCATATTTCGAAAATCCCCTACAATCTATCAATCCTCCCAATCTCCTAAATTGGGGGGTTGCATTCCACCCACATCCCATTTTGAAAATTTTATTTCATCCGCTACTCTTATGTTTGTCATGCTATCTCAACCTCTTCACGGTTATATGCATACCTATATGCTCAAATCGTCTAAACCTCTTAGCAGCCATATCCCTACTTATCATTTACCACAATAAGCTACACAAATTCAATGAACACAACATGTCCCTATTATTGAAAGTCAGCCTATGCAACAATCTCAACCCATGACACATGTTAATAGTTACCAAGAAGTTCCCCACACACACTTGCACACTCACAATTTTATCAACCACCTTATTAAACAATTCCCCAAACACCCACACATCCACAAATGTATCATTCACCTTATCAAACTAATTTTCAAACCACACAACCAATCCAATCTCAACCTAACAACACATTGAGTGATCCAATTCATGCCTTAATAAATCGGTTGGCTAGTTTAGAGGCTGCTACCTTGGCACCTAAGGATACTTTATCCTATGAACAAATCTATAGTGAACTGATTCATCCATTGGTTCCAATCAAACCCTACCCTCCTCATTGGAAACTTCCAGAGTTTATTAATTTCAACAAAAAGGAATATCCCCAACAACATCTCCTCGCATTTAAACACACATGTTTTCTTATTGCGCATGATCATGATCTACTTCTTCACAATTTCTCCATGCCTTTGTCTTGTCCCACATTAAAATGGTACAACAATATCCATCAATATTCCATATTCTCTTTTACCCATCTTGTGTAACTATTCTTAGAACACTTTTCAAATAACATTGCACGCAAAACTAATATCACTTAATTATACACCATTTTACCATTTAAATAAAATCCCATCACCGAATTCGTCACATGACGGCGTGGTGTTATAAACCAACTATCCTTCTCTCTTTTGCAAACCGAACTCATCAAACTATTTTCACATTTGTGTGCAAAAATATATCATCTACTTTCCAAATCCAATCATTCTGAACCTTTGACAAATATTTCACAATGACTCGAAAACTTGAAACCCATGCCATTGAGCAAGGTCATCTTAAACTAAGTTCAATTAAACATAAAATTGAATCTACTAAACCCTCATCCGTATTAATATATGGCACATGACCTCAACAACGAGCCCCTTAACTAATAGTCAACTATACCCCCTTGGAATAATCATATAACTCCGTATTTAGTAAATTTATGGCTGTAAACTCCATCCAAATTCCTCCCATATGACCCATGGATAACTCGTAAGCCAAGCCTTTTGGTATCATGAAGCCCACTATTGTAAATATCATCGTCAAAGGTCACGACATTGAGAGATGTAGTTCCTTCAAAAATCGTGTCCCACAACTCATAAATCAAGGGGATATCCAAATCGATAGCTCCACTTCTCAAACTAATCAACCACCAACAAATCAAGCCATTCCCTTTAAATATCAACTATTAAATGCATATATGATTAACACTACCAATAAATATCTCATCTTATCACCAACTCCACATTTTCCTATCTTAGACATTATTTCCACTTCTTATGTAGAACTGTTGCTCCCATAACTATCACACCTATGTCAACTTTTACTCCTTTTAAACCTATCCTTATCACATCCACATCAAATATGATTATACAATACACTTCATCCACTTTGATCATACCTCGAGTCTACCACATTAGATCCATCCTTAACACCTATTTTAGCCCCACTATTATCCACACTCATCCCTACATCTCTCACACCTATTACTACACAACATTACTCACACCCATCCCAACTAAACTCTATTCTACTACATGTACCTTTACAGCCCCACCTTCGACATCAAACCCATTAGAAAACATATCATTCTTACCCCTTGAAACATTTATGAAACAACCATTCCCACCTACTTCTACACCCGAAATTACTCTTGCATTTTTTGCTTTACCCATAATGTATAGTCGATCGGTTACCGCATCCATATCTATCCTAACTACTGTTATATCTATCCTATCAAAACATCTAGATATCCCTACCTTGATAGTTTTACCTATATCCTCCCCCATGGCCACATCACCCAGTCTACCCCAATAATATTTACCTTATTTGTCTATCAAGACAAACAAATCTTCTTGATCTGCAACCCTATCAAACATACCCTTTGAAACATCTACTGAACAAACATCTCCACCTAAATCAAATAAATATGGTTTACATTCTCCCTCTACATAATCAACTCTTTCATGCAAAAACCTAAACAATCGATATCTCACATTAGTCTCATTAATCACATCATATAAAAATATATTTCTCCATTAACATATTTGTCTTGCTTTAGGAATTTTCTCCATTAATAACCACACAACCACTATCAGATCCTCCAATTGAGATTATTATCATCCCTGCTAGGATTAAATATTCTTAAGTTAAGTCTAAGGATCTTGGTGAAAATCCTAAACAGTTCCCTGCACATCCTCGTAAACCTTTAGAATTTCCCTCTTCTCAACAATCCAATGCTACAACATCTATTTTAGGAGCAGTTGCTCCATCTACGACATCTCCTAATGATACATTTTTAGGCAAAAAATCAAATCCTCCAATCAATTTGATTTGTCATCTAAGAGTTATAATTTTCCTATCAAATATACATCTACTTTTTCTCCTAACTCCAAGCTGAGATATCCTATCAAAACCCACAAGAGTTACCTTCCCCATGACACTTCAATGGGGTCTTATGCAGATATCCTTCGAAATTTAACTCGAATATCTTCCATCACACTTTCTCCCATGAAATCCTTTAATCCCTATGGTCCAAAGCCATCATGGTTCAATCCTAATTGCATTTTCTCTTATCATCATACCCCGGGCCATGACATCAAACATTGTAAGGAATTTTTGAAAATCGTGCACAACCTTATTGAGAAAGATGATTTCCTCATTTAGGGGAACTACCCTTCTCCATGTAAATTAAATCCAATTTTTATCCCATCTATGAGGTCTCCCATGATTCCTTCATTCACATCATCCCTTAACATCCCTCCAGCACATGACATTCCTCATAAGGAAGGTCCTCCAACTTTCATCAATACCGCTTATATTTCCAAGCACACTTGTGGTCTCCAACCATTTATCCCATCCAAATCTAAAATAGTCTCATCTAAACTCTTTCAAAATCCTTTAACTCCTTCACATTTAGTTCATTCGGGGAGCTTCCTTCCCTCTCCCTTGAGTATATTATCTGTAAAACTCCCTTGACACTAGGGGACTTCACTCCTTGACATTTTTCTTTTACTTCCTTCACATTCATCCAATATAAACTATTTCTTTCTAAATCCTCATCTCATTCTAAAGCCACCATTGAGGCCATTTTTTTCCTTCTAGAAGGGACCATTATTGTTATTTTATTACCAAATTCCATCGTTATGGCCATATTTGTGTCTCTTTTGAGGGAACCACTTATTTCATCAAGTCCACATTTGTGGCCATTTTTGTCTTGCCATAATTATGTCTCTTTTGGGGCATAATTTAATTTTATCCAAATCCACCATTATGGTCATATTTTTCCCTCCTTAAGGACATAGTTTTATTTCCTTCTTGTCTATCATCTCATCTTGTTGCAACTTAGTGTATTCCCTCTCTTGATGGTTAACCAGAGACATAACCTCTTAATGCATTGCACTTGCATGACCAATCTACTGTTATCATATCTACCAATGAGCACTAAGTTATATTCTTATATCATTCCACCATCCTTAACCCCTTCCATTTGTCATTGTAATGATATGCATTACGTGGCCTGCCTTATGTACTTTTATATGACCCCATAACCATTACATCCATCACCTTCTCATTCTCCTATTGCAGCCATGTAAATGGTCCATGGGTGTCTCTTTTACATTCATTATCACCTCCTAAATGGTCTACTTAGCTATTCCCAACTCTCCCCCATATGAAGCTAAAACTCATATATGTAAAAGGAAAACTAAAATTTATAAAAAATAGACTGATCCCTCGAAGGATAGTAAAGAGAAAGAGAAAAAGAAAAGCATACAAAGTAAAATAAAAAATAAATAGAATGATCCCTTAAAGGACAACTATCATATATATTAATCTTGACAACAATATTATGTATATAGTACACCATACCCTGAAGTATGGATACTATGTTATTATGGAATTTGGAAGGTTTCGCATTGATAAATCTTCCTTTTATCAACATTCTTACAAAGCTTCCTGCATAAATCAATTTTCTTCTATTATTATTTTTCCTCTTTCCCAGAGCTGGGGCATATTTCTAGGACCAATCATCTATGGAGAAAATTCTTCCTGCGTAGAAGTCACATCTCAAATCCTTTTTCATGTCAACATTAGGTTTAGGAGAATCTTTCATCCATATTTCCCTCATGATCTTTTGGTATAACCAACTATCGTTGGTTATGTTTTAACACCTTATATTGGTTGCAAGTGTAATGACTTGAGTGGTAGCCTTTCTTGTTTATCTCCAATACATTTCGAAACATAGTTTCCATGTACACCCTCACTACAAATATGTTCCATTCATCTCATAAAGGTCATCTTTTATCAAAATCATATCAAATTTCACACTATGAATTATATATCTATCCATAATCTCCATGAATGTGCTCACAAATACACTTTTTATTTTGTGAATTATAATTGATCATCGTAGCGGTTTGTAATCCTACTTGAGGATCCTTTTCAAGGAAATTTCATTATCATGCAACTTTATATCCCCAAACATGTTCAACAATGTCTTTGATCCATTCCTCTTCATTTGTTTGCTCTTCATCATCCTTCTCACATCATCTTTCTCACCTTTCGTCCACTTTACACCATGCTAGATATCCTACTTATATTTCCTCTCGAGTTTCCTTTCACTTTTCCACTTTGAGTTTAATAATATTACTTAACCATCCATACAACCAAAGAATCTTAGTTAAGGTATATCTTCTTCCTTGGATCCTCCCACTGTAGAAGCCTCTCCACCTTTTCCTCTTTCAGTGAATTACAATCACCACAACAAATGTCTTTTTGCTCCTCCTTTTTGCTTCACACTCTTACATCATCATTCCCACAACATGGACATCCCAATTAAGGATTTCCCTTAGACTCTCCATCTACACTGCATATGTTCCTTCATCCACTCATGTCACACTCCTTTGTTTCCTTGTTATCACCTTGATATATCATCCTTTCATATCTTGTTCCCTTTTCATATAAAATCCTCAATCTTTTCATCATTCTCCTTCTTCTTCAGCTTGGTGATCCTACTTAACCATCCCCATCACATGAAAATATTAATTAAGATTCCCTTTTAAGAATTTTTTACCATCTGACCCTTCCACCTCCTATTATATCTTCCTCATCTTATGTCTCCCGCCTCTCATTGTACTTGTCTACTCCAAACAACCATTCCACACCTATACCCAAAACGATGTTGTCTTTCTCCTTCCATATCATCACTGCTGGTTTGGTGATCTTACTTAACTCCTCTTGCGGCATGGAAATGTTACTTAAGAGTCCCTCTTAAGCATGATTTTTCATCATGCACTCGCCCACAACTCCACATTCTCACCATCTACATTTTTTCTTCATTCTCTATCATCACACCCTCTCACCTCCTCTTCCATTCTCGCAAACACAACTTCCTATTTTCCCCTTTTTCATCTCCATCATACCTTTCTTGGTAATATTACTTAACCATTTCTTCCTCATTCATTTCATGTCTTGTTCCTTCATCTTTCTCTCATTCATTCTCATCAATTGTATCCTCTCCTTGCCTTCATTTTCGCACACATCACTATCCCTCCTTTCTTTACTCTTTCCACTCCATCTTTTAGATTTTCCCACATATCTACCTCCATGTTTAGTATTCATTGTTATTAATTACACCTAACATTATTTCATCATCATATTCTCTTTCCATGTAAATAATTATAGTGAACTTCTCTAAAAACCACTCATCCCCATTCTACACATCTTGGTTCCTTCTCTTTGATCTTCCCCATTCTATCTTCATTCCTTCCCTCCTCTGTGCCATCTCGATCATTATCGGGAACTTCTCCTAATGTCCCTTCATTGGCATTCCCCTTCTATTCCTTGTTTACTTTCTACCTCGTCTCACCTTTTTCCCATCCTTTCCTAATCCTCATTATTGATGGATTTCTCCTAACATCCATTCACTTGCATTACCTCTCGCGTCCCTTCCTCTATTTTTCTTCACCACCTCTCCATCTTTCATTCTTCATTGCCAATTTCTTCACTATCTTCATCATGCACCCTCTCTCTATTTTCTCATCATCATCTTATCCCCATCTCATGCATATCTACATCTTTTCTAATTTGTGTCATTCCTCCCCTCAAGCTTCACTTTACATTCCTTATACTTCTCACTCTTTATTGAATATCTTCATTCTTGGTTCCCTTTTGCATAATTTTTTTTTTTTCATCCCCTCCTTTCGATCCTCGTCTTATTTCACTTCCTCTATATCATCTTCCTCCCTATTTTACCTCAATCTTCCTTCTTACTTCCCCATCGATAACCCGACTCTTTAGCTTTGTCCCATATTTTTATCATCGCACCATCCACATGCATTTCCATGCGTCGGTTCCATATTCTTTTCCGTGGATTTCTTCACTATGATCTGGGTCATTCAATTTTCTTTTCTATATCATCTCTTTCATTTTCCTTTACTTCTCTACCTTCCTCTGCATCACCCTCATTCACTCCTTTCATTTAAAATAACTCTATGCCTTTTTCATAATTTCACCCTCTTCTCTATCCTTTTCTTTTCTTCTCCTTGCTTTTCCTTCATTATTTCCCCCTGCCTCTATAATCCCTTTTTTTTATCTTCTTCCTCCCCTTTAATTCCTTATTTTCTCCTCCATCTCCATCCCTCTATTACGTACTCATGTCGCCTTCACCTTTGACCTTTCTTGCTCTTATCATAATCAACCAATCCTCCTTTACATTCCATTTTATCTTTCTCATTACATCATTCAAAACATCCCTCACACTGCATTCATGGTTAATGCCAATTTTTCTCCATTTATGTACCTTCATCGATCCATTACATCATGTCTCATTTTTCTCTCTACATCATTAACCTCTTCTATGTTTTGAGAACCCTATCACACCTTTTATCTTCATCATTCCTCTCACATGGGCATCATCATGTCCATTTATATGAATCTCATCCCATCTTCCTTTGACATTTTAGTCTTGGAGGATACCATAACGGCCATCACCTATCTGATTTTATTCTCTTCTATGGATGTTTGTCAAAGAAGCATAATTGCTTTCATTTTCTTCACCCCAATTATTCATCTTCCTTCAACTACAAACCATTTTTAAGAAACATGTTTTCAACATGCTATTTAACATCCTCTTGGGGAATTTTATCTAATGTATTCTTCATATCCACATTCTTGGCCATAGTTGTTCCCCCTAGAATATTTTATTTCAACATCCATCTCCCATTATATAATTTTCATGTCTTATGTTGGTGCACCTTTTCATCCTTGTACCTGTCGACACATATAACTCACTTTTTGTCTGTCTCATTCCCTTTGCTGGGGTATCATGAATTTCATATTTGTAACTTTTGGGGATGCCTGATTTTTCACTCAATTCCTCATGTACAAAGGATTTCGCATACTCTTCACATTCAGTTGTGCATATTTTGATGTTTTCCTATGACCCATTGGTCATTATGGTTTACATCCATACTGCAATTGTCTTCACCGACTCACTAGTCTATAGAGCATTGTCGCATGTCTCCTTTGAGACCAAAATTTTCCCCTACCAATTTGATATTAGAGTCACTGTCATATTTTTCATTGTCATTGCAATCCTTTTTCACTTGGGGCATCTTCCCTTTGGTCATGTGTTTTTGATCCTCATCCCTTTTAAAAAAAAATTTCATCTAACCTTTTTTTTCTCGTGGCTTGTTATCGCAAACCACTCAACAAAAAGGGACAAATGTGACACCATTTGGTGTAACCCCTCTAGTTCATCCCACATTCATTCTACTTCATTCCACTTTTCCACTCACTTTTATTTTTCTTAAATTTGAGTAAATCCCATCTATTTACTCATTCTTAATTAATTAATTATCAAATGGGATCCATGTGGACCCATTTGAAAATTAAAATTTGTATTATCTCCCATATCAATTTTATTCAACTCATGGCTATTAATATACCCATCTGACGCCCCTTTCTTAATTTTAAAAAATTTGAATCTATTATCTAACCTACGATGTCAATCATGCTCCCCACTCCATTTAAAATGTCAAACCATGGGCCTCGCATGATCACATCATGTCTCTTAACCCAGAGTTACTTTACCCAACCCTCGGTTATTCGTTAACCTTAAAATAACCTCACCTCGAGTTATAAATATGGGTTTTCCACCCCTATTTCAAGGGGGAACTAGAGAGACCTTGAACGAGCACCTAAAGACCTGGACCTAGACCAGAATAAGAAAATAGGATGAATAATTTATGAAATCTCTACTTACCAAAGTTTGTAGGAGAGGAGAAGAAAGAGCTTAATAGTTTTGCAAGTTTGAGGTCAAGGAAAACGTTTTCCATTGTTAGAAGTTAGAGGTGAGGAGTGTGGGAGAAATATTTTCCATTTTCTGTCATCTTGCCATCATGATGCCCATTTCATCTCCATATCAGAGCACAAGCTAAGTCCCCTCATCATTTCACTTACTTTTCATTTTGTATTTCATTATTTCTGAATGATATCTATTGTTCATCATTTATTGATATCTTTGTAGACACGGGGGTAGACAACCTCCAAGGGAGTTAACATCCTCTTGGAACCAACATTATATTGTAAATTCCCACATATTGTTATCTAATCACATTTGTTTCAGTTTTGTAGATCTATCTTCTTTTATCACATATCTATCTTCTTTGCACCTGTAGATTCATATCCGCATTTGAGGTCCTAATCCCTCCACAATTCAAAGTTGCTGGTGGCTTCTAGTATCTGCATTCAACCGCGTAAAAATGAGGTTTTTGTACAAGAACCAATTCAAAATCATCATCATATATTAAGAAAAACCATATTGTGATTTACTAGAGAATATAATTTAATTTTTTACCTATATATTTTTATTTTATTGTTATGGATATTGAATTTAATAGTAAATATACCTTCAAAATAATAAAATTGGAATGTTTGGATTATGTTCCTCATAAATAATTCAAAAATAATTGAATATTGATTATTATATATTTCATGGGTATAGAACTAGGTATATTTTTCTTTCCCTTCCATATATAGATGAACAAAATGATAGTTACATAATGAATTCTCTAAATATACACTTTCGTATTTAGTGCAATAATTAAATGTTCATTTAATATTTTCATAATGAATTCACTAAATATTAAATTTTTAATTTAGAGACATAATTAAACATTCATTTTATGAAAACATTAAAATAGTAATAATATTATTAATAAATCTAGAATATTTGAAATAGGAGTGTCACAAATATGGTGTACTAGTGGTATTCATATGAAAATAAAACATGATAATTTTTTTCTAAATTGTGGTGCAATGAAATTTATTATCATTTTTTATTACAAAAACATATTTATTTCTTTGAGTAGGCCTATGAATCTTGTCTCAAAAATTCAAGATAATTCAAATCGAAATGTTCTTTTAATGAAATTCACCATTATGCAACTTATACACGTTATAACACACATTCTATAGATAAAATATTTAGTCCAGAATATTAATTTTGTATTAAATTAAACTTTTCTTAAATTATGAACACCATAGTCACCCCTTGTAGTTTTCCTTGGTGCTTGTGTAATTCTGATGAAGATCTTAGAGAAAACCATGTGTGCCCTAGTCTCTCTTAACACAAAGATAATGTCCTAATTATAGAATATAAAATCTACCCATTGTCAACAGATAAATATTACCACCCTCTTAAATAAATTAATTTCCCCATATTATTCAAAAAAATTCCATATCAATTTAATTTAAATTAGTTGATTAATGAAGCCTTCTCATTACATAATTAAAATTTCTACTTCACCATCCACATCACATGTCACCATGACATTAGCCACCATGTTCCCCACTTCCGTATATAATATTCAATATTGATACTCATACATTATCCATTTCCCCCACTCATGAAAGGGATGTTAATTTTCTAGAACATGATTAATTAGGTCTCCATTTAATCCTACACCAAAAGGATATAAATACATCCCTTTCCCCTTTCAAAAAACACAAGAAGTGGTAAATGCAATCTTATCTCTTGCATTATATTTGCATAGATCTTCCTCATTTCATCACATCCTAATTCCCACATAATTCCTCAAAATCATCAAATACAAAATCCATTATCCTTCATTGATTGGTGAAAACTAGCATTGTCGATCATTCGTGCAATGAAAATACCTTACGTGTAAAATCACCTATGATATGATCTTCTCGATGTGCATCCAAATATTCTCCCGATATAAAATTTGCAAAGGAATCATGGTGGTGAAGGTATACATGTGATTTGTTTCTCTTTTGTGTTATAGTGTAGTTTTTGTTGCTTTCATTCTGGAACATCCAGTGGGAATTACCAACACTCTCTTACCCTTAGTTTCACACTTATTAATCTTATCAATGATGTGTTCACTATTATCCTTAATTATTATCTTTATTTCTATAAAAATATAGCATTATTTGGCTAATATTTACATTGTGGGAATTTCTCTTTTTGGTGTTATATGATACCTATGCAGGTCATAGTAGCAATAAATTTCTCTTGATCTTTAGTGGTCATCATTTCCTTCCTTAACTCCCCTAAAGCTTGGTGTTTTAATAGTTCTATTGTTTCACCAATGTTGGTGAAATAGTTTTGTTAAGTTTCATCCATGTATTTGACTATTCCTAGATAAAGTAGAAAGTGATTTTCCTTAATATCTTTAGAAATCCCATTCCTCTTTCTCTAAACTTCTTGATACTCCCAAATCCCACTTCATTTCACTACATCAAGACCTTACCAAATTATTTACTTACATTATAACTCACTCTAGATTACATCAAGCTCCTTCCACACTCTGAAAACTTGTGTTAATCCTTATTCATATTTTATTACCTCTTAATAAGTATTTCTTATCTTTGCTAATATATTTATATATGGTTTTATTCTATTGGCATTGGTGTTTTAGTTCATTTTTGTTGTTTGTTGTGTTCATTTGTTTACATGAGCATGGATAATCAGATAGTTAAAATTAATTTAGAAAATAATACCAAAATAAAATAAATTATTTATGTTGTTACCATTTTTTAAAGCTTTATGGTGTGTTAGTGCAGATTTGTATTTTACTAACACTTGTGTTTTATGTTATTTAGTTAAATTTGTGTCTATTTTGGTGTGTTGTTGTGTTTTTAGGATCCTGGGAAAATCAAAATTTAGAGTTTTAAAAAATCAAAACAAACAATAACATCTTTCTCTTGATTTCTTCTCTTACAATTATTTTGTAGGTGTTTGTAGCTGGTCTGAAATCCAAGAGTCAGATTTAAACAATAAAAAACATAGTATTCACTAGTTATATGTTTTTCATATAACTATAGAGGAGGTTTTGGTTGTAGCCAATTTTTTCACTCTCCTAAATTTAGTAGGTTCTTACTTTTCTAAAAAATTAAACCCTACTAAATCCCTCCCTTCCTCCTTACCAAGTTCCTAACCACTAATTGTGTAACTCACCCTTCTTTCCTAAATATCTACCAATCCTTATCTACAGTCCCTAACTCCACTCATAGGTCAACGAACTACTCTCCAAGCTACCATGACCACTCATTGATGAGACCCTCAAATTACCAATTTAAGTATCTAATATGGTGTATTTTGTATACCCTCGTACTTATTATCTCTATTATCCTATTATACATTCTCACCTAAACTTCAGTTTATGGAAGTTATATATTAATTATTATAACTATTAATAAGTTACTTTATTTCATGGATTTTGAATGTGCATGTTAAACTCTTTGATGCAATGAATGATTATTAGTGCTTTATCTGAGTGCCATACTTGTTTGCAAGAAGATGTTATATGTTATCTCTAACATGTAGCCAAAGAAACTCTATCACAATACAAGGGGGCTCATCTATAGCAATTGACATGCAAAAATTAAGACTCGTCCATAGTAAGGCACCTGCAATCAAAGCAGAACACAAATATATAAAATCATGATTATGGGAAAGTACATTGACAAGGATGCTTCACCTAAGTTCACACCTGCTAATGAAGAAGTAGTTAAGATAATAAGAGAAAATATCATTCCAATGCCTATTTATTCACTGCACCTAAAAATTGGAAGTAGTTGATTTAATTTTACAACTAGTTGTTTGAATGAAAAATTACTTATGTTGATGTATTCAAATAATTTTCTTTAGTTTTTATTTCATGCATAAGAATCTACAAATTTCTTGGTATTGATTTGGTAGTTAATCAAAATGTAACTACTAGTTGAAGGAATCTCTTCACGTCTCTACTAAATATAAAGAGAATGATAAGACTGTATTAGATATCGATCCATAGTAAGGAAATTGTTGTAAGTTCTATTCTATAATCTTTATGCTATTGAATAAAAATATGGGTTCTATCATCTTTCTGTAGATAGAATCCTTAGGAAGCGATAACACCCAAGGTAGGACCCACTTGTGGTTCACTAAACCCCTTTCCTTTTTCTTTTTTATTTTAAGTTATGTGCACATAAGTGGATTAGAGTAAAAAAACCTTTTTACTCATGAGTATTTTTTATCAGTTTTTATTCATTAGCTGTAATATCTATTTTTATCTACAACCTAGTTTAGTTCTAGCATTATATTTTCTAGTTATTGTGACAAAAATCCTTTATTTATATCTCTTGAGCACTTATAACTGTGTATACAACACTGATAATGTTGAAAGTCTACGTCCCTAGGTTCGATGATTTAATGACTATGGATTAGTGAACAACATACTAATTGTTGCAAGTTAATTTGCAACAACATTTTTTGTGTCATTGTTAGGGACCCTACAAAGTTATAATTGATGGAGAGTATCTTTAATTATTTAGAATAAGTCTAGGTTTTAGGAATTTACTATAGTTTAAAACCCCCTAACTAATTATTGTTGAATGAGTTGAGTAGTTAATGCATGCACCATCCAAGGGATGCCCATGGTATATTTTTACATAATCTACTATTAGCATAAATCTCTTCATTTACCTTTGAATATTCTAAAGAATAAACATCTACACTCGGTTTACTTTTTGAAGACAAGTGGCAGTTTTGTAGCTGCTCCTGAACAACTAGGAATAGAAGAAGAAGTAAATCAAATGCTTGAAATGGGGTAACCAATTTGAAGTTTCCCATCACTAAAAATAATGCAACTGCTTTGATGAAGAATATTTCTCCATCATCATTGTCAAATTTCCATTGAGCTATGTCAAAATATCCAAACACTTTTCTCTTTGAGTTTGATGTTTTGTGTCTAAGTTATGATTATACCACTGATGCACATAAGTTGAAATTATTTCCTGTAACACTCAAAGATGTTTCTTTAAGGTGGTTCATGGGATTGGGAAGGAATGATATTACTAAATGGGAACAGATGAAGAAGAAATTCCTCAATAAGTATCAAGACTATTATAGACCAAGCAACAAAGGAGGAGGTGAAATGTAGAGAATGCAACGAAAATAGGATGAACTGCTAGAGGATTATTTAGAAGGGTTCCTGTTATGTGTTTAGAAGTCAAAACATACCACTGATATACCACCTGACTCCCAAAAAAATATCTTTTTAAAGGGTCTCAGTGATGAAGACATGGATGCTCTTGACCTGATAGGAGTAAGAGACATCTCAAAGGCTAGTTTTGGAGATATTTGTGATATTTGAACTGTTCATATCAATGAAGCAATAAATAGGAGTTTATAGATGTATCTTTATCTGTTGTGTTTTTTTCATTATCCTTTCCCCTTCAATTTCATTTCATGTATATTGTGTCTATTTATACTCTTCCAGGATTCGTTATCATTGTCCATGTATGGAATATTGCTGCGAATGCATTTGCAATCCTATGGAGAACTGTTATCACCCCTTCTAGTATGCACTTTCCTTCTATTTTTCAAAAATAATTGATACTATGCTGACACCATCCTTTTCTTGTCTATCACCACTTTAGTGCAGGATTTGTTTTCATGAACTCTCTCTCCCTGGTCCCTTGGAATGTTAGATTAGGATTAGATAGTTTTTCCGCATTAGAGTAGATTATGGTAGGTAGTTTAGGAGAAAGAACCATCTTTCTCTAGAGGTATATCTCAAGTAGTGATTCCCACCATTTTGAGATAGTACCTATGTTATCTAGTCACACCATGAGCTTAAGTGCACACACTTCTATAAACCATAGGGTGTTGTGATTAAAAGATAATAGTTCTGGCACACTGGTGGGACCAAAAGTTTTCATTTTAATTATAACAAGATTGATGTGCACTTGTAAGTTTTTAGCTTATGATAAGCTTTTAATTACACATCTAGTGACTCCTAAGATGTAGAATCCACTAGTTTCAATAGTCCAAGCTTGACATATTTATGAGAAGAATTTAGAAAAGGTCAAGAACTAGAAAAGAGGGACTATTTATCTACCTACACTTATCCTTAGATAGAGCAAGGGGAAGAAGAGATCAAACGTCTCCATCTCCACCAAATAGAACCTTATCAACACCTCCACCTAGAAGGCCTTTCATTTAATCAACTAGAATTCTTTGACCAATTAGGATGGCACAACCCAATCCCTATGTCAACTTCACTAGCAGCAGCCCGCTTGTTCTCAATGTAAAAATCTAGTTCCAATTGCAACATTGAAGAACATTCCATAATTCACTAGAGAAAACCAACCAACTCTGATTGACCACATCCAGGACATTGTAAATGTCTATGTAATTCATGAAATTCATGAAATGGACATTTCTATCAAGTTGTTAGCATCCTCCTTTAAGGGTAAAGCTTTGCAATGGTTCAAAAGTCTAACAACAAGGTCTATCTAGAATTGGGACAATTTATGCACATCCCTCCATAATCAATTTGGGGAAAAGGAGATAATTTGTCATTACTAGAGAAATTGACAACAATAAAGAGGGATCCTAATGAAAAGTTGAACGACTTCAACTTCAGGTTCCAGAGGACATGGGATAGGATCCCATTGGACGTGTGACCAACATTTGAAGGTTCTTTTCTATATTTCCTCGAGCTTCAAATTCTAATATTACCATGATGATTCAATATATGGGAGGTATAAAATTACCCACAACATATAACATTTTTATGAGAGCCAAAGATTACTTAATTAAAGATGGTAAACTTGCACCTATGCCACCTATTCCTCTATATCCAGAACTAGGAGCTCAAAGCACTAGTCAAGCACCTACATTAGCTCCCATTCTTGCTCCAAGAAATCTGAATTCGACTGAAGCTTCTAATTCATCTTTTAGTACCTCAAGCGATCTCTAAGAAGTCATGAATCAATTACAAAACTTTGATAATGAGTTAGTGACACTTAAGAGACAACAAGCTCAAAATTTCAGATCATATCAACATCAAACTCAACCCAATAGACCTCTATATCAGCCTAATAGGCCACCCATTCAAACTACAAATTAGAATCAAGTCAAACCTTCTGCTAATAGGCCATTCCAGCCTTACAATCCTAATGTTGCATCCACATCTAAAGCCTTGGTTCCAGTGTAAAATAACATGGATCAAGAATATGACTAGTGTTTTCCATGTAATCAACCTCATAACCGGTCAATGTGGTTCAATGATGATTTGAATCAAGCCCTTATGGTGGCAAGAAAAGGTGTAGAGTAAGAGATAGGTGAAGAAGGAAATTAGCAGCACGAAGTCACTCAAGAGGCACCTCTGAAAAATACCACACTTGTCAATTGATAGTCTGAATATTTCTATGGTATGAATCAAGTACCTTCTCAAAGATAAATGCCAATACATGGTTGAAGAAAAGGAATATTGGAGGACAATCATCAAATTCAAGTGATCCACAACCCTCTATCACTCATCAAGGTATGGGTAATCAAAGTGCATCTCCCAATGTATAGGGCCAACCCAAGCCACCTTCTAGACAAGCTCAAGTGTTGGTTGTAACATCCCATGTGTAAGAGAATAATGTGCAAGGCAAGGGGATGTAGAGAGATAGCTCATATCCATTCAACATCATTGAGAAGATGAAGAAAATGAATGTAAACATCTCAATGTGGGAGTCATTGGATATCCCAAGACAAAGAGACCTATTGCAAGCTGCTATGGAAAATTGGGCAGCATCAAATCAGCCACCCAATCAACAAGAAAATGTACTTACTAATGAAGCTCAGCAAGGAGGAAATCAGGGACATCACCAAGGTAAAATTTGAAGCCCCCACCATTCTATATCTCATTGATCAAAGGAGATAGGTTGGTACATAATTACATTATTGATTTTGAAGCAAGTAGCATAGTCATGCCGAAACAAATAATAGACCAAACGAGTCTTAATTATGAGGTCATTTCCAAGGGTGTGGTGCAAATTTATGGGAAAAAAGTAACAACGGTTTGACTAATAAAATATTTGAGCCTCACATTACATGCATGTCATAATGTGACTGTATTGCAATATGTATCAATCATAGACTTGCCACTACTGTTTGCATTATGATTGTCAAGAGACTTGGTTATCCAAAATTCACCCCCAAGGTAAATTTGATAACATGCATCAAATCCTCGAGTCCCAGGAAAATAGATTGAGTCAGGGCAAAAAAATTTCATGTTTCTAGGGTCCCCTCATATTTTTTATAACTCCCCTGTCCAAGTAGAAGAGAGCAAGTTCTAAGGAAAGGTAAGAAAAATTGCAAAAAATAGGCTCGGGCCAGAAAAAATCATGAAAAATGGCTAAGTCCTAGTCCTAGTAACATTCGGGACGGTTGGGAAAAAGGGTGCGAACCAGAAAAATGCCGCCAAGGCGGTCTGCGCAGCATTTGGGACATTTGGAACAAAGGGACGCGGGATGCGAGGGACGCGAAAAAGCTGAAGCGGCCGAAGGCAGAGAAGAAAAGTCAACGGTTGACCTGAGAAACTTCAAACGGCCATAACTTTTGACTCCGAGCTCCGATTTTCACAAAATTGGACTTTCTGGAATGAGCACGACGTCCTCTACACCAAAAAAATATAAAATAAACACATTTGTCTCCACTCAGTCAATGCTCATTCCCGTCAAATGACAGAAAACGCCCCTTAAGACCCAAAATAGCTGCCCGCACTCAGAAGGCCATAACTTTTGCATTTCTCAATGAAATCACACAAAATTGGTACCGTTGGAATCATGGTTCTGAGACTGATGTAAAAAAATCAAGAAATTCCAGATTTGATCAGAAATTGATTGAGATTTTTAAGAAAACGTGGCCGGGTTCAGAACAGTGTTTTATTTGGTAGCTGGGAGTGCAATTAAGAGGCATGGTCATCATTCTTTCTCTGCTGCAGCACATGGGACAGTATGGGGAGCCTTTTGCAAGTAATGTATAACCATTTCACTCAATTTAATGCCTCTTATAGGTGGTTGAAGGACAGATTTCGGGATTTCCATTTTCCCTTCTCTTTTCCTTCTCATTTTTCTATAAATTGGAGTGTTGGGCTCATTGTAAAGAGAGAGAGTTTTGGGTAGCAAAGCTCTACCAAAATTTCTTTGTGAAGCCAGTGTGTTGCAGGCCCTTGTAGTGGACTCCTTGCATGGTGATCCAGGCCCTTATCTTGTAATAGATTGAACTGTGCATATCATGAAGCAATAAAATACTAGTTTGTGGATGTATCTTCCCTTGCTGTGTTTTCTGCATTCTTCTTGCCCCTTTGATCTTTCTATAAGAATATTGTGTCTATTTATTATGTTCTTGCAGGGATTCATTATCATTGTGTATGCTTGCAATATTGTTGTGAACGCATTTTGCTACATTGTGGTCAACTGTCAACATCTCTTCTAGTGTGCACTTTGCCTCTGTATTTCAAACATTTGGAGACTACTCTCACACCTTCCTTTTCTGGTGTATCACCGCTTTAGTGTAGACTTTAATTTTATGCATTCTCTCTCCTGGTTTCCTTGAAAATTTAGATTAGAACAATTAGCTTATCCCGCATTAGAGTAGATTGTGGCGGGTAGTTTAGGAGCAAGAACCGGCTTTCTCTCGGAGGTCTATCTCAAGTAGCGAGTCACACAACTTGGAGATAGTACCCATGTTATCCAATCACACCTTTGTGAATTCAAGTATATGCACTTTTATAAAATAGGGTGCTTTGTGATTTGGTGATAATAGTTCTAGCATGCTCGGTGGGACCTTAGAGGTCTTCACTTTCATTGCAACAAGATTGATGTGCATTTGTTGTAAGTTCCAGCTTTGAAGGAGCTTTAAAATCACACATCTCGCGACTCCAAAAGAGGCATAATCCACCTGATTTTAGCGAGTCCAGTCAATCTCGGTAAATTTATGAGAAGAATCCACGGACCGGATCAAGAACTAGGGAGGAAGGATTGTTTGTTTATCGCATCTATCTCCGGTAGAGAAAGAAAGGGAAGAAGAGCTCAAAGATCGTGTCTCCACCTAATAGAACTTTGTCTACACCTCCACTTGGTAGACCTTTTCTCACATCAACAAGGGTTCTTAGACCAATCAGAATGGCGCAACCACTAAATCCCTTTGTCAATTTCACTGGCAGCAGCCCACTTGCCCTCAATGCACAGAATCCAGTTCAATTGCAGCATTGAAGAACATTCCATTTTTCACTCGGAGAAAATCATACCACTCAGGTGATCATGTCAAAGACAACATTGCTAACGCGTCTATGCAATCCATGAGATAAATGAAATGGATGTGGTCACAAATTGCTGGCATCATCGTTCAAAGGGAAGGCATTGCAATGGTTTAGGAGCCTTACAGCTGGTTCTATCACAAATTGGAATCAGTTGTGCATAGTTCTCCATGAGCAGTTTGGAGAGAAGGGAGACAACTTGTCTCTTCTGGAACAATTGACAACTATCAAGAGAGCCCCCAACGAGTAGCTGACTGACTTCAATTTCAGATTTCAAAGGTCTTGGGATAGGATTCCGGTGGCAGTCAGGCCAACAGCAGAAGGTGCTTTTCTATATTACCTTAAAGCTTTGAATTCTGATATTTCTATGTTAATTCAATCTATGGGAGGCACAACCTTACCTGCTGCTTATAGCATTGCCATTAGGGCTGAAAACTATCTTATTCAAGCTGGTAAACTAGCTCCTAGGCCTCCAATGCCATTATATCCAAGTTTAGAGAGCCCAAGTACTAGTCAAGCACTGTCTTAGCTCCTATTCCCACTCCTAGAAATCAAAGTTCAAATGAAACTTCTACTTCATCCTCTAGTGCTTCAAATGAACTCCAAGAGGTCATGAAACAATTGCAAAATTTGGGAAATGAGCTGGTTACTATCAAAAGACAGCAAGCTCAGAGTGCTAGACCGTATCAGCCTCAAGCTCAGCCTAACAGGCAACCATATCAACCTCAAAGACCACCCAATCCAGCTGCAAATCAGAATCAAGCAAGGCCTCCTACCAATAGACCATTTCAGCCCTACAACCCCAATGTTACATCTGCATCCAGAGCTTTGGTGCCAGTCCAAAATAACATGGCCCAAGAATATGATTGGTGTTTCCCGTGTAGTCAGCCACATAACCAATCAATGTGCTTTAACGGTGCATTAAATCAGGCTCTAATGGTGCAAACCATTGGTGGGTCGCAAGAGTCCAGCCACGAAGAAGACCAACAGCAAGGGGCACCTCAGCAAGGAACATCTCCAAATGAAACTACTCTTGTCAATTGGCAGGCTGAAGATTTCTGTGGTATGAATCAAATACCCTCTCAAAGTGTTGCAGCCAACACAAGGTCAAAGAGGAGAAATTTGGGAGAGGAACAGCCATTGGCGTCGAGTAATCCACAACCTTCTACCACTCCACAAGCCGCTGGCAAACAAAATATAGTTCCAAACATGCAAGGAGCATCCAAACCAGCTCCTAAACCAACTCAGACGCCAGCTACTGCTACCCATGTGCAAGGAATGAATGTGCAGGCCAAGGGACAGCAGAGGGATACTTCATCTCCATTCAGTATCATTGATCAGATGAAGAAGACAAATGTAAACATATCAATGTGGGAATCACTATCTATCCCGAGACAAAGAGATCTCGCCACAAGCTGCCATGAAGGATGGTCAACTTCAAACCAACAGTCCAGATGCAAGAGAAGGTACTCACAAATGCTGCCCACCTGAAAGAAATCATGGAGGACAGCAAGGTAAAATGTTGAAGCCCTCCATTTTATGTTTCATTGATCATAGGAGATAAGTGGTGCATAATTACATGATGAATTCGGGAGCAAGCGGTTCAAGTAATGCCCAAGAAAATAGCTGATCAGCTAGGACTCCAATATGAAGTCATCTCCAAGGGTGTAGTGCAATTAGACGAGACAAAGAGTGACAATGACGGTTGGAGTAATCAAAGGTTTGAGCCTAACTTGCACGCATGTCCTAACGTAAATGTTACAAGATGTGTCGATTATAGACCTACCACCACTCTTTGCATTATACTTGTCAAGAGACTTCACCTTGGTAAAATTGGAGGCTATCTTTTGGTGGATTGGTCACACATGTTGTGAGAACAAGGTATGGAACCAAAGCCACAATCAGGTCCGAACCTATTGCAAACTTTCACATTGAGCCTTACACTCCAAGCCAAATCAATACCAACCTGTTCAAGATCTCGATCAAGAAGATTATCCAAGCACCGATGAAGCGACATCAACGTTGGAAGCATCCCGATTTGACTCTTGATGAATGGGAAAACAAGGTGCATGCTTTTGATCCTTATCAAGAAATAGAAGAATCTGAAATTTGGGAGTCTATTGTTTACATGAAGAGGATCAACTTCTTCCTAGCATCACCAAGCCGGATCATAAAGACAAGAATGAAATATGGCAATTGTTCTTTGATGGGTCAAGGAGTAGACAAGGTGCGGGAGGAGGGAGCTATGCTCATTTCACCGCAAGGTATAAGGTATTACTCAGCTTTCCGTTTCCAGTTTTCTGTTCAAACAAACACACGAGTGAGTATGAAGCCTTAATTCATGGACTGCGCTTTGGGCAAAGAAGAAATGCATCAGGAATTTACAAGTATTTGGTGATAGTGAGCTGATCGTAAACCAAGTCAAAGGAAAAATGCTGCCAAAAATGATCTCATTGAAGAACTACAAAAATTGGGTATGGGACCTCATTAAATGCTTTGAAGCATTTAGCATCATTTCCATCCCAAGAAAAAAAGAATGAAGCTTCGACAGGACTCGCACGCAGCAATTGGGGCTGCATTTGATGTTGTAGAAAGTATCAAAAGTGGAAAAACTCAGCATCATATCAAAGTGGTTGTGAGACCAGCTGTTCCAGATAACAACACAAGTTGGCAAGTCTTCAAGAATGATCAGCAGATTGTTAATTTCCTACAAGAAGAAGCTGAGTTCTCCATGAGAAATCAAGACAAGCTGGAGTAGTAGTATGGCGACCAAGTGGTGCAGCTTAGGACTAACAAATTTCCAAAAGGCCTCATAAACTTGGAGTCAATCTTTAACCCGAATGATCAGTTCCGGAAGGAGAAAGCGAGCATTCAAGTAAAGGGTGAAGATTCAGAACCTATCTTGGTAGACGAAGGCAAGACATTGCAAATTGGCAAAATAAGTACTCCACAAGAGAAATTTGATTTTGTTCAGCTTTGTCAAGAATTCTCCAGATGTCTTTGCTTGGACTTACAAAGATTTAAGAGGTTTCAATCCAAATTTGGCACAACATACTATTGAGTTGGATCCGGAATCCAAGCCTGTCAGGAAAAAGCAAAGGCCAGTAAATCCTCATATCGAGCCTCTCATGAGAAAAGAGTTAAGCAAGCTCATTGAGGCTAGTATCATCTTTCCCATCAAACACTCAAGTTGGGTTGCAAACTTGGTGCCGGTAAGAAAGAGAAACGGAGAAATAAGATTGTGTGTGGACTTTCGCGATCTAAATAGAGCATCACTCAAAGATCATTATCCGCTTCCATCAATGGAACAAATATTGCAGGTTGTAGCTGGTTCAGAAAGGTTTTCATTGCTAGATGGATATTCAGGCTATAATCAGATAATGGTAAAGGAAGAAGATCAATTCAAGACGGCCTTCACTACAAAATGGGGCACATATGCTTACAAGAAGATGCCATTTGGACTGTCAAATGCCGGAGAAACATTTCAGAGAGCTATGGATATGGCATTCAAAGGCTTAATCAACAATATAGTTCTAGTATACCTAGACAATATCACTGTTCTCAAAGAATGCAGCAGACCATCTCTTTCACCTCAGACAAGTATTTCAGAGGTGTAGAAGGTTTGGAGTGTCATTGAATCCAAAGAAGTGTATATTCCTGGCTCAAGAAGGAAAAGCTGTTGGGCCACATTGTCTCTAGGAAGGGCTAACAATTGATCCTGAAAGGGTTGAAGCCATCCGAATGCTTCCATTGCCACACCACAAGAAATATCTCCAAAGCTTCTTAGGAAGGATAAACTTTGTCCGTAGATTTGTGCCTAATTTTGCCACTCTTGTGAAGCCTCTAACTATGATGTTGAAGAAGAGTCTGGCATTCAAATGGACAACGAAGGCAAAGAGTGTTTTGAAAACATCAAGCATGCAATATCACAAGCTCCAACTCTTATCAACCCAGATTTCTCAAAGGACTTCATGTTGTATGCATTTGGAGGATCAGATACAATCTCAGCTATCTTGACACAGCTGAATAGAGAAGGTTTAGAACAGCCCATAGCATTCTTCAGTCAAACCTTGGAAGATTACGAAATAAAGTATTCTTTCATCGAAAAGCATGTCCTTGCTGTCATCAGGAGCTTGAAGAAGTTCAGAAATTTGGTCTCAAACAATAAGATTCAACTATTGGTGTCTCATGCTCAAGGCGTCAAGGAATTCCTCCTAAACAAGGATTCAAATGAGAAGAGATCAGGTTGGATCACTCGGGTGATGGAATATGATATTGAAATCAAGGTGACCAAGCTTGTTCGTGGCAAAGGCTTGTGTGAGCAGCTCGCTTCCAAACAACCAGACGGGTCAAAAAGTGAAGAGGATGCTGTCCTGCTACTACAGAATGATCAAGAACAACCAGCTGATGGTGCACTCATTCCATGTTGGACTCGAGACTTGGTGCATTACCTCCAAACAGGTTATGCCCTCCGAGAAATGAACAAAGCAAAGAGGATATACTTTAGATTACAAGCCATTCCATATGTGCTTGTTGATGGTGTTTTGTTTAAAAGGGACATCAATGGAGTTCTATTAAGATGCATTGGAACAGGTCAAGTTGAGAAGATCCTACACGAGTTCCATGACGGGGAAGCAGGAGGCCACTTTGCTCCACAAGTGACAGCTCTCAAAATCATGAAAGCTGGTTACTATTGGCCTACTGTGTTCAACGATTGCTATTCATGGGTCAAGAAATGTAGGAAATGTGCATTCTTCACAGGAAAGAAAGGTTAGCAAAGACTTGCCCCTTTTTCCAATTTCAGTAAATCAGCCATTCATGCAATGGGGATTGGACTTCATCAAGTTATCAATCCCAATTCAAGTCGAGGGCCACAAGTGGATACTTACAAAGAACGGATTATTTCACCAAGTGGACCGAAGCAGTGGCACTCAAGGAGGAAAATGAATCTAATATCTTAGATTTCTATGAAGGAATAGTCACGAGGTTTGGTGTCCCTACCACTATCATATCAGACAATGCATTGGCATTCCTTGGCACAAAGATCACTGAATGGGCTGTCAAGAATTGTGTGTATCTCAGCACTTCATCGAACTATTACCCTCAAGGTAATGGCCAAGCCGAGTCTACAAACAAGAACCTACTAAGAATAATCAGGAGGACTCTAGATGAAAATCAAAGAACTTGGCACGCAAAGCTCAAATCAGCCCTATGGGCCGATCGGATCACACCCAAGAGGTCTACAGGAAGCTCTCCATACAAGCTTGTGTACGGGAAGGAAGCAGTTCTACCCATATCACTCGAGTTGCCAGCATTGGAACTCATGAAACAGTTGGAACTAGCTGAGTTTGAACCTATGGAAATCAGGTATGCAGAGCTGATGGAATTAGAAGAGACAAGAGAGCACGTAACAAACCATAGAAAAGGATAAAGCATTGGTCAAAAAGAGTTTTGACAAGAAAGCTAAGGCCAGGATATTGCAAATTGGAGATTTGGTACTGAAGTGGGATGCTGATCGTGCAAAACCAGGAAAGCACTCCAAGTTTGATGCCATCTGGAGTGGCCCATACATGATCATTGAATGCAAAGGTAGCAATGCTTTCGACTGGCTAAGTTGGATGGTGAAGAATTGTAGATTCCGGTCAATGGGATCTATCTCAAATGATGCTACTAGAAAGAAAGCTTCTCACCCTTGTAAATATTAATTTAGATTTTCCATTCCTCTAAGTGCTTATGCACATTGTACTGCTATTAGAGTAGTTTTTATTTCCCTAAGTGCTTGTGCACATGTCCTATTGCTTCTAGTATGTGCATGTTTGCAGTTCATCAAGCTCCTGGAAAAGAATTTGCAGGCATGAGAAGACCAGCTCAACAAATGTTCAAATGGATCAAGGACATAGGTTTTCAAATTTCAGATCAGTTGAGAGGTTATCCAATAGACTCCATGCCCAATGGATTGCTACAAACAATGGCCGCTCTACCTAAGCAGGTAGTACCCATTGAAGTCGCCAAATTGTTATCCAAAATTCACCCCCAAGGTAAATTTGATAACATACATCAAATCCTCGAGTCCCGGGAATATAGATTGAGTCGGGGAAAAAAAAATTCATGTTTCTAGGGTCCCCTCATATTTTTTTAACTCCCCTGTCCAAGTAGAAGAGAGCAAGTTCTGAGGAAAGGTAAGAAAAATTGCAAAAACAAGCTCGGGCCAGAAAAAATCATGAAAAATGGCTAAGTCCTAGTCCTCGCAACAGTCGGGACAGTTGGGACAAAAGGGCGCGAACCGGCCAAAAGGCCGCCAGGTGGTCTACGCAGCATTTGGGACATTTGGAACAAAGGGACGCGCGGGACGCGGAAATCTGAACTGGCCGAAAAATGGAAAAAATTTGACTAATCAAAACAGACAGGTTTGGGACATCCGGGACGATTAGTACGCGGAGGATGCAAGTCGGCCGAAAAGACTTAAGGCAGCCCGGAATAGTTGGGCCGAAGGTACGTGAAGTACGTGAACCAGCCGGATCGGCCGAAATGAGAACTTTCGTTCCGGGACAGTTGGGACAAAAGGGTGCGAACCGGCCGAACCGGGCGAATCGGGAAAATTTGTCGCAAACAGTCCGGGGCATGTGGGACAAGAGTACGTGAACCGGCTGGTTCGGCTGAAATGGGAAATTTCAGCACTGTGCCAAGTGGGACAAAGGGACGTGCGGGATGCGAGGGCGAAAAAGCCGAAGCGGCCGAAGGCAGAGAAGAAAAGTCAACGTTTGACCTGAGAAACTTCAAACGGCCATAACTTTTGACTCCGAGCTCCGATTTTCACAAAATTGGACTTTCTCGGACCGAAAGCAGGACGTCCTCTAAGCCAAAAAAACATATAAAATAAATAAAATAAACACATTCAGCTCCAGTTAGTCAATGCTCATTCCCGTCAAATCACAGAAAATGCCCGGACCCAAAATAGCTGCCCGCACTCATAAGGCCATAACTTTTGTATTTCTCAACAAAATCACACAAAATTGGTACCGTTGGAATCATGGTTCCGAGCCCGATGCATAGAAATCAAGAAATTCCAGATTTGATTAGAAATTGATTGATATTTTTAAGAAAACGTGGCCGGGTTCAGAACAGTGTTTTATTTGGTAGCTGGGAGTGCAATTAAGAGGCATGGTCATCATTCTTTCTCTGCTGCAGCACATGGGACAGTATGGGGAGCCTTTTGAAAGTAATGTATAACCATTTCACTCAATTTAATGCCTCTTACAGGTGGTTGAAGGACAGATTTCGGGATTTCCATTTTCCCTTCTCTTTTCCTTCTCATTTTTCTATAAATTGGAGTGTTGGGCTCATTGTAAAGGAGAGAGTTTTTGGGTAGCAAAGCTCTACCAGAATTGCTTTGTGAAGACAGTGTATTGCAGGCCCTTGTAGTGGACTCCTTGCATGGTGATCCAGGCCCTTATCTTGTAATAGATTGAACTATGCATATCATGAAGCAATTAATTACCGGTTTGTGGATGTATCTTCTCCGCCGTGTGTTTTCCTGCATTCTTCTTGCCCCTTTGATCTTTCTATAAGAATATTGTGTCTATTTATTATGTTCTTGCAGGGATTCATTATCATTGTGTATGCTTAGAATATTGTTGTGAATGCATTTTGCTAGATTGTGGTGAACTGGCATCACCTCTTCTAGTGTGCACTTTGCCTCTCGTATTTCACACATTTGGAGACTACTCTCACACCCTCCTTTTCTGGTGTATCACCGCTTTAGTGTAGGCTTTCATTTTATGCATTCTCTCTCCCTGGTTCCTTGAAAATTTAGATTAGAACAGTTAGCTTATCCTGCATTAAAGTAGATTGTGGCAGGTAGTTTAGGAGCAAGAACAAGCTTTCTCTGGAGGTCTATCTCAAATAGCAAGTCCCACAACTTGGAGATAGTACCCATGTTATCCAATCACACTGTGAATTCAAGTATATGCACTTGTATAAAACAGGGGTGTTGTGATTCGGTGATAACAGACTTCACCGATAAAAGTTGAGGCTATTTATCTACCGATTGGTCACATATGTTATTCAGAACAAGGTATTGAGCTAAGGCTAAAATCATATCTGAGCCAATTGCACATTTCCATATTGAACCTCATACACTAAGCCCAATCAATGTAAATTGTTTAGCATTTGATCAAGAGGATCTTATAAGAACCCATGAGGTAGATACTAAGGTTGGATGCATTCTAGAATTGACTCTTAATGAGTGGGAAAACAAAATATATGCTTTTGATCCTTACAAGGAAATGGAATAAGTTGAATTAGGAGTGTATTCCTTACATGAAGAGAACCCACCTCTTCCTAGCATTACCAAGATGGATCACAAAGATGATAATGAAGTGTGGTAACTATTATTTTATGGCTCAAGGATTAAATAAGGTGCAGAAGGAGGAGCTATGTTATTTTCACCACAAGGTACAAAATATTGTTGATCTTTATATTTCCATTTTACTTGCTCAAACAACACAACTGGGTATGAAACTTTAATCCATGGATTGCATTGGGCAAGAAAGAGATGTATTAAGAATTTTCAAGTATTTGGTGATAGTGAGTTGATTTTGAACCAAGTCAGAGGACAAAATGCTGCCAAGAATGATCTGTTGAAGAACTACAAGAATCAAGTATGGGATCTCATTGAATATTTTGAAGATTTTAGCATCAATTCCATTTGAAGAAAGAAGAACAAAGTAATAGATAGACTAGCAGAAATTGGGAAAGCATTTGATGTTGTAGAGAATATCAAAAGTGAACAATATAAACCTCATATAAAAGTCATTGTAAGACCGGTTGTTCTAGATAACAACACAAGTTGGAAACTCTTCGAGAATGATCAGCAAATTGTCAAATTTTCACAAGAAGAAGTTGAGTTCTCTGCCATAAACCAAGACAAATTGGAATAACAGTATGGTGACCAAGTAGTGCAGCTGAGAAATAATAAATTACCAAAGGGTCTTGTAACCTTGGAGTCAATATTTAACCAAATTTTCAATTGCGGAAGGAGAAGAAAAACATTTTGGTAAAGGGTGAAGATTCAGACCCCATTTTATAAGATGGCGGAAAAATATTACAAATTGGCAAAGTAAGTATGCAATAAGAGAAATATGATTTTGTTCAACTTTATCGAGAATTATTAGATGTATTTTCTTGGACTTATAAGGATTTAAGAGGTTTCAACTGAAATTTGGCACAACATACTATTGAGCTAGATCTAGAATCCAAGCCTATAAGACAAAAGTAAAGGTTGGTGAATCCTCATATTGAACCACTCATGAGGAAAGAGTAGAACAAGTTGATTGAAGCTAGCATCATCTTTCCTATGAAACATTCAAGTTGTGTCACAACCTTGGTGCCGGTGAGAAAGAGAAATGAATAAATCAGATTGTGCATCGACTTCTGTGATCTAAATAGAGCATCAGTCAAGGATCATTATCCACTTCCATCAATGGAACAAATCTTGCAGGTTGTAGTTGGTTCCAAAAGGTTTTCATTGCTAGATGGATACTCAGGCTATAATTAGATAATGGTGAAAGAAGAAGATTAGTTCAAGATAGCCTTGACCATGAAATGGGGCACATATGCTTATAAGAAGATGTGATTTAAAGTGTGAAATTCTAGAGGAAAATTTCAGCGAGCTATGGATATGGCATTCAGAGGCTTAATCAACAAGATAGTGCTAGTATATCTAGAGGATATCACCATCTTCTCAAAAAATATATAGACCACCTCTTTCACCTTATACAAGTATTTCAGAGGTGTAGAAGGTTCGAAGTTTCATTGAATCCAAAAAAGTGTGTATTCTTGTCACATGAGGGAAAATTTTTGGGCCACATTGTCTCAAGAGAAGGGTTGGAAATTGATCCTGAAAGAGTTGGGGCCATCCAAACACTTCCATTGCCACACCACAAGAAATATCCCCAAATCTTCTTAGGAAGGATATACCTTTGTCCATAGATTTTTACTTGATTTTTCCACTCTTGTGAAGCCTTTAATAATGATGTTGAGGAAGAGTATTTCATTCAAATGGACAAAAAAAGGAAAAATGAATTTTGAGGCTATCAAACATGTAACATCACAAGCTCCAAATCTTATCAACCTAGACTTTTCAAAGGACTTCATGTTGTATACTTTCGGAGGATCAGACACAATCTCTGCTATCTTGGTACAACTGAATAGTGAAGGATGAAAACAACCCATAGCATTCTTCAGTCAAATGATGTAAGATTATGAAGTAAAGTATTATTTCACTGAGAAGCATGTTCTTGCTGTCATTAGGAGCTTAAAGAAGTTCAAACACTTGGTCTCAAATAACAAGATTCAACTCCTAGTGTCTCATGTTGGTGTCAAGTATTTTCTCCTAAACAAGGATTTGAATGAGAAGAGAGCAAGTTGGATCACTCGGGTAATGGAATGTGAAATTGAAATCAAAGTGATTAAGCTAGTTTGTGGGAAAGTTTTGTGTGAGAATCTCTCTTCCAGACAACAAGCTGAGTCAACAAATGAAGAATATGTTGTCCTATTATTGTAGAATGAACAAGAGTATCCAACTAGTAGTGCATCAATTCCATGTTGGACTCAATACTTGATGCACTATTTCCAAAAAGGTTTGTGCCCTCCAGAAATGAGAAAAGAAAAGAGGAGACTCTTTAGATTACAAGCCATCCCATATGTTCTCATTGATGACATCTTATTCAAGAAGGATGTGAACGGGGTGTTATTGAGATGTGTTCCAAAAAGTTAGGTTGTGAAGATATTACATGAGTTCCATGATGGGGAAGCAGGAGGCCACTTTTATCCATGAGTAAAAACTCTAAAAATCATGAAGGCTTGTTACTATTGGCCTATGATGTTTAATGATTGCTACTCATGGATCAAAAATGCAAAAATGTGCATTCTTCATAGGGAAGGAAAGGTTAGCAGCCTTGCCTCTTCATCCAATTTTAGTGGATCAGCCATTCATGCAATGGGGATTTGATTTCATTATAGTGATCAACCCAAATTCAAGTCAAGGCCACAAGTGGATACTTATAGAAACTTACTATTTCAGCAAGTGGACTGAAGTAGTGGCACTTAAGGAGGAAAATGAATCCAACATATTTGATTTCTATAAAGGAATAGTCACAAGGTTCATAATCCCTACTACTATCATATCAAATAATGCATTGGAATTTATTAGCACAAGAATCACTAAATGGGATGTCAGGAATGGTGTATACCTCAACACTTCATCAAACTATTACCCTCGGGGTAATGGCTAAGCGGAATCTACAAATAAGAAACTACTAAGAATCATAAGAGGAACTCTTGATGAGAATAAGAAAACTTGGCAAACAAAGCTCAAATCAGCTCTATGGGATGATAGAATCACACCCAAGAGGTCTACAAGAAGCTCTCCATACAATCTTGTATATGAAAAAGAAGTATTTTTACCTATATCACCTAAGTTTGAGCATTGGAACTCATGAAATAGTTGGAACTAGTTGAGTTTGGACCACTGGAAATCAAGTATGTAGAGTTGATGGAATTAGAAGAAGCAAGAGAAAATGCAATGAAGACCATGGATAAGGATCAAGAATTGATCAAGAGGAGATTTGACAAGAAAGTTAAGGCTAGGACATTCCAAGCAAGAGACTTAGTACTGAAGTGGGATGCTAATCATGCAAAGATAGGAAAGCATTCCAAGTTTGATGACATATGGAGTGGTCCATACATGATCACTAAATGAAAAGGTAGCAATGCCTTAGGCTGGCTAAGATGGATGGCTAAGAATTATAGATTCAATTCAATGGAATCTATCTCAAACATTGTTACTAAAAGGATAATTTCTCACCCTTGTACATATTAGTCTAGGATTTCCAATTCCTCTAAGTTCTTGTGCACATTTTGTTGTTGTTATAATAGGTTTCATTTCCCTAAGTGCCAGTGCACAAGCTCTATTGATTCTAGTGTATGCTTGTATACATTTCATCATGCTTCAGGAAAGAGGTGCTTGCTGCAGTAGAGAGATCATAGTTGCCTGCAATAGTTGTAGAGTTCAGATTCAAAAAAATGCATAGCAGCTAAAATAAGATGTTGGGACAACGTTCATAGACAACTCATCATTCAACCCCATGGATCACAGTTGAAAAAATGGATGGGATCTGGTTTTAAGAAATTTTCTACTCTCACAAATCTTATTTCAATATTCTCTTATCAAATTGAGAGTGTAGGCAGTGGAGAGAAATTCAAGGTTCAAAAATTTGTGATTCAATGACTCGAAAATGTAGGTTTTCAAGCTTGATATCATATTTGAGATCACCAAGTAGACTCCATGCCCAATGGATTGCTACAAAAACTTGGCCATACTTCATCCGATACGTAGATAACCCCATTGAGTCACTAAAATTGTTATCCAAAATTCACCCCTTAAGGTAATTTTGATAACCTGGATAAATTCTACGGGATTGGAGAAACATAAATGGTGAAAGGAAAAAAATTTGGTTTTTTGGTCCCTTTGGATCTTCTCTAACTTCCCCATCCAAGGAAAAAATTTCAAGGAATTAAATTTTTTTGAAAAAATATGAAAAAATGGCTTGTTTTAGTGTATTTTCAGTTTTGTGGAAGTTTCTATCCTAGGTGGTCCATGGGACATGGGGACATTTTGGAACCCAATAACCTATAATAGGCATAGCCTATTTAAAGAAGAAAAATCAAAAAAATTTCCCCAAATGGTCTCGTGGGACATCTGGGACATGAGTATATGTGGGATGTGAAAAGGTGAAATAGCCGATCACAAAGCAATGTGGGTGGAGTAGGAGTCAATGGCCCCATAGACCCATTCAACAACAAGGCATTTGGGATAGGAAATCTGAATTGGGATTTATAGAGATAGGAGGCCCAGACCATCCAAGTATGCCTAGGAAATGAGTTCTTCAAAAACCCGCATTAGCTATAATACAAAGGGAAAGTCAATACCCGACCTCCGAACTTCAAACAGCCATAACTTTTGACCCAGAGCTATGTTTTTTACAAAATTTGACTTTTTAGAATGGGCACACAAATAAAGGGTGGGTATTTGAAAATAAAGGAAACATCTCCAACTCTAATAAATTAAATACCCAATCTCGTTAAATGTTAGAATGCATTGCAGTCCCAAAACAACTTCCTACACTTAGAATGCCATATCTTTCACATTTCTCAATGAAAACACAAAAAATTTGTACCATTGTAGTCATATTTCTAAGCCCGATGCATAGCAATCAAGAAACCTATAATTTTATGAGGAATAGATGGTGAATTTTTAGAAACCATGGCCAGGTTCAGAATAATGTTTTATTTGGTAGTTGGGATGCATTCAATGAAGCATGGGCATATATTTCTCACTACTGCAAGTTATGTGCCAGTATGTGGGCCTTTTTCAAGCAACATACCATCATTTCATTCAATTTATGATATCTTCCAAGTGGTGGGAATTCATATTTTAGGATTTTCATTTTTCCTCTCTCTCTCTCCTTCAAAATTCTACAAATTGGAGTGTTGAGCTTATTGTAATGGGGAGATAGTTTTGAGTAGAAAAACTCTGACAAAATTTGTTTTGTGAAGCCAATGTGCTATAGGTCCTTGTATTGGACTCCTTACATGGTGATTTAGGCCCTTATTTTGTAATAGATTGAATTGTGCATATAAATGAAGGAAAAAAGATGAGTTTGTTGATGTATCTTTCCGTTGTTGTGTTTGTTTGAATTCTCCTCGCCCCTTCAATATCATTTCATGTATATTGTGTCTATTTATACTCTTGCATGGATTCGTTATCATTGTGCATGTATGGAATATTGCTGCAAATGTATTTTCTAGAATTTAGAGAATTGTTATCACCCCTTCTAGTATGCACTTTGATTCTATTTTTCACACATTGGATACTATGCTCACACCCTCCTTTTTGGTGTATCACCACTTTAGTGTAGGAATTTTTTTCATGCACTCTCTCTCCTATTCCCTTTGAAAGTTAGATTAGGATTAGATAGTTTTTCCTACATTAGATTAGATTGTGGTAGGTAGTTTAGGAGAAAGAACCAACTTTCTGTGGAGATGTATCTCAAGTAGCAAGTCCCACAACTTGGAGATAGTACCCATGTTATCTAGTCACACTGTGAACTCAAGTGCACACACTTGTACAAGTCATAGGGTGTTGTTATTTAGAGATAACAAAGAGTAAGGAATGTAAGATCAAGAGGTGGAGTATCTACCAAAACAATGAAGGACATCTTTAAGTCTAAGATTGTTAGCATGTTCAAAAATATGAAGCGAGAGATTGTCAATAACATGGATAATTAATTGGATGCTCTACATATAAAAAATAAGAAAGAAGATGTAGAAGAAACACTCACATAGTACTCCCATGGATGCAGAAGGAAGAAATAAGACTATAGATGTAGAGATTTAGCCAACATTTCTCAAGAAAGAGAGGCTTTACCTAATTTCTAAATTTAGAGACAGAATGTGGGAAAGTTTTTTATGTTTCAAAAAGGAAACCATGGCCACCAAATAAAGGAAGTATTCCACAAGAACCTATGCATTCATTTCAAAATTTTCTAATAATTCATATATGCAGCCCCTATCTTGGGCTAACCCTCTAGGTGGCCCCATATCCTAACCAATACGAAGAACAATGAAAACCTCCATACCAAGGCCAATCACAACAATAATGGCAACAACCTTCCCAATCATTGAACCAAACATTGAGGGGATAGTATTGGAATAAAAAACTCCTAATTACAGAAAAATTATCAACAAACCTCCTTATCAGAAGCAACAACAAGATATGATGCCTAATCCCCAATCAAGATATTAACCAAAATATACACAACTACCTACTCAAACAACACCTAATCCTAATAATAAATATGCTTAGCCATCCTATTCCACTGAACCAGCTCAATACCATACTTATTCTATTGATATCAACAATATGCATATTCTCTTGGAAGAGCACTTCCTTAACTAGCTGGACCAACCATTACTAAAATTAAGGAACCACTTTGTTGCTCCATGATGACCCATAAAAGGATATAAGACATTGCAGGATAATCCATAGTAAGCATAAAACATATGATAATGAGCCACCATTTCCTGAAATATTACAAGAAATGAAGACTTACCTCAGATTAAAATCTGATTCTAACTTTTTTAGATAACTTATTGTGTCAAGATACCATTAATACAAGCTATCAAGGATGTTCCTATCTACAATAAGCTAGAAAATGACCTACACATTCAAAATATGGAAAGGAAAAGAAAATACCAATCTATTGTACAGGTCATTGGGAAATTAGCTGATAGTATTCTTGGGAACTCAGTTGTGCTCAAGTATATTAATCCAGGAAACCCTCTAGTGAATGTCATAATCAATGACATAGTGATAAAAACACACTGATTGATGTGAGGATGACAATAAATAGAATGAAAAAAAATAATCATGGAGGATTTGAAATTGGAAGCATTAAGATCAACAACCACAGTCTTGTAGCTTACAGACAGATCCACAGTAAATCTTGAAGTTGTTTTGGAGGATGTGGTAGTAGTGGTTAACTCCTGGGAGTAATGTGTTGACTTCATTATTGTAGGATGATACTATTATTCGTAATCTGAGAATTAATTCGCTACACCAAAAAAGCAAGATTAGGATGATATCCCACCACATTATAGAACCCGGGCTAGATTTATATAAGCGGGACCATGTGGCCTAAATCGAAATGACAACTACTAATGCGGGATTAATTGGATGCAAATCTTACGAATATGATAACCTCAAGGCATTATGGAATAAGGATCTAAAAAATCTTATCCTCTATCAACGCACTAACCATTTATTGAAGAAAATCCAAAATTTTGGGGTGGAGGATCTCTCTACCCTTGCATAACTATTTAATGAAGAAGACCAAAGTTCAATTCAGTAGCTCATTACATTGAAGAATTCATGCATAATAGAAGGAGAGGAGGAGGGTGTTGTTCTTTCAAATGTTCTACATAATAACTATGGAAAGAGTGAAGAAGAAAATGGAAAGTTACAATGGATAAGCTTCACTGAAAATAAAATATTTCCTCAACAAAATACTAAGAATGTTCTAGGTAAGAATTATATCCTATACCAGTGTTTTCCACATGATTGTATCTTAAAAATTTAATTTATAGCATATGCTCCATGACTGATCATTCAAATAAAGTAGATGTTACACTTGGAAAGCCACTTAATGTGAAAAAACATTAGGCATGTAGTAAGAGAAGTAGTTAGTTGCACTTCTCAAAAAGTGAAGGACAAAATTTGCATAGGATTATGGAGACATGCACGTAATCCATTCTAAACTATGTACTCATAAGCTATACATCAAGTAAATATGCAAGCTAATAAGAAATCCACAAAGGAGAATGAACCCAATAGTAAGGGATATAATGAAGCATGAATTAAAGAAAATCTATGATGTGAGATTCATATATCCAATTTCAAACAGTTAATGGGTGTCACCCCTCATTATTGTACCAAAAAATAATGGAAAATGGAGGATTTATGTGGATTATAGGGAGGTGAAGGAACCAACCAAAAATGGATCATTTCCCACTTCCTTTTATTGATCAGGTACTTGACACTCTTGTTGGAAAAAGTATATTTATTTCCTGGATGGCTATAGTGGTTATAGTCAAATACATATTTCTCTAGAGGATTTGGACAAAACCATGTTCACATGTCCATAGGGAAAACTTGCTTACTTTTTTCTTCCATTCGGATTGCGAAACACACCTACAACATTTCAAAGGGATTTTTTGAGTATTTTCTCAGATCTCACCAATGATTGCATGGAAGTATACATGGATGACTTCACAATCCATGGAAAAAATTATCATGAAGTAATGAAGAACTTAGAAAAATTTCTCAAAAGATGTAAGGAGCATAATCCATGCTTAAGAAATGAAAATTTTTATATGATGATGTCTTAAGGGATAGTGTTAGGTCATTATCTGTCATCTCCTAGGATCTAGATAGATCTAAAAAAAATATCCATTATTATAAATTTTCCAACACCCAAAAACTAGAAGGATGTAAGAATCTTCTTGGGCCATGTTGGGTATTATCGAAGATTCATTTAAGATTTTAGCAAAATTGCAGCACCTTGTTTGGTTTATTAGGGAAGGATGCTGCATTTATATGGATAGAAAAATGTGAAGTTGTGCATTCTAGGAATTGAAAAAAATGCTAACCTCTCCACTGGTTTTGAGAGGCCGAGAATGGATTTTTCCATTTCATATGCATACATATGCTTCAAATCACACAATTGGAGCTATTCTAGGCCAAAAACATGGGATACTAAATTATTCCATCTATTTTGAGAGTAAGAACCTATAGCATGTTGAGCTTTACTACATGGTCACTAAGAAGGAATTATTAGTTGTTGTATATGCCATCAACAATTTTAGGCACTATATCAGGATATCTAGTTTTTATCCATATAGATCATGTTGTAATTAAATATTTGATCAATAAACTAGTTGTAATTAGTAGGATAATCAGATGGTCATTTATCTTATAGGAGTTTGATGTAACAATTGTTAATAAGTCTAGGAAAGAAAATGTTGTAGTATGCTCTCTCAAGAATGGAAAACAATAATAAGGAAGTAGTAGTGGATGATTATTTCCCAGATGAACACTTATTTTCTATTTCCACCAAGACACCCTAGTATGTTGATATACCCATATATTTGGTTTTAGGTAAGACACCTCCACACTATGTATATTCTAAAAGACATATATTATAGAGAAAAGTTTGAATTTCTCTTGGATAATGTCATGAGAAGTATTGATGATGAGGAAATTTATGATGTCCTCAAAGCCTGCCATAGTGAACCATGTGGAGGACACTTTGCTACAAAAATAACAACACAAAGGGTATTAACAACAAGGTATTATTGGCCTACATTACACAAGGATCCAACATTATATGCAATAAGATGTGATAAGTGCCAAAGAATGGGAAGGCCTACCAAATTAGATGAAATGTCATTGTCACCTCAGATAGTACTACAAGCATTTTATAAATGGGGATTGGAATTTATTGGTTCCATTGAAACTAAGTCTCAACAAAAAGAATACATCATGGTATGTATAGACTACCTCATGAAATCGATAGAAGTAAATCCATTAACAAATCAAAAGAGTGAAAGAGTTGTAAAATTCAAAAATAACCATATATTTGCAAGATATGTTGTGCCAAGAGAGATTCTCATAGATCAAGGTACCCACTTCCCTACTGAATTTATTGTTGATTTAGCTATAGAATATAAAATCAGACAAAGGAATTCCACACCTTATCACTCACAATCCAATGGCCAAGATGAAGTAACAAAAAGAGAAATTGAGGCCATCTTGAAAAATACTATTGTTATCCAATTCTCTACCTAGGAAAAAATGGACAATGGGTGGGCTTGCCTTCTCACAATCCGTTAGAAGGGAAACTTGGTAAGAAATGGAAAATCCAATGCACAACCCCAGACACCTTCATACATCCCACTCAACCTTGGCACAACTGGAGAATCCAAGAAATAGCACAAAATGTTCAAGTGAGTGTGTAGACTTCAAGGGAATAGTCTTCGGCCTTGGATGCAACTCAATGAGCTCACAAGTGAGCTACCTCCTAGCATTGAGTTGTTTCCACTATGCACTGAGTCATTCTAATGACATGTGAGGGGTATGAGATCAGGTTGCATTATGCACTGATATATCAAGTTGGAACTCGACCCAAGAACTCAAGTACATGGTAAAATGAGCTTTGAGAAAGAGATGGCTCGCTTAGAATATAAAGGTTAGGTCAAGTTTAATGGATGTAGGCATTAAAATTACAAGTGAGTTAGAATGGCCATTGAATCTACGAGCTATAAGTTGAGCCATCGAGTAATTCATATAACTTTGCGAATAAGTCAGGAGTCAATGGCCCTTACAGCCAGTCAAATGGAGGTCAGAATCTTGAGTTACGGGTGATGAGGATGAAAGAGGCTAGGGTGGCTCATTAGAAATGGGTGTATCATGAACCGGAAATTACCGAATACATGTGGGTGAGTTGATTGATAAGTTGGGAGTCAATGGCTCGAGTAGCCAAGTCAACAATGAAGCATGGGGAGTGTGTGTGTAGATGGAGTGGGGCTCGGTGGCATAGGGATCTCGAGAACATGAGCGTAGAAAAAACCAAAATGGATGCATGGAAATACTTCTATGGAAAATGTGGGTTTGGAAGGACTAAGTTTTACTTTTTCCGTTGGTATACATGAAAAACCTAAAATCTCTCAGACTCAAAGCAATGCGGATATGTCAGGAGTGAATGACATACGCGTAAGGACATAAAGAGCCCAAATTGAGGGACATGGAAAAAGGAGCCAAATGGTCCAAATACTAAGGGGACATGAGTTCCCAAAACCCACAATACCCACAATCCAAAGGAAAGTGGTAAAATTTAAATTATCGAGCCCATTGAATAACCCGACTCTAAATTTCAAAAATACTTTTGACTCAGAACTAAGATTTTCACAAAATTGGACTTTTTGGAAAGGGATCGAAATTTTCACAAAATAAAATAAATTATATGGGTGTGTGAAAAGAATTAAAAATATCCAGATCTAAAAATTAAGTGCTTAGTCTAGTAAAGTGCAAGAAATGCAAGACAAACCCAAAATAGTTACTCACACTCAGAAGGCCATAACTTTTGCAATTCTGAATAGATTTTCACAAAATTTGTCTCTTTAAAATCATTACTGCAAACATAGAGCACATAAACCAAAAAGTATTGAAATTGATGATGTATTAATGGTGATTTAGATTAAATGTTCTAGGTTTTGAACAAAGATTTTATTAGTGGTTGGAGATGCATTTAATGAAGCATGGGCAAACATTTTTCACTACTGTAAGTCACAGGACAGTATGAGATGCCTTCTGAGGGTTGTATTTCATCATTTGAGCACATTTATGATATCTTTCAAGTGGTTGGAAAGTAGATTTCAGGATTTACATCCCTTCTCTCTCTCTTTCGAAGAAATCTATAAATTGGAATGTTGGGCTCATTTGTAAGGGAGATAGTTTGAGGAGAAAATCTCTATCATTTTGGTTTTGTGAAGATAATATGTTGTAGTCCCTTGTAGTGGAATCCTTGCATGGTGATCTAGGCCTTTACTTTGTAATAGATTGAACTATGCATATCAATGAATCAATATATGCAAGTTTTTGGATATATCTTCCATTGTGTTTGTTTGCATTCTTCTTTCCTCTTCAATATTATTGAAAATATATTGTGTCTATTTTATGCTCTTGCAGGATTCATTATCATTGTGTGTGTATGAAATATTATTCTAAACACAATTGCTAAACTATGGAGAATTGTTATCACCCTCTCTAGTATGTATTTTGCTTTCAGTTTTCACAAATTGGAAAGCTATTATCATTCCTCATTTTATGGTGTATCATCGCTGTTAGTGTAGGTTTTAATTTCATGCACTCTCTCTCCCTAGTCCCTTGGAAAGTTATATTAGGATTAGATAGTTTTTTCTATGTTAGGAGTAGATAGTGGCAGTTATTTTAGGATCAAGAACTAACTTTCTCTACAGTTTTATCTCATTAGTAAGTTCCACACTTAGATATAATACCCATGATATCATGTCACACTGTAAGCTCGAGCACATATAGTTGTGAAAATTAGAGAGTGTTGTGATTCAATGATAAAAACTATTGCACTGGAAAGAAAGGATTGTGCATATTTTTTTTAAAATATAGAGGAAAAAGGTTCTTCAACTCAATGAGTTGGATGAAATGAGGAGGAAATATTATTATAATAAAGAGGTGGTATAAAAATAAAGGATCAAGTGGCATGATAGGTTCATCAAAACAAGAAAATTCCAAGAAGGTGATTGGGCACTTCTCTTTGACTCCAAATACAAGGACCACATGGGAAAACTTAGGAAAAAGTGGTTAGGTCCATATGAAATTGAGAAGATATTTTCCAATGGAGCTATGAAACTCACCACCAGTGATCATGTGAGATTCAAAATATTGGTAAATGGTCATAGATTGAGGTTGTATAAAAATCCAACTAATAGGAACACCTTCATCCAATAGTTTAGGGGGCCAAAGAAGAATGTAAATGAGAACATCAGAATTGAGGACAAAAGTTTAACCTACTAGTTCATATTCTAAAACATTTGAAGAATGAGATCTTCAATGGCCTTACTTTTTCCAGCATGTTGGATATACAGGGAGGAATAAAGTGATGTGATCAACTTCGGGGTGATCAACACCACTCACTAACATGTTTTATTTTATTAGAATTTGTGTTTTACATGATTTGGAGTATTTGTAGCAAGGAGTGCATAATCTCTGATGAAAGGAGGTGGTGCAAAGACTAGAACATCCACTTGCAGTATTATGCACCAAAGCCCTATTTTGGTTTGTTTTTTATAGAAGATGACTATATGAAGATATAAGAATATAGTTTTATGAAAACTAAATATTTGAAGATAATTAGCACTAGAATATTTCAATCTTCCCTCTCTAAGAATTAATTGGATTAATTATGGAGCTCATTCTATACAACATCATATGTAGTAACACCACCTACAACAACACGGAACAACACCGATACTTGCAGCCACATGGTACCTCGCCATATAACCTCATGCATGTATCCAAGGGTGTGAACTCCAATAATGGCACATTTCAAAATCATTCGACGTACATCTCAAGTTAAGTGAACTTATTTTCCTTTAATTGAGTATCACTAGAATAATTATATATAATTAATATATGTGCCAAGTTTTCAAACAAAATTATTGCGTATAACGTTTCATTAAATTTTTCTATGTGACATATCTCCCATTTCATTCCATAACTATCACTTCACATGGATATCCTTCAATTTAAATTAAAGCTACCTTTTAAGTTACGTGTAAAGGTTGGTCAATTTTTTTGAAAAGATGAACATTAAATTTCTTCTATTCATTCCAATTGTTCATAATTTACTCGAAGAGAAAGACTTGTTGTCTCTCAGAAATGAATAATGAGTGGAGATTTGATAAGAAATGAGCCAAAAGTTCATTCATAGTTGTGGAATCAGCCAAAATTCATCAGTATTTTCATGATAATGGTTGGATGGATTATATCAATAAGTTCTAAGTGTTCAATGAGTCAATTGTCACATATTTTTCCAACAACTTAAATGATGGAAAGACAATGATTATAGGTTTGCAAGTTAAGTTTGTTGATGAAATAATGAATGTAGTCATTGGTCTTCCAACAAAAGGTAAAATGTATCCTGTATAAGCCAATCCTAAAAAATCTTGAGAAGAATTTGAAGATGAAGATGAAAACTTTGTGGCATATAGAGAAGGTACACTACATACTTCTCTAAAACCTTTCTAGGTAGATGTTTCTAATTAAATAACATAAAATATTTCACCTTTCTGGGTAGATATTCCCAATTGAACGTTGTCCATTTTAAAATTTTGAATCATTTAAAGAAAGGTAGATGTGTGAATGTAAAATTTATTGCATGAGTGGTTAAAGAAGATGAATAGAGAGTCACAAAGGGTAAGATATGCCCTGTCTCAAAACTATCTTGTCACTCTAGTTTTAAAACATGCATTGCCGACTGATCATCCTACATCGAATTGGGGAGATTTCAAAAGAGAAAATCATATTAATTATCTATTGGGGAAGGGTAAGAACAAGAGAAAAAGATCTGCTAGTTCCTCTATGCCTCCACCTGAACCCTTAGTTTCAAAAAACCTACTCCTACAAAAACCCTTGTTGAGCCCATTGATGCTTCCATACCTTCTAAAACACATGTCAATGAAGAAACACCATTTCCAGAGCAAGGCCCTAGACCTATATCTCCATACAGGTCTTGGTTGTTGAGGCATTGTTAAATATATCAACCCCAGAATCCTCCTCGAAAGGAAATAGGAAGTATTCCCAAAAAAATGTTGAGCCACTAAGGAGATCACATAGACTCAACACTAAAAATCCAAAAAATCCAAAGTCTAGGGGAAGATTCAAATCACCCTAGAGAATGATGAAGATGGGATAAAGAAGACTTAGAAATTTTTCCTAATGGAACTTGAGTAGGAAGTTCCCATATTCATAGATGTAGACATAATCATTGAGGAACATACCGGTGAAGTTAAAAAGAAAATGGTGGAAGAATTGGGTGACCAACCTAATAATGAATTCCCTACTGAACCAATTGAGGTTCAAATAGAATCCATTCATGTTAGGACAAACCATACACAACATGAATAAGAGGTGATAGATGAAGAAATTTAAGTTTTAACCAATGATCATAGAAGCCCTGAGGAAATAAAGACTATTCATGCACAACATGTAGATGATGAAGAATAACATGAGAAAGTGTCATCAGAAACAATACCTACAAATCAATCTAGTGCCATGGATATTGAAGCTAGTTACCACTTGATATAGAGGATATAATTGAAAACATTTTCCAAAACCTCGAGCCATAGATTTCCTAGAATCAAGTGCACCAATGCACATAAATAACCCCCAATTTCTCCTATACCCTTTGAACCTGTGTCTCAACCCTCCAACCTAAAGCCACAAATTATCATACAAGAAGTCTTTAGAGAGCCTCCTAGGCCAGCCTATAATAATATGGAAACAAAAACTAGTTAAAAATATTGGGTGAAAAAGTTTGAGAACTATTGTAATAAACTATAGAGAAGCTGAGAAAGAGAAAAGGAAGAATTGGTCCAAAGCAAACAATATTTAGAAGAAAAGGATAGGAAGCTAAGGGGAAAATAAAATGAGATTGCACGGTTGAAAAAGAAACAAGCAGATAGAGTATAGGTAACCAATGAAATTTTCAAGTGTAGACCACCATCAAGCATTTATTTTGTATTTCTAAAGGAACAAATGTTGCAATTAAAATATACTTATATCAATAGTGATATACCCTTTGATATTGGTGGAGCTAGGTCATTTTTCAGAATATATCTAAAAATCCCTCACTAAATAGAGTTACTTCTTTTGAATTGTGTATGTTCAATTATGCTTTGGAATATGACAGAGACAAGATCCCTATTCTTTACATTGGGGATGTGAAAGTTCAAGCAATGTGTTCTTCTTTCATTAATGAGCTCAATAGAGAAAAACATATGTTTGAATATAGACAATTACATGAATATCAACCTTTAATGGTTTACAGAGGAAAACAATAAAAATTCTATGATTAAAAGTATGAAAAGTTCATGAAAGAAAAAAAAAAAAGTAGAGGGTAAAAAGAATGAGAGAGAAGACCCCGATGAGGCCAAAAATTACATTAATTACAACAGAGTAGAGATAATACATGCATGCAAAAGGAGATGGGAGGAGATGTAGCTAGAGCCAAAAAGGAAAGAAATGTTTTCCTATTAAAACATTATCCACACTCTCTCACGAATCAATCCATATATTGAGATAACAAAAGGATGTGGAAAACCTTGGTTCCCTATTGGATACTATCCAATTATTTTCCACTATTTAATACCTCATTGGTCTAAGGATTGAGAAATCAATGAGGAAGTGAAAGAAATGATAATGGAATGCTACAAGAGGAATGAAGGATATTTCTTTACTGAACCTGAGGGAACATCATTGAAAATTAATTTTAGGAAACTATGCAGCATCATCCGTAAACCCCAAGATAGAAAAGGATAAATAGAAAATGCTTGAATGAAGAAATTCAAGAGGTTAAGTCCGGGGTTTTGATGATACCTTATAATTACCATTTTAATTGTCTCATCTGTTGTAATTTTTGTATCCTCATAGTTGTTATCTATTTTATCCTCTCATGCATTCTCACATTAACTTAGGCTTACGACACTTATATATAATTAGTATAAACTATTACTAAGTTACTTTATTTCATTTATTTTGAATGTGTATGTTAATCTCTTTGATGCAATGAATTATTATTATTTCTTTATCTTAATGTCATACTTTTTGCAAGAAGTTGTTATATGTTATCTCTAACATGTAGCCAAAGAACCTCTATCACAATACAAGGGGAATCATCTATAGCAACTGACATGCAATAACTAGGACTCGTCCATAGCAATGAACATGTAACCAAAGAAGAAAACACATATACAAAACCATTATTATGGGAAGCTTGATCAACAATGATGCTTCATCTAAGTTCGCACCTGCTAGTAAATAAGTAGTTATGACAAAAAGAGAGGATCTCACAGAAATGCATAATTATTCTCTGTAACTATAACTTCGAACTAGATGATTTAATTTTACAACTGGTTGTTTGAATGAACAATTAGTTATGTTGATGTAATAGAAAACTTTTCTTTAGTTCCGATTGCATTCATAATAATTTACGTATTTCTTAGGATTGATTTGGTACTTAATTAAAATGTAACTACTAGTTGAAGAAGTCTCTTCACTTCTATGCTGAATATAAAGAGAATCATAAGCATGTATATTAGATGTCGATCCATAGTAAGGAAATTGTTGTAAGTTATATTTTATAATCTTCATGTCAATGAATAAAAATATGGGTTCTATCATCTTTTATAGACACAAGCCTTAGGAAGGGATATAACCTAAGGGAGGGCCCACTTATGGTTCGCTAAACCCTTTTCCTATTTATTTGTTTTTTAAAGTTTTGTACATGAGTAGATTACAAGTTCCAACAAATCATCTCTTTACTTATGAGTCCATTTTAAATGTTTTATTCATTATCTATATTGTCTATTTTTATCCACAACCTAGTTTAGTTCCAACATTATAATTTCGAGTTATTGTGACAAAAACCTTAAGTTATAGCTATTGAACACTTGCATGTGTGTATACAACATTAACAATGTTAAAAGTGTACATAGTTATGAGATAATGCATAAGAATCTATGGATTTCTTGGGAGTTATTTGGTACTTAATAAAAATGTAACTATAAGCTGAAGGAGTCTCTTCATGACTCTACTGAATATAAAGAGAATGATATGACTTTATTAGATATCGATCTATAGTAAGGAAATTTATGTAAGTTTTATTCTTTAATCTTCATGCTGGTGAATAAAAATATATCTTCTATCATCTTTATGTAGACAGAAGCCTCAGGAAGGGATAGCTCCCAAGGTAGAGCCCACTTGTGGTTCACTAAAACCATTTACTTTTTATTTTCTATTTTAAATTCTATACACGAGTAGATTATAGTTGCAAAAAATCATTTCTTTACTTATGATTCATTTTTTACTATTTTATTCATTAGTCGTAGTATCTATTTTTATCTGCATGACCTAGTTTAGTTCCAGCATTATATTATCTAATTATTGTAACAAAAATCCATTGGTTATATCTCTTGAATACTTGTAACTATTTATACAACACTAGAAGTGTTGAAAGTCTACTTCCTTAGGTTTGATAAATAAATGACTATGGATTAGTGAACAACATACTAATTGTTGTAAGTTAATTTGCACCACCATCATCACCTCAGTCGAGTTCCCCTAGAGCTAAGATCCTTCACCCCAATCAAACATGGAGCTCAAACCCCACCATTCCATCCAACTCCAATCAACCTAGGTATCTTCCCTTCAAACACCTGCAACCTCCTTCATGTCATTGTTTACCTTTCAGTGAGCGAGCAAACCCAACTCTCCCTTCATCCCTAGATCCCTCTATTGCTCCACTAGTCGTGAATCTTGTTATTTGGTACAATCCTCTTAACTCATATACTAAGCCTATCATTTAGTTGATTCAATCCCCACATTGAGAACCCTCTCGTTGTTCTCACACAATCCATCTACAACATTTACAAACTCTCTGAATTTCTTCCATATCTCTCATCTTAGAGGAACTCAAACCATTTCCTCTCTTCTTCAATTGAATCTCTCATGCCACTGTAGATCCCCATGAGCTCATTCCCATCCAAAGCTTGTCACCGGGTTGATCAGTGGCTCACTTATCCTTTCCATCATTCAATACTCCTACACCCCTTTCCATATCTATAGCTCAACTCAATGATTGAAGCTTGAATCTTAACCCATGTCTCTCCTTTCCTCAAGCAAAAACATTCACATTTTTAGGTATTTTTGTCAATTTTAAAAATTTATCTCATAAAAATAGATAATTTTCTATATGTTACTTTATTGTATGGTATTTTCTATATTATTCTTTATATGTTATATGGTAATTTTAAATAATTATATTTGGTGTATGTTATTTTTGCTTAAATAATTAATTAAAATTTTTACCTTAGGGTTTGTCCTTTTTATTTTATTATATATTTTGTTTTCATCAAATAATTAACTAAACTTGCAATTAATTAAATTTTTTATCATCCATTAGGTCTTCATTACAATTTTATCAATCCAATTAATTTAATCAAACTAATTGAGACCGTATAATTAAATCTAGTATCATTTAGTAATTGTTAGTTTATTTTCATGGATTTCGTGTGAAAATTAGTGTTTTTTATAGATTTAATTTAATGACACATTGTTTCTCTCATAAGTTTATTTTTACAAAAAAAGTTGTTTTTTAATCAATACATGAAAACATGAAAATGTTTCCACTAAGGCACGATTGAGGCTGGTATGTGCTAGGTTGTGCATCAACATCCTTGTAGGAAAAAAGTTTCTACAAAAATATTATTGAAAACTTTTGACGAATAATGTGAACAAGTTATTGACTTTGAGAAGTCATAGATTATTGGCGACAAGTTTTAGAAGGTTGCCTATTAAGTGAAGATGTATTGTCATTATGATTTTATGAATCATATGGAGAATGCAACCAATGGAAACTATGGGAAACCTATCTCAAAGGTTGAACGAATCAAAGGAAGAGGAATAGTGGGTTGGAGAAGAAGAATTCGAGGACAATGGTGAGATAGTGGATTTCTAGCTAGGTGATCCAAATCCGATGGAAAATATCAAGTAGAATATCGGTGACATGAAGCTTGAAAGGTATGTTTGGGAGCAATACACTGGATGAGGGGTTTTGAGATGGTGGTGTTGGTATCCTTAGAATTTGATCAACATCAAAGATTTTAAAAAGAAGACAATCAAATCATGGTATAAGTTGTTTTGTAGTCAGGAGGGATTTAGTTTACTCTTTATCACTCGGGAGTTAGAGAAATGGATATAACCTTCATTAAGGATTTGATCTATCCTCACTACTTTATGTCCTACCTTTTACTAGGGTGAGAGGACCCGGTTTCTGGAACCTCTGTTGGTGAAGGACATGAGGAGATCCTTATTTGTATAATTTTCAAGGGAACCTTGAGAAGATATGATCAAGTATACCATAATTTAACACTCACGAGTTTTCACTTCTAAAGAATGGAGATTTTTTTTTAACAAGGTTTAGGTTACTAAAGACACTTAAAACATGCTCGCTTATGTATATTTTGGCAATAGAATTTGTTCGTTTGTGGATACATAACACAAACATGGGTAGTTCATGTAGGATTCATGTTTATTTGAATTTTTTGCCAGGGAATTAAGAAAGATGAAGTTTATTTCACTAGATCTTTGAGAACCTTTACAAAAATTGGAAAACTAACAGACATAATGCTTCAAAATAGCCAAAATATTCCTTCCATTAGAAGGTCTCCATCAATAGAGGACCAGATTTTTGGATGGTTTCACACAATCTTTAATAATTCAACATGAAGGCTCAAGCTAAAGACTCAATTAAACATTAACAACCCCTAGATCATAACACCTAATATACACACATAGGCTTACAAACAATCTTTATCAACATGGTGGAAGTAAAATTATTTTAAATTGTTTATTTCATTACTAGATGAAATCTCTTCTCATAATGAAATTGTAAATGCCAAAATACTAACACATGGATGAGATCTTATGTGATTCAGAGAGATTTTAATATAAGATTTCAACAGGAACAAAAAAACTATGTCAAAGACATTCGAAATAAAAAAGAAGACACAATTTTCCCCAAGATCAACATAGATTAATTCAAGATCTATTAGATTTATCAGTAGGGGAAATGTTTCTTGAACAATATCAAAGCTTATCAATGGTTTTCCACTTGTAACCATCTTGATGTCATCAAATCTAAATCATAAGACATTAACATGTTTCTCATATGGTCTCTCACGAAGATGGGCTTTCTCAAAATTTCTGGTAAATATTAAACCCCGACCATTTGCAAGAGAATCCTCATTTCATTTATACAATTCACTCACTCACTCATCCCAAATTTACCCCCAAAATTAAGAATATTTGAGGAAACTTTTACTTATTACAAATTTGTCTTAGAAAGTGATGTTTAACAAATTTACACCCAAAAGCTGCCATGTATATGAATCATGCACTGATCACATTTCTCAAAACTTCAACCATGACTGGGATACCATGAAATAACTTTTTGAGAGTCCTTCTAATCATTCTTTTATTTTTTCGTGTGATAAATCACCTTTTAATCATTTTTAGCTAGCTCCATATAATTAGATCTGTCAAGTAATACTTTTCACCCTCAAGAATACACCTTGAGAAATGAGTTCCCTGACATGGATACCTGCATTCGTGAGCTTCAAGTTCGAGTCATCCATGTGCAAAGGGAGTGAGGAGAAACCTCCATGTGTTTCCTTGGTGCAACTGCAAAGCTGAAGTCTAGAGGTAGGTTTCTGAATGAGAGCACGAACCTTCCACATGTTTAGGACACTAGAGAATTACATTGCTTGTTGAAAAGTCAGAGTATGGGAAGGCCCAGTGGAGGCTTCCATGTGTTTGTTCGGCACGACTTCAAAGATGAAATTTAGAGGTGTGATCTCATACGAGCACAGGATCTCCATGTGTCCTGGGCCCAAGAAAGTTACCTTGGCCTTTGAAAAAGTCTCAATATAAAAAGGAGCCAATGGAAGCCTCCACGTGTATCTTTGGAACACTTTTGACATGGTTCCCAAAAGAAGAGACCTCAAACAAGTGCAGGCTCACCACATGTCTCATCCCGATAAAGTTCTTGAAAGAATCTAAGGACCAGCAGAAGGTACCATGTGCCTAGGGTCCAAGAAATCCTTCGCGGCCATTGAAAAGTCTTAGTATGGGAAGATATAGTGGAAACTTCCACATGTCCCTTTCGTGCTTTTTAGAAAGTAAAGTTTAGGGGAGGTCCTCAAACAAGCACAGAACCTCCATGTGTCCCAGGCCTTAGAAATTTTCTTAGAGTTTTAGTATAGAGAGGAGCCAACAAAATCCTCCACATGTATCCTTGCAAAATAGTGAAGGTATGACCCAGAGGAGGATCCTCAAATGAGCGTAAGCCCTCCTCGTGTACATGGTTTGAAAAAGCTACACCAGGATTCTTGAAGAAAAGTATAAGTATAGGAAGGGTTAGTGGAAATTTCCACATGTATCCTTGGTGTAAACTATGATTATAGGACCCAGAGGCGGATCCTCAAATGAGCGCAGGCCCTCCACGTGTAAAATATTTGAGTTGAAATGGGCCAAAAAACTTCAAAATGCTCCGGTGACCCACCTCTCTGCTTCTAACTTTTAATGTGGACCCCATCAGAGTCACAACTCACTTTATACCTTTACATCATTTGAAAATAGGGCTTAAAAAATCCAAAGTGCTCCGTCGACCAACTTCCCTGCTTTGACTTTTAAAATATTGACTTAAACATGTGACATCACTCTATCCATTGCGGGGTTGCAGATCAATTTATAACGTTTCTCCTTTTTCACAAAAGGGAAAAATATTCAAAATCCACTGGCAACCCACCTCTTCACTTATAAATTTTGATGTGGTCCCCAACGGGTTTGTGGATCATTTCATAACTTTCCTCCATAGCACAAAAATGAAAAAATCTACAAAATGTCTCGATGACCTACCTCCCTACTTTAACTTGAAAATAACCACGTGTCCATATTTTGGGTAAAAGTAATAATTTTTCCTCGCCGCTTCATGTTTTTTAAATAACCAATTAGATGTTATCGGGGCCATGGGGCCAATTTGGTATTTTTTAAAAATGTGACAAAAGTGACAAGTTTCACCAAAAAGACCTGTCGGGCCGCATCCAATCAGAAAGGACCATGTTTCCATAGATGTTGGGATAAAAATTGATAGGGAAAACATGATTGTGGAAAAATAGAAGGAAGGGGAAACCCCGAATTCACACCCAAATTACAAATTCTTTGTCATGGATAGAGAAACAGAAAAACAAATCTGGACTCAATGTGATCCTCGACCAAAGGAAAGGACTAACCATGATAACCAAATGAAGGAAAAATATTTCATGCATCAATACAAGGAGAAAGAGAAAACTTCAAACCATGCGCAGAATGAGATGTTTTGAACAAATAGGGTGAAAGTAAATTAAGCACCAACATCGGCTCCAAGTCGGGATGGGATCTCCCTACGAGTGCCGTAAGAACAACAGACCAGACCATGTGCCAAAAATCCATTGGGCAACGGATTCAAAAACAAGCCTAGAGAACAAAAATAAAATAACAAAATCACCCAAGACAAACTGACAAACCAACTAGAAAACTGGTTACCAGGGACTAGGAAAAATTGAAACACGAACACATGAAAATAGAGCAAAAACAAAAGATTGTTCCCTGTGCAATGATGCATTCCCTGATTATGAGGAAACAATCAAGGAAAAATTTCAAGTGCCTTCGATTCTGGATATGAACATGCTATGAAATTTTGAAGTCTTTAACACTTGGTCATATGATTATTTCTCTTTTCATTTGAGTTGCTATCTAACCACATTTTTTGGGCTTATCCTTTGTACCTAGGCCAAGTTTTTCAACATCTCTCCAAGATGCATCAAACATCAAAGTACCAGGAAAATAAACCTACTCAGGATATCTACATTGATCAATTTCATACTCCTTAAAAACAACATAGCTCATAGAGTTATCAACATCAATGTCTTTGTGAAATACTTCATAAGAAGCATTGTTGGGGTCTTCAATGAGATATAACATTTTATTTTCACCATATAACTTCACAAGGCTTCCATCAATGGGTATGGTTTCATAAGACATGTCCATTTGCACACTTCCACCCACACTAGCTGCCCACTTTTAGATAATAACATCCCCCATTTAGTAGGACAATCCATAATGACCACATTCAAGGTTAAGTACTTTCCTAGATACACTACCAATTACACTACTAAACCCTTGACACATCCAACTACTAGCACCTCTCTTGAATCCATGGCAGTACATTTCCCATAAGTTGTTGTTACTTTGATATTTAACTCATTCATGACCTCAAGAGGCATTACATTACATGAGGCTCCTGAATCAAACATGTAATTATGTAACAACCTATCCTTAATAATCAAAGTAGTAAAAAATGGATCCACATTCAGTTGAGACTCAACCAAATAAGTTCTCAAATAAACCTCAGGTGGTTCACCCAATTCCTCCAATGCTTGTGGTTTTTCTAACTCTACAATGGCAGGAGGAACCTCTAAATTGTTTACATTTTTACCCTGGGTGACATTTTCTTCCTTAAGCCTAAATACTCAAACACCCTCTTCTTATTTTCAGGGATTCTAATTAATTCAACAATAGGAACAATAATCTTGATCTCACTCAAGATTTGGGCTATGTCACAAGGAACATATTTGGGTAAGGAAGTATTAGGAGGAAGGTTTACAAATTCCTTTGATGGCATGGGATTTTTCACGCTCTGAGCATAGGAAGGAATACAAGTTTTATTTGGGGTGACAAAGCCTTTTCCAGATGCATTTTTTTAGGGGTTTCTTTAGGGATACTAGTAAGAACTAGAATTTTTGATTTGGCCTGTGGCCCTACCCCTTTGGAAACCTTACTCCTAGTATTATATTCTTTTTCTTCGGAAACTACTACATTCATTAACAGTTGTATGTCCTCTTATGAAGGAATTCCTCCATCATACTTTTTAATCATCAATGCCCTTAAGTATTTAAAATCATTTTTTTGGAAATCAAAATCTTGTACCATATCAATATCAAAAGTATTAGTGGGAGGAAGAGGTAATACCCAGTGGATGGAATCCCAGAATCTTTCAACAGTTCTCACACTTATCAATTCAATTCAGGTTTCCCTTACTGTGAGTTTGTAGAGCACTCCATCAACATGCATCATCATTTGTCTCATAATCATCAACTTCCTCAACTTCTTTTTATTCATTAAATGGGGAATGGGGAAAGAAACATCTATCACACCACTCCATATCATGGAACTCTTCCATAGAATCAACTCTGGCGGTAGCTAAAGGATCAAGCACGAATCTATTTTCCTAGGGTTAGGGCTCTCTATTTCCTAATCGCATGGGCCCTTTACCCCTGTCATATAATCTATGATCACCTCTGGGATGAATTTCAAATCTTTCTTGACCTTGTGGATTGTGCTGACCTTAGGAACCTTGTCAAATTCCCTTCTTTGCTCTAGCTACTTTATAGGATATTTTCTTAACATATCCGACCAATGTTTTTACAACCTCTTCTAGATCAACAACTTTTCTTGAATAAGGATTTTCTAGATTGATCAGTTTGATACCCTCCATTTTAGGAGGCTTACCAACTACCTTGATGTTATTCTATATTTGTAAGGCCATGGTGAAATCCTACCTCAATGTTCCTAGGTTCTTATCCCTCAAGTAATAAGTAGCCTTCTATATCAAAAGCATCAGAATATTTTATCAAACAGGAAACATCAATTGGCCTCATGATTACAAGTAGCCTACTCAAGGTCTTATTGAACCTTGTATTGAAATCATGAAAAAATTCATTAGGAGTCTTCTTTATATTTTCAAATTCAAACAAAAGAAACTGCGATCTATCTTATCCCCATACTACAATCTAAAGGCATTATTCATCTTTGTCCATGAGTCTATTGAGTTGTCTGCTAAATGATTATACCAGTCATGTGCATCCTCCTCAAGATTATGAATAAACAATTTTAAATACACATCTTCAAACTCAATTTCAAAGTCTTCCATCATATTGACAAATATTTTTAAGTGCTGATCACAAGTGATAGCATTATTCCCTTGAAATTTAGGCAATCTATTTCTAACATCTTGTGGCACTACATTTGGATATTTAGCCATACCTCTAAAATTTATTGGACCAAAAGTATTCACAACAAAAGGAGGTCTAGATGGGGGCTGAGCCATATTGTTTTGAGTAGGTGATCTTAAAAGAGATACAAAATGATGAGGGAAAGGGGTATTTGGAACACATGAGTATAATTTTAAAAAGAATGTCCTCTAAAAACTCTATTTCATGGAAACCCTATTAACTTTGGAAAATATAAGGATACACTGAGAAGCACACTTATCAAACACAAATTAAGGCCCCTCTCTAGTTGGAGAATTCAAATCTATATAAATATTACCTAATTCAGAATCACTTAAAGAATAATGGTAGTCCTCAACTACACGTTGATCACTTTTCATAATGGATAACTCTTTTCTTGATTCCTGATCTCCAACTATTTTCTAGACTATTTTTCCTTTTGAATTTATCTTTCCTAGTTCTAGAAACAACTTTCTGGTAGGGTATTTAGTGAAGAAAGATCTTCTTCCTTCCATATTTGCAAATATTACTTACAAATTTCACTTAATACAAGTTAAGGCACTAGTATTTATCAAAATTTAAATCATCACAGAGTCGCCACTAAGGATTTTCACCCTAGTTTTGAAAATGCGCTATAAATGACTTGTCAAATATCTATCAACACTTATTTACTGGAAAGCTTGATAGATCTGACCTTCCTTTACTAGTATTTATCACTGATGATATAATTTAATGTAATAACCACTAGAAAATAGAAATATTACACACAGAACTTGTAACATCACACAATTCTTCCAAATATCAGCACAGGATGACATTTAAACAACATATTTATACTTAGACCATGTAAGAAACTTTACCAAGGCCAAATATAATAATTCCTTTAAATATCCCCAACAACGGCACCAATATGGGGTTGTTGCCAATAAATAGGTCTCGATGTTCAAATAATGCCCGACAATGACACCATTTTAGTGTTGTTTCCACACAAATAGGTCTCGGTGTTCAAATAGTCCCGAAAATGGTGTCATTCTAGTGTTGTTTCCACACAAATAGGTCCCATTGTTTAAATAATCCCCAAAAATGGTGACAATTCTGGTGTTGTTTCTATAAAAATAAATCCCCAACAACAACGCTAATCTAGTGTTATTGCCACACAAATAAATCCCCAACAATGACACCATTCTAGTGTTGGTATCCAAATTGATTATCCCTTGCAAGTTGAGCAACATCATAGATTTAAAAATATACTTAGAGATAGAAAAATCATGGTATAATTTGTTTTGTATTTGGGGAGGTGATTCAACTGACTCTTTATCACTTAGGTGTTGGAGAAATGGATAACACCTTCATTAAGGATTTGATCTATCCTCACTACTTTAGGTCGTGCCTTTCGACCAAGGTGAGAGGACCCATTTTGTAACCTCTTTTTGTGAAGGACATGAGGAGATCCTTCTTTTCACAATTCTCAGGGGAACCTTGAGAAAATATGATCAATACACCACAATTTAACTCTCACGAGTTATCAATTCTAAAGAATGGAGATATTTTCTTAACAAGGTTTAGGTTACTAAAGACACTTAAAACTTGCTTTCTTATGTATATTTTGGCAGTAGAATTTGTTCATTTTGGATACACAACACAAAAAAGGGTACTTCAAGTAGGATTCATGGGTATTTAAAATTTTGGTAGGGAATTAAGTAAGATGAAGTTGATTTCACCAAATCTTTAAGAACCTTTACAACAATTAGAAAACTAATAGATAGAATGCTTTAAAATAGCCAAAATATTCCTTCAACTAGAATGTGTGCATCAATGGAGGGCAGATCTGCATGGTTTCACACAATATTTAAGAATTCAACATGAAGGCTCAAGATAAAGACTCAATTAAACATTGACAACCCCTAGTTCATCATGCCCAAGATACACTCATAGGATTTCAAACAATCTTTATCAACATAGTGGAAGTAAAATGATTTTAAATTATTTATTTTGTTACTAGATGAAAGCTCTTCTCATAATGAAATTGAAAATGCCAAAATACTAACATATGGATGATATCTTGTGTGATTCAGAGAGATTTTAATATAAGATTGCAACAGGAATAAGAAAAACTAATTCAAAGACATTCTGAAATAAAAGAAGACACAATTTTCCCCAAGATCAACAAAGATTAATTCAAGATCTATTACATTTATCAACATGGAAATGTCTCATTAAAAATCTCAGAGCTTGTCAATGGTTGTACACTTGCAAGCATCTTGACGTGATCAAATCTAAAACACAAGACATTAATAGGTTTCTCAGATGGTCTCTCAGGAAGATTGGATTTCTCAAATTTTCTTGTAATAATTTACCCCCTGACCATTTCCAAGAGTATCCTCATTTCATTTATACAATTCACTCACTCACTCATCCCAAATTTTCCCCCAAAAAGAACAATATTCAAGGAATCCTTTACTTGTTAAAACTTTGTCTTAGAAAGTGATGTTTAACAAATTTACACCCAAAAGCTGCCAAGTGGATAAATCATGAATTGATCATGTTTCTCATACCCTCAACCATGATTGGGATGCCATGCCATAATGTTTTGATAGTCCTTGTTATCATTTATTATTCTGTCATGTGAGAAATCACCTTTTTAATCATTTTTAGGTGGCTCCATATAGTTGGATCTAACAAGCAATCCTTTTCACCCTCGAGAATACACCTTGAGAAATGAGTTCCCTCACATGGATACCTACATTCTTCCACTACAAGTCCAAGTTAGCCAAATGCAAAGAGGAGTCAGGGAAAACCTCCACCTATTTCCATGGTGCAATTGTAAAGGTGAAGTTTAGAGGCATGTTCCCAAATGAGCGTGGGCCTTCCACATGTTTAGGACCCTAGAGAATTGCATTGGTTGCTGAAATGTCAGAGTATGGGAAGGCCCAATGGAAGCTTCCATGTGTTTGTTTAGTTTAACTTAAAAGATGAATTTTAGAGGTGGGATCTCAAATGAGCACAGGCTCTCCACTTGTCCTGGTCCCAAGAAAGTTACCTTGGCCTTTGAAAAAGTCTTAATATAAACAGAAGAAATTTAGAGGCGGGATATCAAATGAGCGTATGCTTTCCATGTGCCTTGGGTCCAAGAAAGTTTCCTTGGCCTTTGAAAAGTTACGGTATGCACGACCTAGAGGTAGATTCTCAAATGATAAAAGGGAGCCAATGGAAGCCTCCACGTGTATCTTTGGCACACATGTTTTTACATGGTTCCTGAAAAATGGGAAGGAGAGGCTCAAACAAGAAATTTAGAGCGGGCTCACCACATGTCTCATGTGTCCCGCTAAATTTGTTGAAAGAGTCTAAGGACCAGCACATGTATCTTTGTACAGTGGTTTTACATGGTTTCCAAAGAAGGTGCTCAATGCCTAGGGTCTAAGAAAGCCTTTGTGGCCATTGAAAAGTCTAAGTATGGGAAGATCCAGTAGAATCTTCACATGTCCATTCCGCGCTCTTTTAGAAAGTAAAGTTTAGGGGTAGGTCTCCAAACAAGCACAGGACCTCCACATTTCCCAAGCCTTAGAAAGTTTCTTTAGAAGTTTAAGTGTAGAGAGTAGCCAGTGGAAGCCTCCACGTGTCTCCTTGGTGAAACTATGAAGGTAGGACCTAGAGGTGGATCCTCAAATGAGTGCAGGACCTCCATGTGTCCATGGTTTGACAAAGTCACACTGAATGCTTGAAGAAAAGTATAAGTATAGGAAGGGTTAGTGGAAACCTCCACATGCGTCCTTGGTGCAAATACAATTGTAGGATGGAGAGGCAGATAATCAAATGAGCGCAAGCTCTCCAAGTGGAAAATATTTGAGTTGAAACGGGCCAAAAAACTTCAAAATTCTCTAGTGACCTACTTCTCCACTTCTAACTTTTGATGTGGGCCCCATCAGATTCGCAACTCACTTTTATACCTCTACATTATATGAAAATAGGGCTTAAAAACTCCAAAGTACTCCGATAACCCGCTTCCCCATTTTAACTTTTCAAATGTTGACTCAAACATGTGACATCACTCTGTCCCTGTGGGGTTGCGGATCAATTTATAACTTTGATCTTTTTTCACAAAAGGGAAAAAAACTTCAAAACATCCGGTGACCCACCTCTCTCCTTCTAAATTTTTATTTGGGCCCTAGTAGGTTTACAAATCATTTCATAACCTTTCTCCTTCGCACAAAAAGGTAAAAATCTGGAAAATGTCCGAGACCCACCTCCACGCTTTTAACTTGAAAAATGGCCACGTGTCCATCTTCGGGGTCAAAGAAAGAATGTTTCCATGTTGCTTCATGTTTGTTGAATAATCAATTAGATGTTATCGGTGCCACAAGGAAAATTTTGTTTTTTTACAAATGTGACAAAAGTGACAAGTTTCACCAAAAAGACCCGTTGGGCCATATCCAATCAGAAAGGACCATGTTTCCATGGATGTTGGCACAAAATTTGACAGGGAAAACATGACTGTGGGAAAATAGAAGGAAGGGGAAACCCTGAATTCATGCCCAAATTACAAATTATTTCTCATGGAAAGAGAAGTGGAAAATAATATGTGGACTTAATGTGATCCTTGACCAAAGGAAAGGACTAACCATGACAACCAAATGAAGGAAATATCTTTCATGTATCAATATAGGGAAATAGAGAAAACTTCAAACCATGCGGACTAAGACGTTTTGAAAAAATAAGAAGAAATTAAATTGAGTACCAACAGGTGGAACTTCTAGTGACGTGGTCATTTCCAATGTTGGCTGCCTGAGTAGGATGATTTTAAATTCAAATTTTGACCTTAATGTGGTTTGTGGATCCGTGTCCTATTTTGATTAAAAAATATGACTATTGTTCGTGGATAGTTTTGAATAGTGTTTGCGTGGTGGTGGTGATGATAGATGTTGTTGGTGGTAGTAAAAATAATGACATTCTGAGAGGAAAATTTGGGCACATAATCCCTTTCTCGAATTCATTTGAACCCTATTTTAATGCATTTAGTAATCTCATAGAGGAGGACTAATGGAATGTGGTGTTGAAATGGGGTCATGTTAATGGTTGATGGATGCTGTGGAGGGTAAACTAGAGGTTAAACTTGCATTGGATGGTGATATATTGATAGGGTAGACAAACCCCATTACGAGATGGGGTGAGTGGATTACGATGCCTCCCAAAAATCTAGTCGATATGTGCAAGTGATGTGGAGTTGTTCTTACGGGGTCACTGACATCGGATCTTTGTTGGTGCAAGGTAATTTATTTTTACTTGGCTTCATTTTTATGTCTTTAAGCCTATTTCTTATTATCACTCATGTCTTTTCTTTGTTTGTACCTTTCATCTACAAGTAGATGTGTTGTCTTTCCTCCATCACTATTATATATTATCTCTAATTGTATCTGTTTAGTTTTTGGTCCCTCAAAACAAACCATTTTCCAAATCTAAAAATTAAAAAAAAAAGTACATGAAAACTTTTAACCGTGATCTTGTAGGACCATATTTCTATGAACTATAAATGATGGACCACCCAAAGAGTTTATTTTAGTGGTTTCTTTTGCACTTTTCTAGTTAGACTTTTTTGAGACTCGAAGGCCACCGCGCCCCACCGACCAAAAATTTTTACCTTTCATCAATTTTTTTCTAGATCGACATCTATGACCAAACATTTTCAATATATTTTTTAAATTGTCTTGTGGTGACTAATAATTTAATTCTTAACAACCTAGTTAATTCACCAAGCATCCATTTTCTTATCTAACTATCATCATGTTCTTATCTAACTGTCATATGATTCTTCCAATCACTGTTTCATGTATGCTCGTTGCTCGAGTGATCTTGAAAATAAAAAGAGGTCACCATCGTATCTATTTTATTCTCACATTATATATTAATGATAATTACTAATATCTTTTCATGTAGGACAACAATGTTTGAAATTTTTAATACGAAAACCAACTTCTAACACTTGAACTCCAGAAATCCTAAGTCAAACAAATATTTAATAATTGAATTAAATTTTGTGCTAACCAATCATTTTATTATAAATAGATCAATTAATAACTATACTTTACTCTAGCTTCATTTATAGGTCTAAATGTTTTCTTGATATATCTTGACATATTTTCATTATTAACATTTTTCCAATCACTTACATTATATGTTCATTTATCGTGCTTTGAGAGATCTTGGAAAAAAGGCCATGATCGTATACTTTAAAGTTTAGTGAGGAATGTCCTTCAAAATTGGCATTTCAAGACAATGCCTCTTTATGACCATAAAGCTATAGTAATACTATTTAATAGAGATAAAATTGTTTATTCCCTCAATGAAGAGGAATTCTCATCGAGTAATGTATCATGGATAGGTTTAGGAGTAGAGATGGGGGAAATTGTGAATTGATATGATATGACTCGACCTTTTACCACCTACTATATGATGATACAAAGATCAAATTCCATAAGGAGAACAATCTAATTCCCAATGTGATACATGGGGATGATGACTTGTGAGAAATGTGTCCCAAAGATCTTGTATTGATGATGAAGTATGTGGTTTGGTATAGAATATAATGATGCAACTTTTAGTGGCATAATAAATTGTTAAAAAATCCCATTCAATGAATGTATATATTGTGTTTCATAATTGTTGACCATGTTTTTCATCATGGTATAGGGGTAGAAAAAAAAATAGGGTAATCAAGCTCAGTAGATAATTGGCAAATGCACAGGGAATCAACAACGATGAATGTGGTTCCAAGATGCTCATTCCTCACATATGAGGCCATTCCAATTTTCATATTGACCAAGACCATGCATCAGCCATGAAAGAATGTTACAGGGCCTTGATGGAGATAGGAAAGACATTATACATCAAAAATTGCATGCTATAACAATAAGTAATTAGGTTACCGATTTGAAGTTTCTAGAGGAAAGAGGAAAGTTGTCGTTGCAAGGGGTAATCACTCATTCATTATTTCGTAGTGCCCACTTCCCTTTGACAACTTTTGATACTGATCATGACACTGTTGACTATATCAAGGACATTATTATAGTTTTGATTTAGTATGATGTTAGATGTTTGATCATGGATTATTGTTGACTTTGATTCTTATATGATGCATGATGATTATTAGAGACATTTTTATATATTGATGTTGATATACTATTTGACATGGTTATATTATAGATGTTGTTCAAACTTGTGATAATTGGATATTTTGAGTAGACCTAGAAAATGAAAATTGGATTAAAATTGATGATGATATAGTTGTTGATGAAATTGTAAGTGATATTGTTGATTGTCTTGATGATTGTTGTGATTCACATATATATTGATGATCTTGAAATTATATTTATATTCATTTGGATGTTCTGATATGGCCACGAGGCCGAAGGAGGTATTTTATTTTGTAGGTTTAAAATATCACAACAAACATCAGAGGATTGGAGACCAACCACTTTGGAATTCTATATGAATTCAACAAGGTCACCATGGAAATTGTATTTGTTTATGTTAGGGATTCCCATGGGGGAATCACCTTTAAACATGATCAAGGGATTTTATATATTTTCTTTTATTTAGTCCCTTTGTTAATGTTTGCATGTGTTTATTTTGTGGTGCATTGACCCCTTTCATTATTTATTAAATGGTGTGTAATATTGTGAGTAATCATGTTGTTAAGTTAACTAATTAAAATATGTCATATGAAAGTAATTAATAGAGTTGTTGGCCTTGAATTAAAATGTTGTAAGAAATGTGTAAGTAATGTGTAAGAGATATGTAGGTTAATTTTGGAGTAAGAAACACTCCACCTTCTTTGAAAATTCGAATTTGTCCTTGGAGGATGATTTTGGAGACTTGTGGGACAAGTTAAACTTGTCCCATGCCTCTTAAATTTACATACCAACCTTACCTATGGTTGGAGAGTTAAAATTAGCCCTTCATTATGCATTTTGTAAGTCAAGTTGAATGTTTTATTGCACTCTTCTTACATGTTTTAAATTTCAGTCCTTATGGGGTGTGGGCTTGATTTGAGTGTGTAAGTAAAACTGTCATATTATTCACCCACCTATTGATTATGCATTAGAGAAAAAGTTAACTATTGTGTTGGGGTTGAAGATGTGTGATGTGGCATCCTACATGGATCCACTTCATCCTCTTCTCTTCCCTCTTCTATTTATTGGAATTCCGTATCTTTTTTTTGGTTGCTTCACTTTTATCACTTCATTTTTGGAGACTTCTTTTGGTTTTAAGAGCTCTTGCTTTTGGAGAAGTTTGGAAGATTGTTGAATATTTGTGTTGGGTTGATATTTGGATTGGTCGCATTGGAAGAACTTGCTGTTTTGAAATTTTAACAAACTCCATCATGGAGAGGTAAGATCTTGGCTCTTGGAAATGCTTTCTTTCTCCTTTTATGAATATGTAAATGCTTTTATGTTTGTTATTGTTTGTGGGCTGTTGGGTAGATGGCTTAGGGATGGTGTAGGAGAAGACTATGGGGTACTCTTGAGGGAGGCATAAGTGTTTTGGGGAGGTATAAGTGTGGAGGGAGTTGGGATTTGGGTTCCACCTTGTAAAAATAAATAGATTACATTTATTTACTCGTTATGGGGTGTCATAAGAGGTTGGGGAGGCATAAGGAAATGTGAGGAATAAGGGGTTCTTGGGGAGGCATAAGGGTATGTCAAGGATTTGAAATGATATGTATTTTGGTGGTTTATTCTCGAGGTGGTGATACTCATTTCCCCTTTGGGAGGCATAAGTCGCATCCCCATAGTTTTTTGCTCCTTTGGCTTGCATGATGAAGCATAAGTTTTGTTTGTTATGTCTTAATGTGGTTGTAAACTACATTCTATTTTGGACTGTGTTTTTAATATGAAATATTTGTATGTGTGTGTGTGTGGAAGCCTATTATTTCCATGAGTTGAAACACATTTCTTATTGTATTGTGGTTGGGGCTCGGGGCTAATGAAGAAGGATGGATTCTCCTTTCATTGGATGTCTTGGTTGGGTGGAGAGCATTTCCTTTCCCCTACCTTTGTTGTGATCAAATTGAAATAAATGGAGGATCTTCATGTTGTTGTTCGTAGAAGAGAAAAAATAGTTTTGATAGTCCTTGTTGAGATCGGGGTTCATTTTAAGAGACCTCTTGGGTGACGAATATCCCCGGAATAGGTTTCGTGGGAAGGTGAATGTTTTGGGGGTTGTAAGAAAAAATTTCACCTAATTTTAAAGTGGTGTGATAGAAGGTTGTAGACATTGAGAGAATTGTTGTCACACGTCAACAACCTTGTTGGCGCACGTCAAAGAGGTTTGTTGATGTGCATCAAAGAGGTTTTTGACGGCTCATCAACAAGGTTTTTGACACATGTCAATGAGGTTTGTTGACGCGTGTCAATGCATTTTTGATACACAACAACAAATCTTCTGTCATTGCATTTGCAGCCTCCACCCTCTACTTTCATATCGAAATTTTCTATGTCATGTGTCAACAAACTCTTTATCATCATCGTCTGCTATATGTCAATAGACCCTTGTCATGTGTCAACTATTCGTTAGTGTCACGTGTCAAAAAATAACCCCATTTTCACGTGTCTGTAAACCCTCCTTGTTGTGCATCAATAACTTACCCCCTTGTCGCGTGTCTGTAATATGGGATATATCATATTGTTGACAAAATGTGAAGTAGAAGTGTTCTACCTGGCGAATAATCTAGGATTATATAGGGGATATTTTTCAAGGGTAGGTGAAGCTGACCCCTAAAAGAAATTAAAGTGTAATTTTTAGGTGAAAAGTGACTTTGTGCTTAGAAAATTCGTCTTTTCAAAATTTTCAAAAATGAAAATTTTGCCATGTTATGAATATTCGCCACTAAAATTTTCCTGGTTGAGATTAGTAATTATTGTAACCCTTTCCCACTTTGAAGTGGATGAAATTTTATATTATTAGTGATGGAATGATGTTTTGTATTGGCTATGAAAGTTTTAATTCAAAATTTAAAAGAGATATACTCTATTTTCTACTTTTGAAAGAATGTGAAAGACATGAATTCTGTATGTTGTATTTCAAGGAATGAAAGAGAAAGTTGTAAGGATATCATTTCTAAATTAATAGAAGATTGTATTATACTCCTCAAATGGAATTGTTGTATTTGAAATCTGATTATTGAAATGCATTATGAGACCTCCATTTGAAATTCTTGAAATACGTATAAAGAAATGTATAATGCTCTGTTCTACGAAATGAATGTTTGGAAAATATGAAGTTGTAAATTTGCATTTGAATACCTTGTTTGAATCTATTTAATAGGTTAGAGTGTTTTGGAATGAAATTATTATTGAAGTTAGTATATGTAACCAAATATATTCGTTTTGGATCGCTTTTAGAAAATTTTCAAACTAGAAATTAGTTTACTCAAATGTACAGAATGACCCTGCAACATTAAAAAGACAAAATGAAACATTGAATTGAACTTACTATGACCAAAATGACCCCAATAGACCTTATCAATTAAGAAATTTTTAAGAACCGTTTAGAATAGGGCGCACAAATTCTCACGGTTGTTTTGCTGTTAAATTGAGATATTTGGAATTGATCATCAATCAAACAAATTAACACTTCAAATCCATCCTAAATTTACCCAACTGCAATCCTCCATGTCTTTTTCACATGTTGAGAAAGCAAGAAGGTCGAATTGAACAAAATTTTATAAGTCAAATGTTATAAGTTTTCATTTTATAAGCCTACAGATCATTTTCTCAAAATTGACCCTTACAACTTTATCCAAATTAAATTCTTAAGGTCATTGTACAAATAAGATGTTCGAGAGCTTTTGAAAAGTCCTCGTTTAACAAAACATAGTTCCCTAGTAAATGTTATGGCATTATGAAGTTCATAGAAAAGGAAAAGCTTCATGCATGCACATCTTACATGTCAAGTTCCTCTTGTGCACATGTCTTACACCCAGAGCATCTTGCGTGCCCAGAGCTTATTGTGCACCCAGAGCTTCTTGCCCACCCATCTTACATGCCAATGGGAAAATGAGCTTCTTGCATACCTTTCTTGCATGCCCATGAGAAAAAGGAGTCTCTTCCACATCCGTCTTGCATGCCCGGGAGAAAAATAAGTCTCTTTCATGCCTTTTTGTGCACCTGGGAAAAAGAGTCTCCCGCCTCTCTTTCGCACCTGGGGAAATTTCTTCCATGTGTCCCACAATAAGATAATCTATCTGTGGTAAGGATGATTTTCTATCTCTTAGTGTTTTGTAGGATGATTCAATATCTAATGTATCAGACTCTAGAATTTTGTTTAGAACACTTTAAAAAATTATTATTTCTTAACTTTTCCTAACTAAACATAGGTTGTTCTTGGTCTCAAGCGGTTGTTTTTGGATGGGCGTTACACTTGGTATTAGAGCTATGGGTTCAAAATATTGGACCCTTAGGCACACTAGAAAACTTGAGACATGAACTTTAAACCTAGCAAACTTTCAAATCTAGAGAACAACTTTGTTGGAAAATGTATATTTTAGTAAACATGGAAAACTAAATAAAAACATAGAATAATGAACTAACTCTCACGTTGGTCATGCAAGAGAAAAAAACAAGACGAGGGGTTTTTTCACATAGATCTAGATATACCTCTTCTAGATCATGTTGTAGTAGCTATCCTACCACATATATTAGAGACACTTTAGGATGTTAATGCAAGCTCTAGGTGGAGGGACCGTAGGATCACGTCCAGTAAAACACGATAGGGTGACATCCATTGAGGATCGTGTATCTCCTTGGAATAGTGAGGAGCATAGAGGAGATAAATCACACATGAAGTTAGTCAGAGTAGAGTCACTTCAAAGGGGATAGGGAGACCGGGTTTTAGGACACAAAGATAGGTCTCGGAGCCCCATGCTCAGAGATGAGCTTGCTAGGAGGGAGGACTAGAGGTCATCGAGTACAACTTAGACCACATTAGGGAGATTTTCAAGTTATGACTATCACATTATTCTGGTGACATAGGTGGATTTCAGGTAGAGGCTTGGTTGGTGAGTTTCGTGGATGCTTCAAGATTTACCCTTGTTCTAGCAATAAGAAAGCTCGTGTTGTGATCCATCTACTAAGAGATGGATTAGGTGTCTAGTGGAGGACAGAGGAGGAGAAGCTCCATGTGGATTCTGAGATAATTACCTAAGAGCTCTTTGAGGAGCATTTTAGGAGTAGATATTTATCATGAAGGTTCACACAATAGAGGATAGATGAGTTTCATGACCTCCAATAGGCATCTCTTATAGTGGCTTAGTATGAGAGAAGATTTATGGATCTACTCCAACATGTTGATTACATGCAAGATGAGTAGGTATGGATCCACATGTTCATTTGGGGCTTGAATCTAGACATTGGAGGTGTAGTGCAGATCCATTATCCACAGACATTAGATGAGGCCATTGAGAATACCTATATAGAAGAGGAGACTTGGGGAAGAGGTAACAAGATAGAGACCGAGTCGGAGTCAGCTGTATACTGATAGATGTAGGATAGAAGATTGAGGGGGTTAGTACCTCCTCCTTGTGGTGGATAGGGTTTAGCACAATCATCTTTTTGACCACAGCTGCGTAACAATCCCACCCACCTTATAGACATCCACAAAGATTTGATGCACACAGAGGTCAAAGTATGGGGCCTCCTCCTAGGGGTCCCATCAAGACATAGGGTGCCTAAAGTGCTCATCGGCAGGATTTCACCAAGCGAGAGACCCAATAGTCTATAGATGGATCATTAGGATCCACACCACATACCTCCAGAGTACCGGCCTAGACTTGCTACACATGGGAGAGGATCACGTGGTTGTTTTGGTTATGGTGTTGATGGAAATTTTTGAGATATTCCCTCAGGACCCTCTTTACAAGGTAAGAAATAGATCTCAAAGCCTACCATTGATGACATGGGATGGATTCATCGGATCTATGCATTGGTTGAGAACCGCCAAGTTGAGCATCAGAGTACAGTTATTGAGACCACAGGTAGCATTGGTGGTATTCCTACCTCTATTTTGTTTGATTCTGATTCTTCAGATTCTTTTATTGCCCCATCTTTAGTAAAGCCATGTAGGCTAGTGATAGTTAGGAAGGGTCTTAGTTGGGATGTTGAGATGGATTTGGGAGCCAAGATCTCAGTGAACTCCTTAGTTAAGGAGTGTGTAGTGGATTTGGGACATTTCACCACTACCTCGGATCTTGTATCCTTCCATTGGCCTTATATGGAGTCATCTTGGCATGGGTTGGTTAGCTGCACATAGAGCCAAAGTGGATTTTACATCATAAGATAATATCTTTTGCAGATGATCTAGAGTTGAATGATCTTAGGGTCAAGAGACGGGTTTCCATTCACACCATCTCTGCTTTATGCAGCTTAAGCAGTGTGTGATGGGGTTGTCAGATGTATGCTGTCACAGTCAGTGATAGATCTAAGGATGGGTCTAGTGCACCATCGCTAGATGACCATCCCATTTTGAGTGAGGTTTCAGATGTCTTTCTAGGGGAGCTATCGGGGTTAGCACCCCACGTGTGAATTTATTTTCATATAGACCTAGTTTGGGAGTAGAGCCTATCTCACAAGCATCTTATCGAGATGACCACACGAAAGCTCTATGAGCTTAAGTTGTAGCTTGAGTGCCTTTTAGAGAAAGGAGTAATCCATCTAGTGTATCCCCTTGGGGGTGCACTCGTGATTTTGTGAAGAAGAAGGATGGATCCTTGCGGTTGTGTATTCATTACCATCGGTTGAACAAGGTAACATTCAAGAATCGTTATCCCCTTCCATGCATAGATGATTTGTTTAATCAAGATGAAGCCAGAGATATAGTTTTCTCTAAGATTGATCTTAAGTCAGGCTATCATTAGTTGAGGATTACGGAGGTGGATATACATAAGACTGCTTTTCGTATGAGATAAGGGCACTATGAGTTCATAGTGGTGCCTTTTGGTTTAACAAATGTGCCCATAATATTTATGAGTTTTATGAATGGGGTATTAAGAACTTTCTTAGATCTCTTTGTGCTCATCTTCCTTGATGACATTTTGATTTACTCATGTACGTGTGAGGAGCATAAGGGGAACCTTCACCAGGTTCTTCAGTGTCTTCATGAGTAGTAGCTTTACGGGAACTTGGAGAAGTGTGCATTCTTTTAGACAGAGGTACAATATTTGGGTCACATCATCTCTAGGGAAGGTATCGTAGTTGATCCTTCCAATATTAGAGATATTATGGATTGGCCAGCACCCACTACTGTGACAGAGGTGTGTAGCTTCATGGGATTAGTAGGTTATTATAGGAGATTTGTTCAAGACTTCTCTGGATTGTGCACCCGATCACTTCTCCTCAATAGAAAGGGAAGAAGTTTGTTTGGTCAGATAGATGCGAGAAGGCCTTCAGGAAACTGAAGGAGTGCCTCACAACAACACCCATTCTTGTTGTGTCGATCCACAAGGTGAGTTTTTTGTATGCATGGATGCTTCTTTGGTAGGACTTGGAGGGGTGTTGATGTAGGAGGGTAGAGTAGTGGCTTTTGAGTCTCATAAACTCAAGTATTATGATCTCAATTATCTGACTCATGATCTTGAGCTTGTGGTAGTTGTTCACATGTTGGTTTGATGGAGACACTTTCTTCTTGGTTGGAGATTCACACTTAAGACAAATCACTTGATTCTTCACCACCTCTTCACGTAGCCCAATCTCAATCATGTGTCAGCGACGTTGGATGGAGTTACTTTATGAGTACAATATTGAGATAGAGCATGTGAAGGGAAAGGAGAATGTGGTTGCAGAAACTCTCAATAGATAGAGACATGTGGTTATGGTCACTTGAGTGGGCGAATTTACAGAGCAAGATTTTACATCAGCTTCCTCTTGACAGCTTCTACATTACAGTGAGAGTGGAGATCGAGTCTCATAGACCCCTTTAGGGGAAGTTTGATGGTTTCTCTTTAGAGGCAGATGGACTTCTTAGGCACAGAGGTGAGATTTATGTTCCTAGTGATGGAGGCTTGAGGTAAGATATTCTGACAGAGGCACATCATGCACCCTATTCATCCCATCCTATGGTGAAGAAGATGCATGCTACTTTAAGACGGTTGTATCACTAGAGAGGAATTTGTAGAGACATGGCTCGGTTTGTGTCCATTTGTTTAGAGTTCCGAAGGTGAAGGAAGAGCATCATCATCCAGTGGCCTTCTCTTTCTTCATGCTATACCTAAGTGAAATTGGGACACCATTTCCATGGACTTCATTGTTGGGCTACCGATATCGAGATATCACCACGATGCCATCATGGTCACGGTGGATAAGTTTGAAAAAAGTGGTGCACTTTTCTTTGGTAAAGGCCACTTATACGAGATAGTGCGGTGGCATGGAATATCTAAATGAGATCATCGGAGTTTAACGGGATTCCGTGAAAGATCATTTTGACCGTGATCCCTCGTATACTTCCCATTTTGGACTCTATGCATCATGCCCTCGGGACAAAGATCAATTTCAATACAACATATCACCCCGAGATAGATGGACAAACAGAGTGGGTGAATCAAATTTTATAAGACATGCTCAGGATGTATGCTATGAATCATCAATCGAGATGGGAGGAGTGCCTGTACTTGGTAGAGTTTTACCTACAATAATAGTTTTTAGAGTTCTATAGACATGGCACATTTTCAAGCTTTGTATGGAAGAGAGTGCAGGACACCTCTTAGCTGGGACAAGTTAGAGGACAAGGTTTCTCTTGAACTTATTATGAATATTACCCACCAAACTTATACTTGTGACATATTTTATGAAGATTAATATTAAATTATAATATTATGTAAATGCCACATTAAAAATTTAATTTTTAAAAAATATATAAGAAAAGAAATACGTAATATGTAAATATCACATTACATAATATTATAACATACTTTAACAATATTAATATAAAATTATAATAATATAAATAAGATAAATTAAATATTATGGAAATTATACTTTATATAAAAAAATTAAAAATTTTTAAAATATTACACAACATACATGTAATGATTATATATTTTAAGTTTTGACTAATATTAAAGTTTTTAATTTAAAAGCGTAGCTAGATATTTTAATTTTTTAGATATTTTAAGAAAATTAAAATTAGGATAGTGTTGACATGCAACATTACCAAATGACATATTTATTAATAATTTATTATTAAAATACTAATACAAATTTGTTGTGGAAATACAACAATATAGTAATGGTGTTTAATTTGTTGTAAATATTATTTATTAAATTAGCATTTATAACATATTTAAGTTGAACTAATTTTAAATTTTGATTGTGTTTTTTATTTTTATGCATAGTTTGTAAATATTAATATAAATATTAACCTTCTTGCATATAATATATTTTTGTTTGTTAAGAATACTTTGAAAAAAATAAATTGTGAAGTTTATTTTGACATAATTTAAAAATATTAGTATATAAAATTATAATAATGTATAATTTTTTTACATATTTTTAATTAAAAAAAAACTAATTATATGAAAAATATTTTTATGAATTAAATATTAGATGTATTTATTATTGAATAAACACTTGCCTAAAATTACAAAGTTAATAAAAATGTCATGAAAATGACACAAACCTAGAACATAATAATTTTTCAATGTTAATATTTAGTGACAACTATTTTTATGGTAGAAAGAGATATATCAAATAAAATTTAATATTTTATTATTTTCAACTATTTTTTTAATACAAATATATATGGAACAATTTGGATTATTTGTGTAAGATTATTTCTTATTTTTAAATTTGAGATTGTTTATTATATTTCTTAATGTGAAACATAACTCTGATATTCAGTTCCTTTTTAATATGACAAGTGTGAAATTAGTAACAATATAAAAACATTAAAAGGATATATAAGTAATATATAATTTACCATGTAATATGCATGCCTTGTAAAATTACATTGTCTTTTTAGTAGTTTATTTCTTATATAACTTACCATGTAATATGCATTCCTTGTAAAATTACCTCCAAATACGTTAATTATGTATCATCAATACTATGGGTAATGAAGTGAAAATCTATTAAGAAATTGGTTACATCCACTACCATGTTTGGAATTTGATTTAAGAATAATTTTTTTATCATAAATACTTTATAATAAAATTTTATAAAAAAAATCAACAAGTAAATAGTGATCTTCATGTAGATTGACTATGATATTTAATATCACAAACAAGGTATATGAAATAATGTTATATTAAAAATACAAAATATGTATTTTAAGATAGATATATGTTATTGTTTTAGATACATCAATTTAACATATCTTTGCTAGTTACATATTTGGTTATTACACAAATATGTTTTTCTACTTAAAAGACTCAATTAGGAAAAAATCCTAATATGTTAGACATATATAGAGTAGAGAGACTTTTCTTGTAATGTTATAAGAAAGCATCTCTTTTCTTGAAAAAGTTACTCATTGAATAAGACCAAATATTTATTAACTATTTATAATAACCAAATAAGACATTCTAAAAAACACCCACATGAGAACACAATTTATAGTATTTACGTAACTAATGTGGATTAATATTGCAAAAATTCAATTAATATTCATTTACAAGTTTTTCAAGTTCAAATGTATGTTCTTTTTTCAATGGGATATGAAGGAGATCAATAAATTCCTAATCCTAGGTAGAAATACCATACATACAAAATTTCATTAGATGATTGTATTTTTTAGGAACACTCCCACTTTATTTTTAAATATTATTTTAAGACTTTATTAAACTTCTTTATATTTTGTTCACATTTATATTACATTGTGCAAGATTATTGCTAGTTCTAAATAGTTCTACGTTATTTAACGACACATAAATCGAAGAAACCTTTATATGAAACCATTTTCTTCTAGAAAATATTTCTATATATTATTTAAAAGTTAACTTCGATGTCATGTAAAACATCGTAAGTCCAAATCACTATTGTGAGTATCATAATAAAATCATTATGATTCTAACTAGATTTGAATGATTAAAATTTTGATAAAATATTTTACACGCATACCAATAAAATTATAATTTAAATGTGATAAGAACCTATAAATATATAAATGCACTTAGACTATAAAAACATTATACATCTTAACTAATAAAAACTTAAAGAGACATTTCAAAATATCCACAACCTTATTAATAATTATGATAAAATATATTAATAGTAATTATAAATTTAAATAACTGTAAAACCATTAAACCATAACTATTAATACTCTTAGTTATTTTAATATAGACATGCTTAAAAGGTATAAATGACTTATGCTCAATTTTAATTTTTCATTGGATACTATTATTTATTATAGAATTTCATCATCAAATGCAATTTGACAAAAAAAACTTTACCCTCATAGTTGCCCCAATTCACATGTCATTGTAATAGGCCACGTGGGATATAAGTTGCAATGCCAATGTTGAACATGGTCTTTGTATAAATCCATGTTGAGCAAAACATGGGATATTCATCACCATGCATTGGTGGAATCCATAGTTCACAGATCAAAGCAAAACAAATATTATCCGCATATCAAAACTCAATCGAACGGTGAGCAACTACAGACCTTGACACCATTAACGGATCTCCTACTACACCTTATTTTAATCACAAAATAATAACAAAACACATGCAGGTTTTATTTTATGAAAGAAATAGTACCTTTGTATATCGAATAGCCATCGGCACTGTGCCTTGCTTACTTTCACCCTGGATTTCTAGATCATCGGCGACACACGAATTTTTTTTTGAAATTCTTGTCCTCGAAGCGTGATGGAGCCATCAGAGGATCGGGGAATCGAGGATGTACTCATTCATAAATTCTCCACTCTCTTAGAGGTAGTGTTTATTGGTTTTCTGTTGTTTTGTATTTACATATCTTTGCTGGTATATTCTGTGACTTGGGGGATATTACTATTTTATGGGTAGATTAAGAGGGGTTAGGGTATGTACAGGTGATGGAGGAGCTAAAGGATTTGTTGAGCATAGGGATGCGAGTGACAGTGATGAACTTTGTGTGCCATGGTGTCTGTTCTTTACATGGGAAGACTGGGAAGCCTGGAATTGGCTGGTGGTGCATTGGCCATCGGGTTCACAAACATCACTTTCTTTTGGTAGGCCTCAGGACCCTCTCTGTGGGCAGGCCTACGGTTCCAAGAATTTTTCTTTGATAGGGCTTTCCCTCCATCAGACAATCCTGACGCTTCTTTTGTCATTCTTGCCCATAAAATTTATGTGGATAAATTTGAAGAGCATCATGTTACGGCTGAGACAGGACTGAGGCATCTACTATTTCTTTACTGTCCCGGACCTCCTCACTGAACAAAATTTGTAGCTGTTATGGATGCCCCACCTAGTTCAGCTAGATGGTCAAATTTTGTAGCCCCTATGATCCATCATTGAGACTGTATTTAAATTATATTACCTCCTGCAATATTATATCGTGACATATATAAATAAATCAATCTATTTGCATCTTTATTCTATTCTTAATTCTTTCTTTGTCTATTAATAGCAATGTCCAATCACAGCATAAATTAAATATGCCAAGCTTCTAATTTTTGAATTATTCTAATTTAATTTAATACGATTAAAGGTTAAAATGTATTATTAGAAATATGGTTATCAAATTTATATTAACTTCCATTCCTCTTTCTTATAACAATATATAAAAATGCAGCATGCTATTTTCCAAATAATATATTAAAATATATTTTGTTTTCTTGATAAATGAAGAAAGGAATTTAATAAAATTAGAGTATATAAACTATTTCACAAACGAAAATTCAATGAATTATAAATTTTAAGCAAACCAATTTTCTTTAATCAAATAAAAATTCTTCCTTGACCACAATTTAGCAAAAGTGAATAAAAATTGTTTCCCACAAACTACAATTTGCATTGGAAATTAGTAACTTTTTTCCGTATTAATTTAAAAATTTAGTGATGGTTTGTAAGTTTTAAAATATTTATTTATAAATTATTATTTTTATTTTAGAGTTATATAATTTTTAATTTTCTTAAAACTAAATTTCTTTATTTATAATAGTTTTTACATGTATTTTAATTTTTTTAATTAATTTATAATAATAATTTTTATTTTTCGATGAGAAATTTAATAATGTTATTTTAAAATTTTTATTTTAAGTAATAAATATTTTTATTTGAATTGTTAACAATATTTATGAAAAAGAAACATAAGATTTTTCTATCAATAGTTAAAACGTTACTTAACATTTTTTTATAAGATATTTTTCAATATATAGTAGCGAAAAATAAATTTTCATGGAAAAATACTGAAAAATACTCACATTTAATAATAAAAATATATATGTAAGTGTATACTAAATATAGAAATCCACATAATAAATTATCTAAATGAATGTGAAATTGGTTCTTAATGTAACATTTCTACATTTAAAAATAAGATAATTCTACAATTAATTATTGTGGCAATCAAATTGTAGCTTCCACCTACAATTTTTATGTGGTAACAACAATTGTAGAAAAAAATTGTTGAAAGTGCCACAATATAACATTGATGAGAGTTACAAAAATGTAAATTATGGAATTTCTTCAAATGTGGAATATATAGAAAAACTACAACTTTTTGCGAAGATTGTGGAATACTAAAAAAATGAGAAATTGTAGAAATGTTACAAACATTAAGAAACGTGGACGATGTACAATTAAAAAATGGATAGTATCTATTAATTTAATAAATTGTGGACTATCCATGGTATACTGAATTGTGGAAAAAATACAATAATATATCAAAATGTGGATTAGCTATAATTCCAATGCCACAATTTTAATTTTTGGAATATCATATAACCACAAAAAATTTGTTGAAAAATTGTGGCAAAAGGTCTAGTTTGTTGTAGTGGTAAATCCTTTATAGTGATATTAAAATGATTAAGTTCAATATTGCTTCAGTGAGTTAGAATGGTTAGAATAGTCGTATGCCATTTCTCATACAAACAAAGAATTTTATTATTGTGATGAGAATTAGAATATGTCATTTCTCATACGAACAAAGATTTTTATTATTGTGATAAGAATGAGCATATGCCCATTCTCATAAACACAATATAGAAAGAAAGAAAAATTTGGTTGTGATTTATTTTAACTATGGGGTCGTGTGCATTTGCATGTTGTATATTTTACATATTTTGATCATATATATTTGTGTTTAATATTGCTTCTAATTTATTAAATCAATAAAAATTGACAAATGTTTAATTATAACATTGATTTATTTGCATAGAATGAAAGTAGGAAGCGTGTTGTTATGAGATAAATACAGCATAAAATGATGGTAATAAATGAATTCTTAAGAGATAGTCTATGAAAATAAACCAATATTAATATATTGTTATAATTTATTAATCAAAATAAATATTTAACATAATAGTAATAATAGTAACAAGTAAACTCAACCATGTTATGAGATAAGTACAAGTCACAATTCCTTTTTCATAGAATGATTACAATAATTCCATTATTCTAAAATAGACTAAAAACACTAATATTAACAAATTTTTAAAGAAAGACTAAAATAAACTAAATTTATCTCTATATATTAATCAAAATAATAGTATCAAGTAAACTCAATAAAGCTCAGTAATTATTTTTAGATGTTTCCAAATACCAACATAAATTTGGGTGTGGACCATCATGATTTAAATATATACATAAATGTGTGAAAAGTTTCTATAAGAATGCATTGTACCATAAATAAAATAATCAAACCAAATAAGAAAATCTTTCAAAAGAAAAGTGACTATGAACTATATACTTTCTGCTCCATATATTTGTTCTCTCGAGAACCTTATGAAATTTGTTTGTAAACTAGCACAATATTCCCCTTTTTCAATATAAAAACTTGTTTCTAATTTCACACTCGGTTATGCTATGAATTCAATAATCAAATTTTTTGGAGGGTCGCTGAATGTAGGTATGAAATATTATAAAATGTCATGCTATCCTTAAATTCTGAATGTATGAATATATGGTTAGTTATCTAAATTCTAGTTATAAGCCAGTTATCTAAACTCCAGAAGAAAGAAATTCTTCTACCCCCAAAACCAATAACTTATTTCCATGGAAAATGAGACCTGAAAAACCAACCAATAACAAAATTATATTTGAATAAATTAAATCATAGATGATATTATCTTATTTTATTTATAATTAAATTCATTTTGTATAAACCTATCAAAGCTAATTTTGAGCATTAAATGGTAAATTATCAATAACATGCTAAATTATAACTATTTCGTAATCAAATCATTTGGATGAAATGTAAATTAGAAATAAAAAATTGTAATAAACACATGTTGAGTATCACATACTAATTTCCATAATAACATCTTATTAAAGACTATATAATAATCACTTCAAATGGAAAATGGAAAATGGAAAAAAGAACTACAAAAAATGTAATAACCACAAAATTATAATAAACATAATTTTATATATTGATTTGTTCCACTATCATTTGAAATAGAGAACATCCCTTTAAGATGTGTCTTACATCATCTACAACCCCTAGTAGGACTAGATCTATAAACAATGATGACATAAGCCACTTATTATTTGAAAATATTTTTTCAGAAACCTTTGGAGACACCAAAAAGTTTTCTTCAGGAATTCCTTTGTTGACTACATTAACTACAACCATAGTTTCACATTTGTATCGAAATTCTAGTTTTTTCTAAATTTTTTCCAAATTTATAATAAATCTATCTTCCTCTTTTTTGCAATGCTCCATACATCAACAAAACAAAGGTTGCACATCCACTTTAACTACAAGTAACAGTTTTGTTGCTATTTTTTCTACATTGGCATTTGTATCTAATGTAGACTAAATGTTATTCGATGAAACTCTTTACACATATAAGTTAGAAGTTGGGAAGTAGACATTTTGGTAGGAGATGCTCATTTTCAAATTGAAATGTATTTTCCTTTTTAGAAGCATGCTTTTGAAATAAAAATCCTTCTAATTCAAGAACACGAAAATTTCTATTTGGAGACAATGCAATGTTTTTTTAATAAATTTCATTATTAAATTTTATTTATTTCAAATACAATAATAATATTTCACAAAATATTTTTACCTTCTTCTTTACATATAATTGTTGGTTTCTAGATTTTCTATAATTTCTCAAATACAAATTGAAATCTTATATTTATCAAATTGATTCCAAATAATGTTGAAAAATAAAAAGATTAATATTTTTACCTATTTCTTTAAATATATTTGTTGGATTTTCTCCAATTTTATCTGCACATAAAAATTTCATTTAGGATATATTTATCAAATTGATTCCAAATAATATTGAAAAGTAAAAAGATTATTAAATTTTAAATAATACTTGATACATGTTCATGAACCAAATGTCATAATTGATGGCAAATAGTTTGATGTAGCTTTAGTATTAATCACCATCAATTGATTGCATTTTTGTGTGTTTTGTTGTGTAACTTCTTGTTGGTATGGTGACATCGTGTTATTGTTAGGAATAATATCTTCATTTAAAGGATGTTCCTCATGGCTTGTGCTTTTTTCTCCTCTCATAACAATTTGTAAGGGCTTAACAGTTTCTGCTAATGGAAAAAAATACTTAGAATATAAAGTAAAAATTATAATCAATGGACAATTGTCCATTCTCACTTAATCACTATAATACATGTTCAATCTTGTGTCCACTAAGCCAATACTCATTCAATCTTGTATTCAATGGGAAGATACCGATTTTAATTTAGGAATCATAAAAGAAGAATAAAATGTTGTATAAATTTGTTTATTTGTATGAGTTAAATGTTACGTAATCTGGTAGTCTGATGTAGAGCCTAAATCACTTGCAATCTATCACCAAGGTTAGAATGATCCGAGTCATCCAAGACTACCTTTTACATGGCCAATAAATAATTTTCTCTAGGTCTCCACTCTTCAAAACTTGCAATTTTTGTCTTATATCAATTAGACTAGTAATTGTCTTTAATTTCTAATATAATTTCTAGACATTTAAATGATTAAGTTCAATATTGTATTGAATGTATGGATGCCCGATTTTTATAGGAATCATTGGGGAAGAATATATGATTGATATATGAGGATGGACATATGCCCATTCAATACATGTAATATTGAGCTGAATAATTTGAAAAAATCTATTAAAAACAAGTGGTTAAAACAAATTTAGTACATCAGGCTTATTGATGCAATAAAGGAAATTTTATTGATAATTATTTGTTTCAAAGGTAGTGGAGTTATTAGAGATGGTAAGCTTCACCATGATGTTATTTCAATCGATCTATTTGTTCAATTATAAACACTGATACGTTAATTTGAATGATTGTTTCTAACTCTACCCATGATGCAAAATATCATCTAGTTTCCTTTCCCTTTAAGGATGGATAATTTCCCATGACAAAAAAAAGTATACTTTTGAATCTTCATGTCAAGCCCATTCTCAATTAAATAATAGAGATTAAATTTACTTTGTCTCAAAATGAAAATTTGTGCTTATAATGAGAAGTTGTGCATTCTCATAGCCTTATCTTGTTTATAATGGGCACAAGACCATTCTAAAACAAATAAATATCACTTTGTTTTATAATGCTTCCATAACTTAGAATGTTTTTAATATGCAAAATCCCAATATCATACAAACAAATAATTTTTTTCTTGTAGTTATGTATAATTGTATTATACTTTCTAGACTATCCCTGGTAGAGCCAAGTGTTGCACTACATATCCCATTAGTACAAACAAACATTTTTGCCTTGTAATTATTTATAATTACATTATACTAGGTGGACTATCACTTGTATATCCTAGTGGTGTACTACACATCCATGAGAGAGATCATGTTTTATGTAGTTATTATCATACTATATATATATATATATATATATATATATATATATATATATATATACTTTTTAGAATAGGTTGTGAGAATGGGAAGTAGAGAAAGAATATATAATTCACGTTATGGAATTTGTGCAAGGGTTGTCAATGTACAAAGGTATTAAACTATAAAAGGAAAACTACATAACATGAATAATATATTCTTTCTCTACTTCCCATTCTGAAAAAAATTTAATTTTCTTTGAGTATGGGCATCTACCCATTTAGTACAAGTACAAAGGTGTGGGAATTCTCTATTTCCCATTCTTAAAATAAGTAAATTTTATATCTATTAATATGTGATACATATTTTATGTACTTCCAATTCAATACAAAGTCTAAAATGTTTGTTTGTCGAGAATTAACATTTTCGCATTGCAAAAATTCAAGTACAAGGAATACTTGAAATTAATCATTTACTTACCTCTAAATATTCTTAAATATATTTAATTTTTTTGTTGTTCGTCTTCTACAATATCTATATGTCAATGGGCATATACCCAAGAAATATTGAACTTAATAATTTTAAGAAATCTATCAAATCTGTGAGAATGGAGAAATTTTAACTCTATTCCTCTAATTAAAATTCTAAATTTTGTTTACATATATTCTATAATATGAAAAGAAATCTATAGAAGATGTGAGAATGGAGAAATTTTAACTCTATTCTTCTATTTAAACTTCTAAGTTTTTTACATATACTCTGTAATATGAAACTAACATAGGAGAAAACTATATGAGGGATGTACATCTTAATATTAAAGTAGAGTACATTTTTTAAAAATTAATGTATACATAATGAATATAATAAAAAGAACACAAAAAATCATAGAGTCTATACACCTCGAGGTGTAATTACACATTTATAGTATCGTCAGATGATGATCTTCTGCTTGTGATTCTCCACCGTAAAGATAAGTGAGGAGATCTTTGTGTTATGTGTTACCTTTAATGAATTTTCCCACCATATAATACTAATACAGGGGACGCATTAGTGTTGCATCTCTCAATCATATGCTCTTAAAAATAACTAATCTCTCACATCTCAAAGCTTGTTCAAGGATGACAACTCCAAATTCATTTAGTTTTATAATATCCAAGGGATATGAATGTTTCCAATCCAGATCCACTGTCACATCTTCCACCTCCATACCAGTTTAATTATGAACACCATATATGGAAAAAATCATTGAAATCCCTTGAAATGTATGTTTTGCATTCATAATTTTGTAACATCCTTATGAAATTATTGCTGATTTTTTACTTTTTCATGTACATTTTTACAAAAATATAAAATAAGTAAACTTGTATTGCTGGAAGTATAAATATGTAGAAAAAATCATTGTAATACACCCAATGAATGTTAGAATTTCAATAATATCTTTTTGTGAGATAGTACTCACAAGATTACAAAAAATCAGCAATTACAAATTCTACACTAAGTGGCAGAAAATGGAATTCCAAACCTCTCAATGTTCTACTAAGAAAAAAAGGTAAGAACATTGACAAGTGAATTCATATGTATCTTGCATCCTTGGTTGAGAATTTTTATTAACTGCAGACACATACAATTCAAGTAGTTCAATAGCATTTTTTGAATAATTTGACAAATTTCCTTGACTCCCTTCCCTTGATGGTGTAGCCTTCCTTTTCATTTTTTTATTTTCTTATCTAATATCTTGACATAGTTGAGAAAAATGAGACTCATGCATGTAAATTTTTTAATCACATTTAATTCATTGCATCCTATACGATCAACGTATTCTGGAACTTTTGCTAGCATATAAGACATAACTTTGGCTCTTGTCGCTTTACTCTATTTTACTATTTTACAGTAATATTTTACAAATATTGCATTAACCCCATACACTACTATGAAAAAAAATTCTCCACTAATGCATTTATTAGAAATGACATCGAAGTCTTCATCTATCATACCTTTTGTGCCTCTGAATAGTGTTGTTGTAAGAATATCTAATGAATTTGGCTTGAAATCCAGGTTTGTATATTTTTGGGAAACAAGGAAACCCACCTTTGGTATACAAATCAAATACAAAAACCCACTTATCCTGAATTTCATCTGGGAGTATAAGAAATTAAATTTTATCCTTCAAAATTTCAAAATTTTCCTTCTAAAAATAAGAAAAGTTTTCCTTTCAAATGACTACATATTAAAATAAATTTTATTAGTCTAGCCTTTTATAATAAATAATTTAGATTAATTTAAATGTGAAAAATAACTTAGTACAATTTATAAATACCTTCCAGCTTCCTGACTTATCGTGACAAAAACCAAGATGTTATGGTCTCTTCTCTAAGCTCTACCTTGGCCTGACTTTGTACAGTGAGTCAATAATTATTATTTTAACTCATGTTTGTTTGCCATATTCTACTGCTAACAAATATTGATTATTTTTTCTTTTTTTCTTTGGAAGATAGAATACAAGAAGACCATCATTTAATTCTATCATGACCAAATGAAAAATCAGGAATTACAAGGATTTGTTTTTGGGATTCCATTGTATGTTGCCCATCAATAATACGGAAATGAGTTTAATTGTCTTTAATTTCATTCTCAAACTCCATGTTAAAAATAACACCAGTAATTATTTTGAAAGGTAGAAAATTTACATCCCGTTTAAGAGGTACTTAGTTACATAACATGGAGTGGTCAATGAGATTGACATTTGCTAAATCAAGTGATATGTATTGGTATTTTGTAGGAGCTAGATGACAACAATCAATATCAATTTTGAATGAATTTTCATCAAATAAAAAAAGATGAATCTCTTGAGATAATGTAGATTCACTTTTTTAAAATTCATTTTCAACTATTTTTAATAATGATTTCTCTTTGGTAGATCGCTTGACCTCTTGAAAATGTGATTCTGAAATGTATTTTTCTATCTTAGATAATTTTTGTCTTCTCAGCATGGTAAACAATTTTTAATGTAATTTTCATTGGTGCAATTCCTTATCCATATTCAAGAAGTGGGAAGCAAATGAAGTGAATGCATACAAATATAACATTTTGAATATGGTGATAATTCTTGCATAAATAGCTTCACTATTATGCACACCACTCTTGTCCCCTTCATTGTATGACTCAATTTTCCAACCATAACTATAACATGAATATTTGTAAAAAAATTCTGACCTTTCCATGCCATAGTTGTTGCAAAGAAAAACCTATAATTCCATTTTATGTACTAAGCATGTTCTCGATGTGTTGTCCACTTTTTCCACTTGAATAGATACAATTGTATCTATTATACACTTTATGCTTAGAAGAATGCCAATTGGTGTGTGTTGGTCTCCCAAGGAATGAAACAACCAAAAATCATTTTAATAATTATCAAGGGTGTGAAATTTAAGGAACCATTCTTCATGCTTTCTTTTCTAGTCGTTTGGACCATCAACAAATAGAATTTCCATGTATGAGGTAGTGGTAATAAGATCCATTTTTCTATTACAAATTTTGTTAGTGTAATGTATATGAAACTATTCAAATACTTAACATTTTTATATGAGTAAAAAGATGTGATAACTTGCAACTTCCTATGTTATTCTTTTACTATGATTACATCTAGCCATGATATATTTGTTTTTTTGTATTGAATGGGCAGATGCCCATTCTCATGTGATATAATTTTTGTTTTGTACTGAATGGATAGATGCCCATTCTTATATAAGACTTAAGAATAGAAGGAAATATGGTCTATTATGTTAGTTTTACTCTGTCTAATTTCAAAGTTTAAGAGTTTCAACCAAATTTGAAGAAAACATTCATGCTACTTTTACTCTCTATTTTATTTGTTAATCATTTCCACTTTAAAAGGTAATATGCCCATTGTCACATATAAATAATAGAAAAATAATAGAGATAACTCAACTCATTCTCATGTATAACTAATTGAAATGTCATATATATCTAATTTAATAGAAGAAAAATAAAGATAAATTTAAGTTCAACATATTCTATTTAATTTATTTTAAAATGGGAAGGTACTTTAATTTTTAATTAGAAGTTGTGCATTGTGACATGCTTTATAGAATTTGTGCACATTTACAATGGTAAAAAGCCCATTCTCATACAAAAAAACATTGTTTGTTGTGTAATAATTAATAATTGTATTAAACTACCACCCCCTCCTGAATGGTTAACTACATAGATAAAATGGGAAATCATTCAATGAAGGTGAATCATCTCCATATATATAGATATATAGAATTATCAATATTTTTATATAGTTAATATGGTCATACAAAATTTTATCTAAATTCTTCTTAGGTGAAACAAATTATTTGTATTTATATTGTTCTTTTGTGATTCAAATTATTTTATCTCTAATCTATTTAATTGTTAATAATTGTATCATATTAGTTGAACTATCCCTGACCGAGCCAAGTTATGCACTACATACCCTCTTGAGGGATCAAGCTTTATTTAGTTCTCATCATATTGAAGACCAAATTTTACCAATGTAGTAATAGAAGTGATGCATTTTGTTGTGAAGATGAAGAGAAGAATCAAAGTAGTAATAGAAGTGAGGCATTTTTCCCTGATGATGTGATTCATGCAAAAAATATTTTCATTACCAAACATTAACATGACACACATATTAAGGATTAAAAGATAAACTTATGTTGTAACTGCTGGTTAGATATTCCTTGTTGAAGAAATGATTACATACTCATGTTTTCCTGCAGCCCATCCTAAAACTTACACAAAATGGGAAATCATTCAATGCATAACTCAAGTTCTTATTTGTAATTATATCATTTTGGCTAGAATAATAAATTAAAGAATAAAATATGTTTAGAATGGGTATGTTATTCTCTGCATAGCCTCGAGATAGATCAATCCTTAAGTAGTTCTCATCTTACAATATATATAGATATATATCCATTCACATTTAGGAAACATAGAATAAGAATAGATATTTTGAATTGGTTGATGCCCATTCTCATTTAAGACTTAAGAAAAGAGGAAAGATGGTCATTTATGTTAAATTTACTCTATCTAATTTACATGTTTCAAATTTTCAGCAAGATTTGAAGAAAAGTTTTATGTTGGTTTTACTCTATCCACTTTAATTGTTCATCCTTTTGACTTTAAAAGGGCATATGCGCATTATCACATATAACTAATAGAAAAATAATAGAGATAAATGAGCACATTCGCATGTATAACTAATATAATTCACATATATATCTAATTTAATAGACAAAGAATAGAAATACCATAAAGGTTAACATATTATATTTAATTTATTTTTACATTGGAAGGTACTTTGTTTTAGAATGGGATTTTTTGGATTGTGACAACCTTTATAGAATTTATGCATGTTTAATATGGGCACAAGCCCATTCTCATACAAAATAATATTTTTTATTTCCTAATAATTAATTTTTTTACTATACTAGCATCCCTTGCTAAAATCTTAATTTCCCTACACCCCCTCTTGTATGGTTAACTAAACAGAAAAAATGGGAAATAATTCAATGTAGGTGAATCATCTCAACACACACACACACACACACACACACACACACACACACACACACACACACACACACACATCTCTCTCTATGTTTTTGTGTGTATAATTATCTCTATTTTTATATGGTTAGTATGATTATAGAAAATTTAATCTACAATTTTCTTATGTGATTCAACTTATTTGTATGTATATTATTATTCTGTGATTTAAATTATTTTATCTCTACTCTAATTAATTATTTATAATTCTATCATATTGTTTGGACTATCCATGGTTGAGCTAAGTGTTACACTACATACCCTTTATAGGGATTAATTCTTATGTAGTTCTCATCATATTGAAGACCAATGTTTATCAAGGTAGTAATAGAAGTTTAGAAATTTGTTTAAAAGATGAAGTGAGGTGTAGAGATAGTAATAAAAGTGAAGAATTTCATCTTGAAGATTTGATTCAAGAACATAATGGTCTTGCATTACTAAACATCAACATCAATCAAATATACAGGATTAAATGATAAAATTTTATTGTGACTGCTAGTTGAATATTGATTGTTGAAGAAATTATTATCTTCTCATGTTTTCGTACACCCCATCCTCAAACTTACAAAAAATAAGAAATCATTCAATGCATAGCTCAAGTTATTGTTTATAATCATATATTTTTTGATGTTGCGATTAGTTATAGGTTCAAAATTGTTTTCTACTGGATGGTTTTTCTAGGTATAAGTAGGTAGTTGTGAAGCAATCAGAAAGAATCAAAACCGCTTTCACTACCCCATGGGGTACTTATGTGTATGTAAGGATGTAGTTTGGCCTAATGAATGTTGGAACTAATTTTCAAAGAGCAATGGGTGTAGCATTCTTAGGATATATAAATGAATTCATTATTGTGTATTAAGATGATCGACATTTTTCTCCAAGAAGAGAAGTGATCACTTGTAACATTTATAAAACATGTTGATAAGATGAAGGGAGTATGGTCATTCATCGAACCCTAAGAAATTCCATTTTGGAGTTCGAAGCAAAATATTCTTGGACACATTGAGTCAAAAGAAGGAGTCATGATTGATCATGAGAGATTGGAAGCCATTAGAAAAGTTTTGATTCTAAGAACCAAAAAGGGAATTCAATCCTTTTTTGGGAAGATAAATTTTATTAGGAGGTTTATTTTCAACTTTTTGAATTGACTATCCCAATCACTAATATGTTGAAGAAGGATCAGAGTATCAAATGGGAAGAAGCAGTTGTTCAAGCCTTTACTAGGATTAAGGAATCATTGAAGAATTCCCTTGTTTTAGTAGCCCCTGATTATAAGAAGGATTTCCAAATGTTTTCCTTTGCTTCAGAGAATACCATTGCATATGTCATGTTACAAAAGAATGATGAAGGAGCTGAAAGGCCAATTGCTTTCTTTAGTAAAGCACTACAAGGGGCAGAAATGAAGTATACTATCATGGAGAAATAGGATTTTGCTTTGGTCAGAGCCACAAAAATCTTTAGGCCCTATATTTTGAGTTCTAAAGTCATTTCTTATGTTCCCCATACCATGGTTAAGGATATCCTATCAGAGATGGAAATTTCAAGAAAGAGATGTTGATGGGTAAATAAGTTGCAAGAATATGACATGGATATCCAAACCACAAAATTTGTTAGAGGTCTGGGCCTAGAAAATCTTATGGAAAAGAGCAACCTACAAACAGTTGAGGTAAATGAAGTTGAAGAAGAAAGGTTGAATATCCTTGAAAATTTGACAAATTCTGAATGGTACAAGGATATTATTTTTATCGCAAACATATACGATGCTCGAATATTTAAGTAAGAATAAAAAAGGGCACTTAAGTTAGCCTCCCATATATACATCATAAATGATTATGGTTTATCTTGGAAGAACCTTGAGGGAGTTCTTTTGAGATGTATCACTGAAGATGAAGCCCAAAAATAATTGATGATTTCCATGGAGGAGTTTGTGGGGGGCATTTTGTAGGGAGAGTAACAACCCATAAGATCTTAAGGGCTGGTTACTGGTGGCCAAATATTTTCAAAGATACAACTTTGTTGGTTAGGAAGTGTGAAAGATGTCAATGTTTTTAGGGAGATTAAAAGCTTCAAGATCCCTCCCATTGCAGCCTATATCAATTGAAGCCCCTTTTAAGTAGTGGGGGATTGAATTCATTAGGGATATTTCTAATCCTTCAAGTGTAGGCCATGAGTGAATATTAGTGGCTATAGATTACTACACCAAGTGGGTTGAGGTAATCCCCAACATGAAGGAAACCCACAAAATTTTCATGGATTTTGTTTTGAATTATATCATTTACAGATTTTGAGTACCTACCAAAATATTTGTTGATAATGCCATGATCTTTCCAGCTAAGCCTTTTGTGTCCATGTGTCAAGAATATGGGATCAATCTAATGTATGCATGAAATTATAATCCCCAAGGTAATGGACTGGAAGAATCAAGCAACAAAAAATTATTGAAAATAATCAAAAGAACCTTGGAAATAAACAAATGAAAGTGGGCTAAGTAGTTGAAATTTGTTTTTCGGGATAATAGAATCACTGTTAAAATAGATACTAGAAATATCCCATTTGAATTGGTAAATTGAGCTCAAGCTCTACTTCCCCTACATATGCAATTATCTTCTTACCAATTTATCCAACAATTAGAGGACCAGGAGGTCAATCTCTATGATGGTCGTATAAATCAAATTGTGGAATTATATGAGAAGAGAAGAAAGTCTCACCAAATACATGTTCTTTGAATCCATTTCCTAATGGATTTTGGAACATGGTCTGCTCTTTGTTATTGCGGCACTCATAAAGACTACCCATCCCCGAGTCGAGCTAATGTTGGTGCTCAATTTAATCTCACCATGTTCATTCAAAAATGTCATAGTCCGCATGGTTTCAAATTTATCTCTGTCTCCCTATATTTATGCGTGAAATATTCTTCTTTTAATTGGTTGCCATGATTATTCCTTTCCTTTGGTCGAGGATCACATTAAGTCTAGATATTATCTTTCATTTCTCTTTCCATGAGAAAGAATTTGTAATTTAGGTGTGAATTCTAGTTTTCCCCTTCCTTCTATTTTTCCATAGTCATGTTATCCCTAGAAACGTGGTCTTTTGATTGGATTCGGCCCGACAGTATTTTTGGTGAAAATACCAAATTGGCCCATGTGCCCGATAACATCTAATTGGTTATTTAGCAAATATGAAGTGGCAGGGTGAAAGTCTTACTTTGATCCCAAAGAAGGACACATGGTGATTTTTAAAGTTATGAGTGGGGAAAAGGGTCAGCGGACCATTTTGAAACTCTAAGGCCGCTTCAACTGAAAGTTTCAACACGTGAAGGGATAGAGCTCTTTTGATGATCCACCTCTAGGTCCTAGCTTAGTAGTTGTGCCAAGGAGACACGTGGAGGATTCCATTGGCTCCTCTCTATACTTAAACTTTTCAAGCAACTTTCTAGGGCCTGACACACATGGAGGGCCCGTGCCTATTTGTGGACCTGCCCCTAAAATTTGCTTTTGAAAAATCACCGAAGGGACATGTGGAGGTTTCCACTTTGGATCCTACCCATACTTAATTTTCAACAACTAAACAAACTTTCTCAAACCCTAGGCATGTGGCACCTTCCGCTAGTCCTTAAACTCTTTCAAAAAAAATTTAAAGGTGAGACACAATGTGAGCCTACACTTATTTAGGGTCTCCATTTTTGGGGACCATATCAAAATTTTTCCAAAGAGACATGTGGAGGCTCTTTGTTGGCTCCTTTTTATACTGAGATTTTTTCAAAGGCCTAAAGGCAAATTTCTTGGGCCAGTGAACATGGAGAGCTTGCGCTCATTTGAGGTCCTATCTCTAAACTTCATCTTTTATGTTGCACCAAAAAAACACATGGAAGACCCACACTCATTTCTGAAATTTCCTATTTACTTCACCTCTATAGTTGCACTAAGGAAACACGTGGAGGTTTCCACTGACTCCTCTTTCCACTTGGCCAACTCAGACTACTAGTGCAGGTATGTGGAATAATCCATGCATGAACATTCATTTATGAGAGGCATGAATGTAGGCATCCATGTGAGGTCACTCATTTCCCAAGGTATTTTCTCGAGGGTGAAAATTATTTCTTGTCAGATCTAGCTATCAAGAGCCACCTAAAATGATTAAAGAGGGGATTTCTCACATAACCAACTAATAGAATGATTACAAGGACTATAAAAATCTATGGCATGGCATCCTAGTCATGGTTAAGGGTCCGAGAAATGTGACCATTTTATGATTTTTCCACCTAGCAACTTTAGGTGTCAATTTGTTAAACATAAATTTCGAGAAAACTTTTTAACAAGCAAAGGATTCCTCAAATATTCTTCCTTTTGGGGGAAAATTTGGGATTAATGAGCAAGAGAAATGTATAAATGCAATAAGAATACTCTTCCAAATGGTTGGGGGTTTAATTCTTACGAGAAAATTTGAGAAATCCCATCTTCCGAGAGTCCATCTAAGAAACCTATTAGTCTCTTGTGTTCTAGATTTGATTGCGTCGAGATGGTAGCAAGTGTATATCCATTGATAAGCTCTAAGACTATTCAAGAAAATTTCGCCTGCTGATAAATCTAATAGATATCGAATTAATTTATGTTGATCTTGCGAAAAATTGTGTCTAATTTTATTTCAGAATGTCTTTCAAATGGTTTTGATGTTATTATTTCAATATTATGTTAAAATCCCTCCAAATCAGACAAGATCTCTTCCTTGTGATAGTTTAGTGGCATTAGCAATTTAATTATGAGAAGATCCTTCATCCTGTAATGACATAAACAAATTTAAAATCACTTTATTGTCATTTTGTTGATAAATATTGTCTGTAAGCCTTTGAGTGTATCTTAGGCATGAGGAAATAGGGGTTGTTAATGTTTAATTAAGTCTATAGCTCGAGGCTTCGTGTTGAAGTGTCAAATCTTTGTCTAAAACCATGTAGATCTGGGGCTCCATTCATGCACACCTTACGGTTGAAGGAATTTTTTTGCTATTTTTAAGCTTTCTATTGTTAAGTTGTCCAATTGTTGCACTACATCTTAGAATCCATATAGTTCTATGTGCATGTGTCAAGAATCACACCTTAGGTGGCTCTTACGCAAGATGAAATTAAAAGAGAGTAATAGATAGACGTAGTAATGTAAATAGATTTGTGGATCCAAAAGGAACTTCCCCTCATATGAAGTGTATGATGAAAATAAAGTCTCTTTTCCTTTGAGTAAGTTCTATATGGATGCATTGATTCTCTTAGAATGCCTTTGAATGAAACCTTTGTTGATGATAGTAGATGCTTAGAGCTTAGTTACTTATTTTGGTCAAACAACTTTGTATTTATATGATTCCCTTGTTTGAATTTCTTAATTGATAACTAAAGGGTTGACCTATATAGCAAAACAATTTGTGCAAAAGATAACAGAGGCCCAAAAGGCGCAAGCAATATATAAAGAGTTTGGGGCACCCAGAGGGGATGATGGTGCCTTGGCGCTAACATCTTGGTGGGAGCTTATGTCAAGAGCGAACAAAGATTTATCAATGAATATTAGACTAGATATTTAGGTCTTCATGACAATAAAGAAAGCAAGAAAGAAAGCAAAAATTCAAAATATAGATGTTAACTACTAGTTTTACACTTAGGAATCATATGAATAATGATATGTGATTAGGACCTAGAAATCACTCTACAAATTTGGAAGAAGGTAAAGACTCGAGAACTTTTAAAATGTCTGAAATTCATAGTATACTTATTTTCTATGAAATGAGAACCACTAAATTGAAATCAGTCAAGAAAGAAGCAACTTCAAAGGTGATAAGGAGTTCCAAGATAAGAAAAAAATATGAATCTGATATGGAGGTGGATGATGAGAAGGTTGAAGCTATGTTTGTAAGGAAATTGAAAAGAGGTTTGGGATAGTACAAGGGTAATTTACCATTCATGTTATTCAACTATATCCACGTTGGTCACATTGCATCCAAGTAACCTAACAAAAAGCACCAGAGATCAAGATGAACATTATGAAGAATCTTCTCACAAGAAAAATAAGAAATTCAAGAAATATGGAGGTAAGGGGAAGTATTTCAAGAACAAGCAAATTTCTATGTTTAAGAAGGATCAAGCTCATTGAAATTTAGTGAATCTAGAAACTTTGAAAGTGAGGATGAAGGTACTCAAGCCAAGACTCTATTTATCACTGTGGAAGTGACTTAAAACATAAAATTCGATTTGAATATGATATCTCAGATGAGGAAGATGTAGTATTAAACCTTGAAGATGACCTAAAAATCCAAAGGAATAAGAATAAAAAGATGAGATCATTCGTGAGAGACTAAGAATAGAAGATCCTCATTTACAAGATAAGATTGAACAAATAGGATCAAGAAGATGAAGAAATGATAAAGTAACTTGAAACACAAATTGGAATGATTGAAGCATGTTTCAAAGTCATGGAGGCATTGAAACTAAAACTCAAATAGATGTGTAGCTGCTGAAAAATCGATTGGATTAGACTTCAACAAAATATAAGGCCTATAAAAAATTTCAGAATAGTTCAAATGATCAATATAATATCCTAAGCAAGAAAATATCTTTCAAGGACAAATCTGATCTAGGATTTAAGGAGTAACACAAGGTTGATGAACTAGCATGTAAGAAGGAGGTCAAGATAACTCAAGATGAACCTAAAGAAATCAATGCTAATATCAAGAGTGTTAAAAAGAGATACAACTAAATAAATAAATACCATGCAATAAGATGTTATCATTCCTTCTATGGATTTTTTTTTTCATGCAATTTGTTCGGTCACAAGGCTTTAAAGTGTAGAAGGACTGCTAAAGGTAATGGAATACATCTCAATTCTTAATATTTTAGAAATAAAAATGAGTTGATTGACTACAACTGTCAAAATTATTGCCACATAGAAAAATATTGTTCCAAAAAACCTCCAAAGTAAGACAAGAAAGTGTACATTGTGAAATTGGATCCTACAAGGAATAAGCAATAAGGTTTGTGTTCCCAAAATTTTGTTCACTCTCAAAGTGAGGACATGGAGTGGTACAAATACAGTCGGTGCTCAAGCCATATGATAGGAAACAAGATTAATTTATTCTATCTAGAATAAAATGCATTAGGTATAATAATATTTGGCGATAATGCATTAGCTAGCGTTGTGGGAAAAGGACAAGTAAGTCTTTCCAATGGAAAAACTAACACTGAAAATGTTTTCTATGTTGAGGGTCTAAAAAAAATTATTTTGAGTTTAATTCATATGTGAAAGTAGGGGTATATAGTGTTTTTTCATGAAAAAGGGTGAGATATAAAGAAAAAAAAATCACTTAACGTGGTTCGCAAGGTAAAGAGAACCAAAAACACTATGTGTGTAATAAACTAGTTCAAAAAAAAAAGTTCTTAACTAGGGGTAGATGAGGGTTGGATTTGGCATAGGAGATTAGGACACATAAATATTTCTAATATTGTCAGAATAATCTCCACGGGATGTGTATGGAACAAGGCTAAGATCAAAAAATGATATAATAAGATTTGTACAACATGTCTTCATGGAAAACAAACGAGGAGAAATTTTAAATCAAAATATTAGTTTGCTACAAGACCTATAGAGATGATTGATACTAATCTTATAGGACCAACGAAAACTCAAAGAATTCAAAGAGACAAATAATTTATGTTATTGATTGATGAATTCGCAAGCATCACTTGGGTTATTGTCTTCTAGGAGAAATCAGATGGACTAGAAATAAAAATTGCATTTAAAGCACTAGTGGAGAATGAGAAAAATGTAAAAAATAAAAAAAATGAGATTTGACAGAGGAGGAGAGTTTTTTCAAATGAATTTGATGAGTTTTGTGAGATTCATGGGATAATAATATGTTTCTCAGCTGCAAGAAAACATCAACAAAATGGGGTAGTGGAAATAATGACTAGAACATTGCAAGACATGGATAGAATCATGTTGAATGAATGAATATTGTCATATGGATACTACAAAGAGGTAGTTAGCACAACAATATACATTATAAATAGAGCTCAAATCAGAATCAACAACAAGAAGACACCCTATGAGATTTGGAGAGGAAGACCTACAAGTGTAAAGCACCTAAGAGTGTTTGGAAGCAAGTGTTACATCAAAAGAGATGATGACAATCTTGGTAAGTTTGACTCAATATATGATGAATATATTTTTAAGGCTACCCAAATTTGTTGGTTCAACATATAGATGCTATAATAGGAGGCAATAAAATATATTATAGAGAACCAATATTACAATTGATGAATCATATCCAAAGAATACCACAAATCAACCCAAGGAGACTCCACAAAGTATTGAAAATTAGGATGATGATGAATTTGTAGAAGTAGATCAAGAGATAAAAGATGAAGATGAAAGGAGACATTATTGAAAAATAACTTTATAGTAGGTTAAAAGGGATCATCCACCAAGTCAGATCATAGGAAACAAGGAAGCATGTATTCAAATAAGAAGAAGGTTGAAAATTATTCAAAATAAAGAAAACATTTCTCTCTTGTCTAAGATAGAACCAAAGAATGTGAGGGAGGTTAACAAGGACATAATTGGAATAATTCAATAAATGAATATATGTACCAAATGGAGAAAAATAAAGCATGTAAGATTATCCATAGGCCAAAGAACAAGAACATCATTAGAACCAAGTGGATGTTTAGAAAGAAGCTGAATGAAAAAGGTGAAGTTAGAAGAAATAAGGAAAGGTTAGTTTGCAAAGGATATGCTCAGGTTAAAGGAGTGGATTTTCATGAGACATTTTTTCCTATGACTAGGATGGATGAAATTAGGCTCTTCTTGGCATATGCAACACTGAAATCATTTAGAGATTATCAAATGGATGTAAAATAAGAATTTCTAAATGGACACTAGAGTCACGAGGTCTACATTGAACAACCTGATGGTTTTCTCTCACCAAGGACAAGGAGTATGTTTTTAGGTTGAATAAGGAAAACTATAGTATCAAGAAATCCCTTGTGGATTTGTATAACAAATTAGACAAGTACCTAATTGAGAAAGGATTTAGAAAAGGAGTAGCTGATAGCAATTTTTATATAAAAGAGGAAGAAGGCCAATTTTTTCTTTTTGTTCTCTGCGTTGCTGATATAATATTTGGAAGTGATAGTGATACCATGCCACATGGATTTTTATAAGGCAAAAAAATGAGTTTCAAATGTCAATGCTTGGTGAAATATCATTTTTTCTCGGGCTACAAATTAGTCAATCAAAAGAGGGTATCTTCATCTCATAGAAAAATTACATTAGGGAGATGATAAACATATTTCAAATAGAAGATTACAAGCCAGTAAACACTCCAATGATGTTAGGATTAAAACTTAGTAAGGAAGAAAACTCACTAAAGGTAAATCAGACATTATAAAGATCTATTATAGGAATTCTCTTCTATTCAACAACATCTAGACCTAATATCATGCAGGTAGTTGGTGTTGTTGGAATATTTTAAGAAGATCCTAGGGTAAGCCATTTTCAAGCTATCAAAATAATATTCAAGTACCTCATGGGAACATTGGAATATGGAATTTGGTATATTAAATGAAATGAATTCCAAATAAAATCATTCAAATATGTCTATTAGGAAAGAAAATATTTATGATAGGAAGAACACATCTGGTGTATCTTGGATGAGTAAGAAGCAATCTTTTGTAACACTTTCTACTTATGAAGTGAGTATGTAGTAACAACTATTTGCTGTACTCTAGTGATATGGATCAATCAAAAACTTGAAGGATATAAAATTGAAAATGAAATTCTTGTTACTATATAATTTGATAGCAAAAGTGATATAATTATGTCAAAGAATCCAATGGTGTATTCTAAGACAAAATACATATCGATCAACCGTAATTTCTTGAGGGAGAAAGTGAATGAGAAAATAATTAATACATAACATATGTCAATAAAGGAAAAATTCGCTGATATATTGATGAAACCTCTACCAAAAGAAGTGTTTGAGAAGTTTAGACAAAAATTGTGGATAACTCAAACTCATAGGAATTAGTAATTATATAATATTTTTAGAGGGAGCAGCTCAAATGCCATAATTTGTCCAAGGTTGTTGAATATGTGTTTAGACAATGGGAGTTAGCTCGCTAGTTCAAGGTACAAGCCAAGAAGACAAAAAAAAAATATATGTAAAGGATGAAAATGAAGAATTTCAATAGAATATGTTCTTTGGAGGCCTTGAATGTGACTGATCAATAAATTCATACAGCTAGTTAAAGTCTATCTAAAAAATAAATAAGTATAATTAAAGGGGTATCTTCTTATGGTAAGGTCATTTCTTTTCATAAATAAGGCTTGAATTATTTGACGATGTTGGTGTACTAGTTTTCCATCAAGGTTCTGAATTTGTTGCCATCAATGACAAAGGTGGAAATTACTGATCCTTATTGCATTGGTTGGTGTTTTCATTGATGTCACATTGTATTGATGGAAAATAAGGATTAAAATTTCAAGTAGATTGGTTCCTTCTCAATTTCATTTTGTAGTCACAAATTAGTCTTAATGGTGGGTTCTTTAACATTCCAGATGGTTTCAATGTGTTAAAAATTGTTAAAGGATTTCTCGGTGAGGTTAGTTCACATTGGAGGTATGGAGATTGTTGGTGTTGTTTTCTCAGGTGTCCCATAGGTTAAAAATGGTATTTGAAGGATGTTTAATAGCTTCTAGAATGAACACCAGGTCAAGTGTTGCAAGTCACAGTTAAAACTAGCTTATCTAGGCCTAGTTCTAGAGCCTAATGAGGTGTAGGAGCTCAAAGCATGACATGAAAAGCCTATGTAAGTAGGGTAGGAGCCTTGAAACAATTCATAGAGAATTTTGAGCATTTATAGGGCTTACTTTATCTGCAGGAGGTAATTTTGAAGTTTTAACTAAAACTAACCTTGAGAACTAGTAGTGGAAGTCCAGACGAAGGAGATTGGTATTGATAGTACATGATTATCTATGAGAAATAAATCCATGGATCATGTAGAGGGAGGTTTTTTAGTGCTTTGGGTCAAGTTTCATCAAATTTTGAAGAGGATTTTTGAAGATATTCAAGTTTTACCAAAACCAAGTAAAGTGAGAAGGGCTAAAATAGTGACCTATCTTCTTAAATATTAAAAAAATTGTACAAAACTTCTTTAGATAAATAATAATAGGATTTTTTAAAGATCACTCCAAGAATTAACTATTGTAATTTTTTTGAAGAGAAATGGTTATTGAAAAAAAATTTATATTCATTTTTCTATCAATGTTCCTATACTCACCAAACCTCCTTCCTGAAGTGATAGGAAAAAAATGAGCTTATTTGTCTCCATATAAAATTTTAAAATTGTCTCAACCAATAAAGGATTTATAAGGCTTCTACTAGGTCAAGGTGAAGTTATTTTTTCTATCCAAGAATGATATATTATATGAAGTTTCCTCTAATTTTACAAGTTTTGTATATACTGAGTCCTATTTTGAAGGATCTAAGGTGAAGCTGCTAGGTGTGAAAGCTTGTATTTTATGTCTAATAACCTCTCTCAAATGGTTTACCACTAAAATTACATTGCTCCCCTTAGATCCTAGTAATGTGTAATCTTAGTTTACATTACTCCCAGCTTCCCTATACAAGTCTTGTCAAGAGGACTGAGTCATGAGGTGTGCTTTTAAATTGTCCCTTACAAACTATGCATTCAAGTGGTTGGAGGTAGTGTAAATTTTATACTTGAAATGTACCTGCCATGGGTGGTAATGAGATGGCCATTTGGTTAGAAAGAAACCTCCAAGTTAAGATTTTCCTATGTTATCTCAAGAGCAAAGTATACACTTTCTTGCAAATGCTTATTTTCATGTCTATTTTTCTTGAAATGGTGATTTCTCTTGGTATGGTGAGTTGAAAAATTTTAAGGGATTATCAAAAAATTATCTTAGATGCTATAAACAAATTTCTACATGTTATAAATCATCTCTTCCTTGAAGAATATTTTTGTTTGCTTATGATAATCATGAAGGACTTTGACTTTGACATCAAAACTTGAACATATCCTATCATTTAATGCCAAAGAAATCCTAAGGATGTTGAGAGAATATCTAATGGAACTATCCTTCACTTGCATTGGCATTAATATGATGAAAAATTTGTTAAATGTCTTTGAATACATGACTAAAGTTTTGTGCCTTTAAAGCCTAAGCGAGCAGATCTTGGAGATCAAGTCAATCTGATTTAGTAGGCATGATATCAAACAATTATTTGACATAGTGAAGCTTTAAAACATTAGCACTATTCTTTAAAGTGCTCTTAAAGTCAATGATAAATGAAATTAGATGTAGTTTGGTTCAGTTCTTGAAGACATGGTGCTATACATGAAAGTTAGTAATAAAATTTCTCAATAACATACTGTGAAGTGATCAAAGGTACATTGCATCTTATTTTTAAGTAAAGGATTTATTCAAAATTTATATACCCTGATAAGATCTTGATATACCATCGAATACTCCTTATTATTGTTCTTATGTTTCCTCATGACTGAGATACAAACATGTATATCTTAGTGTGGATGTTTAAGAAGGAAAGTTTGAAAAAACTTCTTAATGCCCTATCTCAATATTGTTTTCATCAAGAACCATGTTTTCTTGATGGTTGAAGGTGTGAAATAGTTCACAAACCTCTTTCTCTTTCTTGAAATAACATGAAAACGTGATATTTTCAAGCTCTCAACAAAGTCTTGACTATGTATTGAGATCTTCATCTCCATGCATGCAAAGAGTGTTGTTAGTTGAATAAGAGACTCCAAACTATGATGTATGGAAGGAAATATCCTATTAGTGTGAAGAACACCTAAAAATTTGATTGATGTTTGAATTGTACTAAAATTTTCAATTAACACTTATTCACCCCCATCTCAGTGTCCTAATTTCTAACAACAATTTTAGTCATTTATTGAAATTTCAGGTTTGAATTAGTCTAGAATTTAATTAATTTGTTATCCTTTTTACATTATTTTTAATTATTGGAAAATAGTTTTGGGAGGGACTATACACCGGTCTGACAAAAGAAGTCTCCAAAGATAGATATTACAATGATTAATTTTAGAGAGTGATCAAAATCAAATGGTTTACATGATAGAACAAGCGCAATAAGGTAACTACAAAGACAAGTACAAAAATAAATACAAAACCTCTATTAAACAATAAGAAAAGACCAAAATAACAATAATTCTATTGACAATTTTCAAAAAAATTGACATAAACATCACTTGGATTCTCTTTCAAAAATTCTTGTCAACAACTATAGGGAGCTGAAAAGTGTGATGGTAGTAACTTGCGTGGGGTCATTCTTGTAAATCTATTTGAACACTTGAGATTTTGTTTTCCCCTCCCCCATATATTCTCTAAGTTTTTGCTGAGCATATAAATGGTTTTCACTTGCTGTTCCAAGAAATTGTATACTACCTTAAGAGATATTATAGTATATTTTTGTCTTCCTTCATATGCACAACCATGTTGTCAAGGGAGTTTAATTTCTTTTAGATATCTTGAATTTGGATTTCAACAAGATGAATATCTTCATCCATTTTCTCTTTCCATCCCATTTTACCATCTTCTTCAAATGTTTCTTGAGCCTCTAGGTCTTTTCGAATATCATCTAGCCACATATCATCATCTTTCTCCATTGGATTATTGATTTATCTTTGTTTTCCTAAGTGTAGCAGGATTTGGGCAAGTTGATCTTCTCTATTTTTGCTACTACAGTAGATTTATTTTGGAAGGGAAATGATGATTCAGAGAAAATGAGGGGTGTTTTGTTCTTATCTCCCGCTAACCCAAATAGGTGGAGGGATGAATGATGCAAACATGGTTGGTATTGTGATTAGGAGGGGCAGGGGCCAAAGGAATGGAAGGATTTTGAGCAAGGTAGTAATGGTCCAAGACAAGGATAAATCCTTAGCGAAGCTAGGTCACACGAGTGTGCGTCTAAACCTGAATAATAGAGTTCTCCATTGAATTCAATATGAAATTAGGGAAGCACACTTTCATATTCCTCCTGAAATGATTCAAAAAAAGTAAATGTTTGAGAGGGACCATGATATACCTGCCTTCAAGAGTCACGTACCTAACCAACATTTTTGTGATCTCATCAAATGGATTTGGGATAGAGGAGACATTATTTCCTACGATTACAAATTCTATATTTTCTCCCTCTTCTTGAATTTTTTAGATTCATAAACCTTGTAAATTCTTTTATGGAAAACCCGATTACCTTCCAATCTGAGGCATCTGATTTCAGCGACGAGATCTTCAACCACATGCAAGGTCTTGTCTCCATACGTTATAATTTTTTTTTCCAAAAACTAATGAAGCGAAGATAAATATGTTGATCATGGCCTTGGATTCTTTCAATGAGATTTGAAATTCCCCCAATCTGGAGATAGTTCTAAAGATCCACGTTTCCTTTCCAAGTAGGGTAAAAAATTGGTTGGACCTAGCACATCACTCCACCCATATCTTCTTTTTCACTATCACTACTAGACACTTCTTTATTCTTTGGAATGTTATTATAACTGACCAAAAGCCACTTTTTACCAGCTTCTACTTTTACCCAAAAATCATGTAGGGAATTATAGCAATTATCCTTCCCATGTGTGAAGGACATATTAATATTGATTGTGGACTTCAAGGGTACTCTCATTGTTGTCATTGATGATTGCATTTTGTACATGACTAGGGAGTGTCTCATTAGCATACCATATGTCCATTTTATTGTTAATAACCCCAATATTTGCAAGGGTATCGACAACTTTATTGCCTTCCCTATATGTGTGAACAATTTGGAAATTGGTGAAAGATTTACAAATATTGATGGATTCAATAATGAAATATTTGATAGTCCAACTAGGGGGATGAAGTTGATTTAAATGATTTACAATATTCATTGAATCCCCTTCAATGATGAGATTATAAATATTGCATTCTTTGGCTATTCTAATACCCCATAATGTTGATAAGGCTTCTACATAGTGATTAGATTGATGCCCCATATTACCTACATAAGCAACAACTAAACAACCTCTGTGATCTCGAATTATTCCTCCTCCACTTGCAGCTCCAGGATTTCCATTTGAAGCTCTATCAAAATTGAGCTTGTACCATAGGTTATGAGGAGGCCTCTAATGTATCAAGGACCTGTCTACAGAAATATGACCTATTTTTGAAGAATTCCAATGTCTAATTTCCATGTTGAAAGAATATCTTCTTCATCCTAAGGGTATTTCTTGTTTTTAGGAGGCTTGAATCTATTATTTTTACCTAATCACTCACCTAATTGGGTTTAATTTTTCTAACATTGTATTTTGGGATAAGTTAGGTTAAGGGAAGTTTTGTTTGTGATAATATTATTTAGGGATACTTTTGGAGTTGTTAATCATGTGGGTGGGGACCATATTCCACCTTGGTTATCCCATTAATCCTTTAAATCCATAATTTTCCCGAAAAGGGAATTTTTAGAGCCTTTTATGTAAAAGCGAAGGTATCGTTTACCCTAAAAATGGTCCTTAGGAATTAACCTAGGGGTTGGGGATTCGAGAAGATTTTGTGAACTCAAAAATCCTTTTCGCCACTCCACCTCTCTATTGTAACTATATTAATATTTTATTTTTGTTTTAATCGGTGACATTCTAATTTCCGTGTGCGCTTTGGAGGCTAATTAAAAAAAAATCTCCCTTTACATTTAATTTTTAGGGATCTTCCAAAGGGACTAGGATGACATGGATGGTGTTCTTAGTGGATGGGTGACAAATGTCTCCCTCCCATAAGTTTTTAGTTTGGGGTATTTTTCTTTATCTTCTCAAGTTTTGGTGAAAAGGGGCTTTTCCTTGGTGCTTGTTTTGGGAGAGCTTGGAGTGGACTCTTGGAACATTTTTGAAGAATATTTAAAGATTAATAGCTTGGAGTTTGGATTGTTTGGGATTGTTAAGGTAGGACCTCATCTCCTTTGGTATTTGTTTTCAAAAATATTGGATTCATGTTGATCTTGTGTGTGATTTTTTTTTAAATGTTTTTTCATATGTGGGGATTATTTTTTGTTTTTTTTACTTCTCTTATTTTGGTTCTTGTGGAAAGGAATGGGAGGATCCTAGCTTAATGGCTTCTAGGGAATCCATGTATGTTGTTTTTATTTCTCCCTTCCTTGGGGGAAGTAAAATAAACTATGATTTGGTTTGAAAGTCTCCTTCTATCCTTGCCAAGGAATCTCTCAAGGATTGAAAACCCTTGGTAAGTAGGAGATGTGTAAAAATAAGTTGGAGCATGTAGTTGGCATTTTGGTGATGAAATTTGGAGGTATTTTTGGCTATATATTTCATAATTTTTTTCATATTTGGAAGGTCCTTCTTCCCTCTTCCTAAATCCACTTTTTGTGTTATCTTGGACATCTTTTTTTGGATTTTGGGAGATTTCTCACTTCCTAGGTTCTTTCTTGCTTTGAATTCCTCTTTTTTTCTTGTTGTTCTTTGTATCTTCAGATAGCATGCTACCCCTCTTTCCCATGGGCTTGACGGAGGATAATGTGCAATATTTTTCAAGAGAAGGGATGCAATCATTCCTGTAGGTTGGGAGGTAATGTAAGCCCTTGTATTTGGTGGTGTTTTGAATATTTTCCTTGATGAAGATTTGACGGAACTTATATACGGACACTCTTTTGATGATTCCTTGCTCTTGAAGGATTTCTTAAAATTTCAGAAATGTTGCTCTCACATTTGAGGGAGGCTTTTATTCTGAAGTTTTAGTGTTTTGCATCCTTGTTTGAGTGTAAGTTTGTAATGCATTTTCCATTTATAAATACTTTGTAGGGAAGGTTGTTTTGGATTTGGAAAATGTACATAATCATTGTCTTATAACTTGGGTTAGTAAGGAAGTGAATGTTTTAAACTTGAAATGAAGTTATCTTTGTATTATAAAATTTGTTTTGTGAGATGAAGTCTTGTATTTTGATGACGCTTCTTACTAATGAGAAGTTCACTTATTTATTTGTAATTTATTTCTTTGGAAAAGAAAGAAAATGGACTATTAGATAAATTATTGGCTTGAGATTATAAGTAGATCTATTTAAATATATATGAAATTAAATTTTGAATTTGAATTTGGAAGTTATGTTAGTAAATAAAGATCATTGTCTTCTTCTTGAATATATATATTTAGACATCAATATTTTATTTTTAAAAGAAAGAATCCATTTGTTATCTCTTAAAGTTGTATATTTTTAATAAAATTTTATAATTTTTATGATTAGAAATTAAGGAAAATAAATTTCTCTCTCTCTCTCTCTCTCTCTCTCTCTCTCTATATATATATATATATATATATATATATATATATATATATATATATATATAAGAAAAGTCATTTTGGTTGTTTTGTTTTTTTTTAAAGTAAGTGGAGAGGGACAAGACGTAGCCACGCCGCGACTGTCGCATCCCCTATTCCGCGTAAGGCTCGGTGTGGCACAGATACACCAAAGTCCCTGTCCCCCATACTCCAAAGGCCCATAACCACATCATGGCCCCATAGTCCTTCGTCGCTTCCGTAGACAATCGGACTTACAAACATGCGGTCGACCCTAAATGGGCCGACCAATTCTTCTCATACCACTTTGTTTTCTTCACACACACACACACACACACATAAATACATATGTATGTGTGTGTGTGTATATATATATATATATATATATATATATATATATATATATGTATATATATATATATATATATATATATATATATATATATAATATGTGTGTTTTTTGTGTGGATCTTGAAATTTTAGTTGGGGATTTAACTTGAGAAGAAAACAAAGAAAAAGATAAAATTTTCTTCTCCTTTGCACAAAAATAAGATATGGAGTTAGATTAGAAATATTCTTAGATCCAATGGCTTAGTAGAGGTGCTCTCTTTTGACCTCCATTACCTTCCTTTTGCTTCCACTTCCTCCCTCCAAAATAAACCTAGGAAAATGGATAAAAATACAATTGAAGATTAGGGTTTAAAGAAGATACCTAACATCTAGAGTGGAGATTGAATCAGTATAGTGGCCCTAATTTAAACCCCCAACTTGAATTGATAAATGGGAATTGGAGACAACTTATTAAGTGGGAAATTAATATTCTCATTAAAAGGTTATGATGAGTGCATAATAGTAATTTGGGTACAAGATATATATATATATATATATATATATATATATATATATATATATATATATATATAGTTAGTTAGTTAGTTAGTTAGTTATTTGGCATGGGTTCCTTTGGATGGTCCAAATTCAACCTATGCTTCGATTGAATTTAAAAAAATATAAATAATTTAATCTTTTGATTTCTAAATTAAAACTCGTAGTAAATTCACCTTACTAGTAGACTTGGTCATAGAAAACCCTTATACTTAATTCATGCAATTTTGTGCATACCCTTAGTAGGGCTAGTAGGTCTATGAATGGAAAAGTTCTTCTAATAAGATTATTGATCAACAATGGCTGATTTCGGCATAATAGGACTACATAAATTAAATCAATGACAAAATAAAAACAATATTAATATTATCGCATTGTCTAAGCAACGTTAAGTAATCAAACTTAAATATTTTGAGACACTCCTCACGATTCTGAGAAAAACTTTGGGTAACAAAAGAAATAAAAAGTCACGGAAACACTTAGTGGGTTTGACGGGAAAATACCGATTATTTTAGTTGTTGATATTTGGGACATTACAAATTTATGACATGAATCTATTACACCACAAGTTGTTTTTACACTTCATATTTGAAGTCACCTAATGTTCTTCTCTAGTAGTTAGCATTTGTTTGTAACATCCCATAACTTTAATACAATTATCCTTGCCTTGAGCCAGACCATCAAAGAAATATTTTATGAAATAAATTTATTGCCTCATTAAACTTAAGATCTTTAAGCGTAATATTCATTAGTATTAAGTTGATTAACATATGCTTGGTTAAGTCAACAAAAATATCCGTCTAACCGTCTAAATAACCAAAGCTTGTTGACATTATTGTATATAATGATGTGATTGCATTGAATAAACATATAAGATTAATCCTCTCTGACATCATTCGTATGAAATCCGTGGAAAGAGTTCCTGCGTGCAGAAAACGACCTGCAGTTTTGCGGCATGTGTGGAAAAAGGATATGTAATTTTTAGAGGAACTTTGCATCTCTCGGAGGAGCAACGTGTTCAATGAAACGTGTAAGGTGAAGTGGAAACTTGTAAGGTGAAGTGCAAGAAGTAAACATCCAAGCACAGGTAACGTCCAACGAATATTGTTTGGAGCATTTTGCCGTTCTATTTCTGCATTTTTTTTTTTCGTCGAGGCACAAAACACAAAACCAAGGAAGACCTTCCCCTAGCCTGGCATTTTTCTATGTTGTGAAACAGACCTGTATAAAAGACAAAACAAGAAGAAATTACCTATTGGGTAACTGTTGTTTCTTTTTGGAGGCAAAAGAAAGTGTGTTTCGAGTGAGTGAAGCAATTTCCGTGAACGTCAATTGTGCAAGAAGATGCTACCAGTGCTACGAGTAACCATGGAGATGTGTAGCCATTAAGAGAGCCAGACAACAAAGAGCGCCAGTTTCTATTTTTCATTGCTACATAGTCTCCAAAATATCAGGAACTTTCAATTTGATGACATAGTGCATCAATGACTTGTTGACTGGTTCTTGCTCGATGTGCGGTACCAAGAAGAGAATATTCGTCTGAAGATCGAGCAAGGCTATGATGCAGATGACAAACACTAGATAGAATATCCCCACAAGCATCCACGTCTCACTCAACAAGCATACCGAGCTCACCTACATTTCCTTCTTCATCTGTAAGGCCTTGTTTTTTAAGATAATAATAATTTATTATTTCGAGCATCATGTCTGCTCTAAAATTACTTCTTTCCCATGCCCAACTCTTGAAAGGACCAAACTATGTTGTTTGGAAAATGAACATGCACACGATTCTCTACATCAAATAGAATTGGAGGATCATCACTTGAAAGGTGGCAGGTCCTTCGAACGTAGATGAACAGACAAAGTATGATAAGACTGATGCAAAAGCCTTGATGTTGATCACACTCAACTTCTCCGACAAGGTTCAACAACATGTTCAAGATGCAACGACATCAAAGGAAGCCTGGGATGCTCTATCCACCATCTACGAGAAAAAAACCAGAAAAAAATTCTCAATCACTAGTCAAAGCTTAGACGTGCTTATTATGAAATATGGTAAGAAAGTAGAGTTCGTGTTTAGTAGAAGAACTACAAGCATAAGTTGTGCTCAGAGAGAAGGTGTATGACAAATTGATCGTCCCAATAACTCCGAGAGAACTTTCTTCCCAATTCGGGTGTTTGTCACAACATCAAACATCAAAAACAAGTGGCGTCCTTTGAATTACTAGTGATTTTTCTTTAAATGGATGAATCCATCCAAATAGTGTAGGAGGAGCATGAAGAGAAAGCAATGATCTTGAGACAATAGGATCATCACAAGTATCGAAAGGGACAACAACAAAAGCATCCCTAGAAAGCAACCACGGTAGTAGATGTCTTAGAAAGTGAATTGATGGTGTCACATCTACTCTAAAAATAATCATCACACTGATAGCTTTTGATATAATAGCCTAACACAAGAAAATTAAAGAAAAAAAAAAACATCTCGCCATAGTAATTCAAAACAATCAAAATTATTTCCACTATATTGGAAGCACATATGACATGTCACACCTAGCAAGATGATGACTCTAATGACGAAGTCCACGAATCCAAAATTGTAGCACACATCACAATGTTTTTCTTGTTTCCTAAACTTCGCACTAATTGTAGAATGTTTGTATCATTGAATCAGTGCCAACAAGCATATAATACATGATAGAAGCATTTGGATTCATTAAATGATCAACGTAATGCATATCGGGTTACAATTGTATACAATGTGGAGTATATTGTAAGAACAATTTGAAATGTAACGATTCCTCTCGGGACGAAGCTTTACCCTCATGAAGGTGTTCTATGTTTTGGGATTGATAGAAAATCTCTTTTCTTTCTCTCATCTCTTATATCACAATCTCATGTTGGATTTCATGGTCTAGAAAGGAATCAAATCATGTTTGATATCATAAGAAGGTATGATAATACCTAGAGATTTTTTGAAGGATTGTTTATTTTCACTATATGAAGTTTCAACATTTGTAGTTGCTATATCTACCTCTACAGAGGATTCTACTTCTCTCTGGCATTATGGACATGGGTACCCTATTTTGGGCTTTCTATATCAACTCCGTTCTATGGAGATGGTAAGAGACCTTTGTAAGAATTTTCATTCTTTGCTTATAAGTTTTTGATGTCTTGCATGAAAACAATATGTAATCGAATAAAGATGAGTACCTTCCATGCCAATGACTCCTTGACATTTTTCGTACTAATATGTGCCGACACTTAACTTGTTTCTTTTTGGGATTTCAATACTTCTAGTAATTTCTAGATGAATATTCTTGCAAGACATGGGATTTTTTCCTCGGGAAGAAGAGTGAATCCTTTACCAGTTTTAGATCTTCTATCCGTGAATTGTACAACATGTACTAGGAAGCCTCTTCTTGTCCTCTTCTCAAATTGAAGGTGGGAATTCATAACAAAGAAATTCTTGACATTCCTAAAATAACATGGCATTAAACAACACTTGATCGCACCCTATACACCTTAGTAGAATGGAACTGTAGAAAATCAAAATAAATTCATCATGGAGATGGTTTGTTGTATGTTTTGACCGCCAAGTTGGAGAATTGATTTTCTATAAAAGCATTCTAGATAACTACGTGTCTTATGAAAATAAAACCTATAAACATCTTGCAAGAAAAACATTGGAATGGGTATGGATAAATCATAAGCCTTCAATTTCTCATCTAAGAGTGTTTGGAGGTACAACATATATGCATATTTTAGCTAAAATGATAAAGAATATTGATTTGAAGACACTCAAGTGTATATTTTTTGGGTACAAGATTACCTTAATGGTATATATTCTCATGGATCTTGGGACACATAAGATATATAAGATTCATGGTGTGGTTCGTGATATTTCATCATTTAATTCATTTCCACAAAAATAAGATTTTGTACCAACCACATCTCATATATTGCTCCTACAAATCAGATGATGAGAATGAGGAATCTTCACATAAGGAAGATGAGATGTAAGGATAATTGTTCATTTAAATTTTTCATTTAAATAATAATTCTTCACATCAACAACAACCTCAATTTATGAACTAGGTAAAATTGACCATAAGGGATTCCCACTCTATCATAGATACTTCATTATGAGTTATAATGATAAGATGCATGAGGAATTAGATAAACGTCACACTCATGAGTTCATCTATTGATAGAACCAAACCTAATTCAAATTGAGAAGCACTAAATTAACTATAGTGAAAGAGGGGAGTCGATTCTGAGTTTAAATCACTAATTCAAAATCAAACATGGTAACTTGTCGATATTCTTGAAGAAAAGAAATCAATTGGCTGAAAATGGATCAAAAAATTAAATACAAGGTAGATGGATATATCGAAAAGTACAAAGAATGAGTTATTTCAAAGGGATATTTTCACTAAGAAGGAGTTGACTATGAATTTACCTTTGCACCCACTACAAATATCAAAACCTTCATAATTTTATGTAGAGTGACTACAAAAAAAGGATTGAAGCTTCAACAAATGGATGAAAAAAGTGTTTTCATGAATGGTGATGTAAAATAAGAAGTGTACATGACCCGACTAAAAGTATTTATTTACTAGTAGCATCCTAAAAATGTATTTCCTCTAATTAATTCACTTTACGGGATTAAGAAAGTACCAAGGGCATGGTACATTAAGATAGATGATCACCTATTCCAACATGGATTCACTCCTAGCCTTTCATATTCAAAATTTTATATTAAGAAGGTACGAACAAAGATATTCATTCATGTTTTGCATGTGGATGATATTTTAATCGAGAGGAAGTTCACATAGTATCATAAACGACATAAAGATTAATGTAAAGAAATCCTTCAACCCGATAGACTTGTGGCTACTTCATTATTGTCTTGGCCTAGAGATATGGCAGAAGAAGCATCACATTTTTATCTTAGATGAAATATGCCAAGACACGCTAGGAAAGGTTTTCAAGTCTCCCGATTCAAGGATTGACCTCAATTAAGTGTTACTTAGTGCATACATCTTGTTGGGAGCCTTATTTAATTCACCTACATTAGAGAAGACTTATTGTTTATTGTTAGCTATTTTTTTAGATTCTTCTAGGAGCCAAAGAAATTTCATTGGGTGGTAATGAGGCATATTTTGAGATGTGTTTGAGGTACCATTGATTATGTTACGGAATATAATAAGAACTCTCTTTTTTTCTTACAGGAAATACTTACTCAAACCATGCTGAATATTTTGATGACATGAAGTCAAACATAGGATAAGTTTTTCATCTCAAATCTAGACCTATCTTATGGATTACTAAGAAGAAAATAAATATTTCTCTCTCATCCAGCAAGGCTAAATATAAATCTACATGAGGAATTATGTGCAAAGTGATATGATTACATTTCATTCTTGATAGCATGGAAATTCTGAAGAAAATCCACCTATAACATTCATTGCGATAATCGGGTGTGGTGAAGCTTGTGATGAATCTAATTTTCCATAAAAGAATAAATAAAATTAATTTTTAATGTTATTGCATTAAATACATTCTGAATAACCACATCCACATTTAGTACTACCCAAGAGACTCTCGAGATAGCTATAATACTCACCAAGTCTATTGGTAAGGTGAAATGTGAGTTGTTTTGGAGGTATATTTGTAAAAACAAATTAATAAGAGGGGAATGTTATATTAATATTCAATAGTATTATAATGATGAGTTAGAGTGGGACCTCATGCCCTAAGCCGATCCCGATTACAGGTGGAGGGAAAAATGGATGTTCTTGTGACGGACAACCGAGAGGTTGTAAAAAGGAGATAAAGAATGGATAGACACCTATGAAATGGTAATGGCAGAGGAGTAACGTTGAATTGTGAAACAACAGAGAAAACTCACCAAGGTAGTGATAAACCTATTTTTAATGAAGCTACCCAACTAAGGGAGATTTCAGATCGGACCAGATCAAAAGCAGAAGCCCGTGCAAGAATATTTATTATGGAAAATGTATGTTTTTTCTCCTTCCCATAAATTGAAGAGGTGGGTTTGAAACAGGGGTCTTCTTTTGCACCTGTAAATGGGGGGGACAACAATCGAGGAAAACTATCCTAGTGCTGTTGTTGATGAAAATGGCACATATCTAAAGAAAAATCCTTGAATCTATGTTTTGACACCCCTACCTTGAAATTGGATGATGAAGATCTTCTCAAAGTTTGGGATTTGGAAGAACCATATAGTGGTCATGCTCTTGTATTAAGGTTCAATCATTTTTGGCCCAAACTTTCATAGTTGCATGAATGGATCACTAAAAAATGGAGCCCCAAAATCAAGGGTATGATTGAACTCTACTCCTTCTTAATATCATATTTTATTGTTGTTTTTATTCGAATGTGGATCATGAAATCATAAAAATTATGTATTGGGATTGGGGGAATTAATATGGTCTCATGCCTAAACCTAGGTATCCCTTATTCAATCCATTGAGAGATTCATTTGACATAATGCCCATCTCGATTATACTCCCTAACCTCCCTTCAAATTTTTGGATGAATATTTCCTTGAAATTGTAGTTCCCACTCCTCTTCAACATTTATATGATAATGGTTCTGCTTATTATAGACTAGAGTTTTGGACATTTCTATCATAGTTTAGATATTGATAGATGGACATTGTTATTTTGATTATTTAATTTATAGACGATATGGATGTTAGAGTTATGAGATGAGTTAAAGGATAGATGATATGCATATTTGGATAGATTGAATTGTTGATTTTAAGTTGATATTACACTAATGCATTTATTTCGATAATTATATGATATTGGATGATGTATTTGATGTCATGATCTTATTGCTAGTTGATAAAGTAATAAAATTGAAATAATTGGAATTGTGAAAGATGACAAATCAATTTTCTTGTTTTAAGTTGTGGTAATTGATTATATGCATATGCATGTATTGTTATTATTTCATTGTTGTTAATATAGCCATGAGGCCAGAAAGGTATCTTGAATTTTGTAGGTGTTCACAACATAATAAAACAAAGGGGGGTATGAGACCAATAATGAAATATTATGGATTATTGGCAACAGTCGCCATAGAAACATGTGTATTGGTATGTTGTTTTTTGTTGTAGTTTGGTAGGAGGTCCTCATTGGGGGATGACCTCAAAAGTGACCTTGGGAATGTTTGTATTTTTTTCTTGTTGATTTTATTTAATTTTGTGGTATTGTATTTTTATGTGCATGTGGAGTCACTTTTATTAATTGTGTTTCACACCCCTCTTAAGTTAATTTAATAGTGTTTATCTAGTGCTAATTAGGATGTGACAAAAAGGGGAGATTAATGTTTCTTGGTAGCCTTAATGTGTCTTCGCTTGAATGAATTTAATTTGTTTGGGGTAGTATGTACTCAATCTTCCTCATGAAATTCAAATTTTGACCAGACGGTATTTTGAAGACTCGTGGATCAAGCTAAGCTTGTCCCACATCTTTTAAAGTCACCCACACACCTATCCTATGATGTTAGGGACTTATTTTAGGTCGTATTTTTTTTTAAATGAAGAAAAAGGGTAATTTATTGCAATTTTGTTACATGGGTAATTAATTTTGTCCTTAAGGGGTGTTGGTTTGGTTGAGTGTGTAAGAGGGTGTTCTTTTTCCCAACCACCAATTTATTATACTTTGGGTTTTGGGTTTGACCTTAGGTGATGTGGGATGGAGAATAAATGATGTGGATTCCTACATAGAGCCACATCATCTCCTTCTCCTTCTATTCTATTTATTAGAATTTTTGTGAAGTTTTGGGAGTTACTTTCTTTGTTTTGGATCTCTCATTTTCTGAATGCTTTCTTGTTGAGTTGAATATTTCTTGGAATTGCTTGAGAATGGAGAATTTTTGGACTTCCTTGTGAATTGGATTCTTTCTATGGCAATGTAGGGTCTTTCACCCTTGGTTTATTCTATTTCCTTATATGTTTGTGTGTTGAAGGAATGTGTTTCTTGTTTGATGTTGTTTGGTAGGGAAATGTCTTTAGGATGTGTATGAGATAGTGAAATGGGGATGAAATTTTTTGGGAGGCATAATATTTTATTTTGGGTGTTTAGGAGGGAGTGGGTTGGATGCCCCACCTTGTTATCATCTTGTTATTTTGTTCATTGTGGGAGACATAAGAGAGAGGGAGGCATAAGAGTGAGGGAGGCATAAGAGATATATTTTTATTTTTAGGGATGCATAAGACATTTTGAGGTTGATTGTGTTTTATAGGTTTTAGACGTGGGAATAAAAACCCTTGGGAGGCACAAGGGTATCCTCATATTCCTTTCTCTAATTGGATTTTTTTAGAGCCAATGTGTTGGGAAGTTTATGTGTTGAGAAATGAATGTTGTGGTTTTTTTACTTGTGTGAGTGTTTATTGAAAGTAAATGTGGAAGGCTTGTCTTTTGTTTCCATAGTTTTCAAATATTCCTTAGTGTCTCTTTGTTGGGGCTTTGGGGCTAATGAGGAAGTAGGCATCACTTACTCATTGGAGTAATGGTTGGGTGGAGAGTGTTTCCTACTCCCCCACTTTTTGTTATGTTTTGATCTTGGAAGAAGGTTTCATTTTGATGATGAAGGATTTTTGTGCATTTGGAGAAAAGAATAATGGATTCTCTTGCAAATATTTATCATGTTGTCTCCATTGTGTATGGAGGGCTTGTAAAATTGTATTTGTCTAAAGTAGATTTGTAGTTCATCTATTGTCAAATGTAATCTTAGTTGATATTTTAAGTGAAAGAAAGAAGTTTAAAAATCATTTCATTACTTGTTGGAATGAGGAACTATAAGATTGTTAAATTGAATCAAGTCATTGAAATGTGATTGAAAAGGAAACAACCTTGTTCTCATTTTAGTTGATTTATTGTCTTCTTTAGGTGTGTTGTTCTTATTTCAAAACTATGGGGAAATCTTGTTATAATTGCTTGTGGGAATGGTTGCAAACTTGTATTTTGTAAAAGAAAAGAAATATTTATTCCTATTGTATTACATGAAAGGCATAGGGTAGTGAAATAAAATATATTTTTTCATCTCCTTGTATTGGTTGAAAGAAAGTTTAAATTTTATATAAGTAAATGGAAAAGCCCTTAAATCCTTGGTTGTTATTCATCTTGTCAAATAATATATTGATCCCTTAAAATCTAGTTGAGCAAAGAAACTACATAGTTGCAAAGTAGACTATAGATCTAATTGATTATATAAATGTGTTGTTAAGTTAAATTAATTTCATTTTTAATCAAATATCAAAGAAAATGGTAATGATGGATGAAACAAAGTTATAAATCAACACTTGGTAATATTTCTATCAAATTATAAAAGAGATTTTAAGTGTAAAATTAAGATTAATAGTTTGGATGAATACTATTGATATTAAAATATTATTATTATTGATATAATAATAATATATATATATATATATATAATTTATATTAAATGAATATTAATTAACTAACATTGTAAATAAAACAAAATAGAAGTTTGTTTGTTAAACCATATAGGTCACGACCTACGGAAAGAAATAAGGGTAAGGGTTGGAGGAGGGTCCCCACCCCCATCCCATTAATAAATTGGATGGGGGTAGGATCTGTGACCCTCCCCCAACCCCAAATACTTTGCTTCAAAAAAACAAGCTTGCAGACTTTGTAACTTATGCATCTACCCTCCTCAAGTTTTTTTTGATTGTGTGTTTTCCTTCCACATCCCTTCTTATATATATATATATATATATATATATATATATATATATATATATATATATATATATATATATATATATATATATATATATATATATATAATTTAAATATATATATTTAATAATCAATGTAATTTCGGATTTTATTAATAAAATTTTAATAAAATATATACATATACATATACATATATGTATGTATGTATGCATACAAATGTGTGTGTGTGTGTGTGTCCCTTTTACCCAAGTAAATACATACACCATTCTACCTATTTTTACTCATATAGGATAAATACCCATATGCCCATTTGGTAAAATGGTAAAATAATGTGATAAATAAAATAAATAAATACATGCAACCCTAGAAATGGTGGAAATAGAACTATAAATAAAAGGAAGAATGTGCAGCCTTCCATGAGTTTGAGGTTGCCTCTCATGGCTTCCACCTCCTCCACAAATCTGCAAAACAAAAGAAGAAGCAATCATTCAAAACAAAGAGAAATCATTAAATATAAGGGCTGCAAATGAATCCATCCAATGGATGAGATTCATCCATACAAAAATTAGGTGCGAAGTTGGTTAGAGAAATTTCAAATTTTAAAATGCATGCGTAGGATTTAAGTGGGGCCACTCTTTTTCGTGTAGGGGGTGTTATTACTTTTCTAACCCAAATATCTTATTAGAGACCTTTTTATTTAATGCAAGCTTTGACCCCTTTGTGGGTATAATAAAACTTTATTATTTAAATAACTAGACCACAATACCCTTGATATTAATTTTAGCAAGTTTAATTAAGGTTAAATGTAATTGTATTAAAACCAATGGTAAGGGAGCCTAAGTCTTGCTTTAGAATAATTAATTTATTAAATGGTATTGAGAGATTTTATTATTTTATTTAAAGGGGATCTAAGGGGAAATTAATAATATTAATTTAATGTAATTTTAAAATGAGAAAGTGTGACCATTAATTTTTAACCTAGTGTTGCGAGTAGGTTTTACCAAAAAAAATTATTCCATAATTTTTTTAGTTTGACCTATGTTAATCTTGGGTTTCGTGTGGGTAAAATTTTGGGTGTTACATAAGCCATTGGTAATAAGTTGGTGTCTTTGAAAAAATGGATGATACTACTACCCTATAGCTACATACTACCTATTCTCAAATCTTGGTTGATTTAGAAATATCTAAAAACCTTCCTTACAACATTAACCTGCAGATCAGAGATAGAATATGGACCCCAAATCAGGAATATGAAATACTACCAATTTTTTTGTAATAGGTGGTTTCAAATATTTAATGTACTTGAGGATTGTGGATGCTATAAGAAAAAAAAAAGGTGTTCGAGTTCTACCGGTGTGTGATTTCACATCCTTGTCACTTCAATGTTAATGCCCCTCCTACTCTTGTTAGTGATTATTTTTTGATTCATCCTTCTATTTTATTATCCCCTATGATGAAACCCTCTCATTTTTATCATATTGAACCAAATATTCATAACCATTATGCCCGTGTTGATGTGGACAAGGACAAGGTAATCCCCTCTTCTCTAGCTAGGTCTCCTTTTCAACCTATTTCCTCACTTAATATTCTCCTCCCATATGATCCTATTTCTGATGTTGAGCATAACATGGAGGAGTGGAAAATGGTCAAGAAAAATAAATAATATATTCTAAAAAACAACCAATCCCATCCTACCCGACTCTCGAGATCACATTATTTGGCTTTAGGTTGAATGCAAATATTTTCTTTTGGTGTTTCTAAGGCATTGTTGTTGCTTCTTTATATCTTGTTCATGTTTTTTTTCTCTTTATCTTCATTGTTGTATCTTGGCTTCCAAACTTTTGTGCCTAGGTAGGATCCTAGTAGAAAAATATTTAACCTTAATAAAAAAATTCATTAGTATTACATTTGTAATATATGATTGATTAGCTAAATAAAACTTAAGCATGTAACCATCTATCTAACCAAACCTTTTGACATTACTATATCTAATTATGTAATTTTATTGAATAAACATATCAAATTATTCCTCTCGGACATAAAATTCACATTTAAAAGGATAAGCCTTTTATACACCTTATTTTTATTTTAATAAAATTTCTCTTTGCATGCACCATTAGTGCATGCAAACTCCAACATTTTTTCAGGAACATTATACAATGTTTTCATCTCTAATTATTCGTTAACATTATTAGATTAGTTACAATTTGAAGTCCTACATAAGCTTCATTATTTTGAGGAAGCACAATGGAACATATGATGAATGTTGTTGGAGATATCTAAAATAATAGAGAAAGAGTTGCTAATTGGTTGAGTCAACATAGTGTATGCAAGTATATTTGGAGGCCATTAAAGCCACACAATTCTATTGTGTTATATTCAATGATCGTGATTATGATGAAGGAGACCCATGCAACAATTAACATAGACAAATAAATATGAATGGGGAAGAAGAAAAAGTATAAAAAGGTTTATTGTAAAAACTTTCATGCATAATCAGTAGTAAGAGGAGAAATATTAGGTTACGTACTAGGATATATCATGGTATTTTGAAAAAATCATAGCTCATTTATAGGATTATAGAGGTCAAGAAGTATTTTGAGTATTAAGAGATGTAAGATCTCAAAAAATTCAGATTCACCTTCATAAAGTTAAAAGGTCACACACTACTATGGCGAGAATATACATAGACAAGTGGAGTGCAAAAAGGTAAAGAGAGGATCATGACATGGGATAGGCTTATTTTAAAGTAAAAGGAAAAATTCTTTCTTCTAGATTATATACTAATTTTTTTTAAGAAGTTGCAAAATTTGTGACACATAAAGATTATTGTGAAGGATTGTATTCAAGTACAAACTATAGAGGATTCTTTGGAGAAAATATTTGGATATATGAATGGATTTTTCAAGTGACATATGATGAGTTTAGGATGATTATAGTTTGGTAAATTGAGGAATCATATCACCATGCACTAAATGAAGAAGATAATTTTTCTTGTATATAATAGACCACTTCTAGTCAAAAGAGAAAAGACACAAGAAGTTGTGGAGAAGGTTGTAGAAGAGGAAACTATATCCATAATTAAGATGATGTCTGTTAAATTATTCCCAATCAAATAACTCACTAAGGAGGAAAACTTCTACCAGAATAGGATCATTATGCTTTATAAGAGGTGATGTATTGAGAGACGCATGGTAGAATTGTGGAGAAATAATCCGTAAAAAATTGAGCACCTACACACCTAAATTAATGGAAAGAACGGTAATGTGAGTGTGTAACTTATAGAATGTGAAAGAGATGATTTTTTTTGTTTTTGAGAATATCTAGAGATTGGTTAAGTATTGATGCTTAAGTATGCGTTGTTTAAAGAAGTGAAATAGATATATTTTTTATAATAGAGGAAGATTTTTTCATAACAACATGCAAGATAGGATGTAATGTCTACTAAATGATTATGGATAGTGGGGACAATGAAAATTATTAGACATAAGATCATGGATAAGTTTGGGTTGAAGAGGATCACACATCCTAATCCATACAAGGTATCCAGGTTATGGAAGGGACATCGGGTATAATGAGTAAGAAATCCGATGGAAAGAGGAGTAAGTGATGTAAAACATCATACATATGGATGTATATCACATGCTACTTTGAATATCATAATAGTTCAAATATAAGGTATGATATGATGACCATAATAACATATAAAACGTTATGAAGGATATGAAATAGTATACTCTAAAACCAATGAAGTATAAAGGTGAAGCAGTAGTGTAGGATTATAGGGATATTTTTCTATCAATTAATTTATTTCATATTGAGGTGAAGTATAATAGAGTGTGTTTTGTGTTCAAAGTGAATCCCGCATAAAGTGATCATGTAGAGGTTGTGGAAAATAAGGAAGAATCAATTTTGTGAGAGGTGAAGATATGGTCAGTGATTTTGTGATAAGAAACTTGCATATAATAAATCAATAAATTACGAGAAGATAATAAAACACAAGAGATATGGGGGACCAATATGCCCAAATAATCAATATATTATGAATAATACCCTTAGGGTAGGGCAACACCATACAATGCTCCTTAATGAAGGAGTAACTCCACAATCTCCCAATATGGGAATCCACTTCGAGGGGGACACCTCCAATATATCTCTACCAAGTAGAAGAATAAACTCATACATACCTCCCTCACATCGATACTCACATCCTTTAAATAGGATGGGTAACACCTAATCCCAATGTAGGTGACCCATTACCCAATATAATTAATTCCTATGTGAGCCCATTTAACTAACTAAGGGGTGTGTGCCACATGTCGGCATCTCCATCAACCCATATACATTATAATATTATATCCCATGTGAACCCATACACATAACTAAGGGAATGTGTGCCACATGTCGGCATCTCCATAAACCCATATATATTACATTATCATATCCCAAGGTACATAGCATTTCCTCCTTCTTTGACATGTCTCGTCTCTGAAACATAAGAAGAAGACATATAATGAGTGCGCTATAAATTATTAAACAATTTTTGCCATGCTCGATCATCCAACCACCCATATGAAATCATAGGGGGTGATGCTTTGCTCAAACCCGATTCCATATTCCCTTGTGCTCATCCGATTCCATCCTAGTCCATATGTGTTCCTCCTCGGCATCCATGTATATCCATAATTATTATTCATGTGATTCCATGGCATTTAGTTATTGTTCCATTGATTCCATGTATAGCAAAAATCATTACTCCTCCAATTCCCCGTATATCCATATAGATTTCTGCCCTTGTGTGTCCTGGCATGTTTCCATGATTTTTTCCTGTCATGATGATGTGGGTGTCTATATGGTGCAACCTTAGTATGCTCAACCTTAGCAATCTTTTCCTCCACTTTATTTTCCTCTTCCAACTTGTTTGCTATTTCTTTTTTCTCTCAAGTAGAGAAACTATTTTTTACTTTTTCATCATGTTCATCATCCTCTCCTTCTGATTCATCCTTATTCCCTTCTTCACCATCTTCAAATTCATCTTCATGATCCAATTTTACATTATTTTTTTCCTTGCTAAGTGTGATATCTTGCAATGTAATTTTCTTTCTCTTGTACCATAATTTCATGAATTTCTTTTGCACATTAATATTAATTGTTCCCAATGTCTCTAACCAAGGATATCCAAGAACAATATCCATACCATCCATATCTAAAGCATAAAAATCTGAATGTAAAACATATTTATCCATAGAAAGCTTTAAATCTTCAAAAACTTGAATTTTCTTACCATCCATTTGAGATTCCTTGATATGCTTTGTTTGCACATGTAGATTGTGAGCTACATCCATATTGATGAAGTTATATTGGCTGCTAGGGTTTATGGAAACAATTACCTTTTTTCTTTGAATGCACCCTTCAAACTGAAATATTGAAGCTTCCTTCCTTGGAGATGCACTATCTTGTGTAGCAGCTTCATCTTCAATAGTTTCTTCTCTTATTCTTCTTCTAATTCTTTTTCTTTTTATTTTTCTTATTCTTCTTCTTCTTCTTCTTCTTTTCTTTTTGCCCATCTGTCCATGAAAACTTGTTCCAGTTCCTCCAAAGACCAATTAGACTTTTCCTTTTCTAACTCAGAAAACCAAATCTGTGCAGGGCCACTAATCCACAACTTGAATAACCAAATATCTGATGGTTTAGAGAATTTAACCCTAAATTTGTTCCACCATTCTCTTGCATCAATCCTGCCATCTCCAAAAAATCTACCATCCCCATGATCCACAAAACTAGGGTTTTAGGAATAGACCCTGTTGAAAAAAAAATTCTAACCCTTTTGGCTAAAGTTTGGCCAAAAATCAGAAATCACATAACACAAACCCCAATTTAATTTTTGAGAGGTTTCGAAAATGTAAGAAATTTAGGAAAATTCCTCAAATTGCGGCCTGTGGAGCAAAATAGTGAAAAATAATAAAACTGAAATAACTCTGTCAAAATAGATCCAAAATTTTGAAATTTCAGTGGTATAACCACTAAATCTATTAACAGCAACCAAAAAAATTGTTTCCTAAATCGTCATTATTCGGAAGATATAGATGAAACCTTAGAATTAGGGTTTCAACCCTAAAACGGACACAAATTTTACAAAATAGCTCAAAAAATATGAAATTTTGAGGGAAGATCACTTGAACTATGTATCCACTCCCCACACAAAAATATATGAAAATTCCAATTCTATCTACAGGATATAGACGAATCACCAACATTAGGGTTTCATCCCACAAATTGCACGAATCACTGCTCTGATACCACTTGATAAGAACCTTGCATATAATAAATCAATAAATTGCAGAAGATAATAAAACACAAGATATATGGGGGACCAATATGCCCAAATAATCAATATATTCAGAATAATACCCTTAGGGTAGGCAACACCATACAATGCTCTTTAAGGAAGGAGTAACTCCACAATCTCCCAAGATGGGAATCCACTTCGAGGGGACACCTCCAATATATCTCTACCAAGTAGAAGAATAAACTCATACATACCTCCTCATAATTATACTCACATCCTTTAAATAGGATGGGTAACACCTAATCCCAATGTAGGCCGACCCATTACCCAATATAATTAATTCCTATGTGAGCCCATTTAACTAACTAAGGGGATGTGTGCCACATGTTGTCATCTCCATCAACCCATATACATTATAATATTATATCCCATGTGAACCCATACACATAACTAAGGGAATGTGTGCCACATGTTGGCGTCTCCATCAACCCCTATATATCTTACATTATCATATCCCAAGGTACATAACATTTTGGGGATATAATTTCAAGCTAGTTTTTTGCATTATTACAAATTTTAAGGAATATTACTTATTTCATGGTTTTGATTCCATATTCGAGTTTACAAAAATAAGATTCATATTTATAGCATGAAAATTTAGGATAATGCATAAATACAAAGATAGATTAAGCAGTTACTAATTAGGGGATCCATAAAAAGAGTTTGAGCCCATGTGTAAATCAATTAGTTCTAGTAATGAATAAGGTTGATGAATGGCGAATGTGTAGAGATACAAGTTCCAAAAAAATAGATCACCATCATGTATACATTTTTATTTCCACACATGGATTATATGAGTGGTGTTATTTTTTTAGAAATATTAATCTAAAGAATCGATATCACTAAATATGTTAAAGAGATGGAGATGAATGTAATAGTTAATTCAATAAGTAAGGAGGATTATATGAGTGCTTAGATAGCTCATTTTTGTTGAGAAATGAATTGAGTACCTTGTTATAGTTTGAATGAATTCTGATATAAGTTTTCTGAAACTTTATGATTGTATTCCATGGTGTTATCTTGATATTCAAGAAGATGCATGAAAAATAATTTTTTGCATATAAGACATGTTTTTCAGTGGCTGCACAAGAAAAACTAGATAATTAAATTTTAAAACTTTAATTTTATGTAGTAAGATTTTTTTATATGGTGTTTTCAACTTTTATTGGAGGTTTAACTATGGATCTAGAAAAGAACAACACAATAATTGTCTTAACATCATTGTATGGTGCTATCAAAGCATAATGTTTTCATGGGTTAGATATCATATAAAAAAAGGTTATGAGGGACCATATTGGTTTATTTTATCCTATCATAGATGTAATGTCAGGGGATCAAAATAAATTTTCTTCGAGAAAATGTTTAAAGAGAAAATTCAAGAATTGAAGAAGAATGTGAGTGTAGACCAATTTCGTTCATCATAGGGAAGATGCACCATTTTGTTTTTCAGGGGACTCAGTTTTAATGGATGATTGGGTAGATATCTAGGAAATCATCAACTTTGAATGAAATTATAGGATGCTCCTTGAGGCCACTAAATTTGTTGTCTTCACGAAGACCATGCTTCAGCTATGAATGACTTATAAAAGGCCTTGATGGAGATGGAAAATAAAATTTACATCAAAATTGCATGCTATAAAAATAAGGTTAAAATTGCATATTTTAAATTTTCAAAAGAAAGCACAATAGTTTTTGGTGTTCATCCTTTTATTATTGGTTTTGAATGAGTAAGTATAAGTAAATTAATATCAAATTATTTATGATTACATGCATGTGTGTAAGTAATTAAGTTTTTATATTTTCTTTTAGTGAAGCTTGACTATAGAGAAACTTAAAAGATGTAGGAGACAAATCATAGCTAAAAAAATTTGTATACATTCATAAAAACTTGCACATTTTTTCCACACAAGGTGTGGGATACAAATAACTAATAAAAAATGTGTTAGTACAGAATCACAACACCCCAAAATGGCCTAGGATTTGAGATGGGGCATTCAGTGTGATTGCACAACATTGGACCATATCTCAAGCAGTGGGACTTACAAACCTGAGATGGACTGTTAGTAGTAAAATCACAGCACCCTTGGATGTTGATCAGATTTCTAGGTTGACCACTCTAGCATCCAGTGTGATTGCACAACATTGAATCCTTTCTCCAAGTGTGGGACTTGTAAAGATGAGAAAGGATTCTCCAGAGAAGGCTAGTTCCTCTTCCTAAACTACCTGCCACAAGCTATTCCAGTGCAGGAAAGCTAATCTAATCCTAATCTAACCATTCCAAGGAGACAGAGAGAGAGAGAGAAAAGGGAAAAACAGAGCCTACACTAAAACGGTGATACACCAGAGAAGGAAAATGTTGCACATCTATCAAAACTGCCATGGGACAAGGAGAGGTGAGCAATGGGAAGGATGGAAAGATGCATCATAGGCCCAAGGATAGATTTCACACGGAAAATGTCCCAAAACTCCATGAACATAGCTCCAAACTTGCAATGAACATTCAAATGTGCACAAATACCTGCAATGAAGAGAGGCAAGAAGAAAACAAGCGAAAAACGAGCAAGGATGGATAGATGCATCACGAAACACGTTTTTTTGTTGCTTCAGAAGTTTGCATTAACGTCATTTTAATGGTAAAAGGAAAAAATGCCATTAAAGAGAAGGGGAGGAGGTTTGAACTCCATTTTTAACGATGGAGAAGAAAAGAAGGGAGCGCAGAGCTGAAAAGATGAACCCCTTTAGAAAGAAGCCCCCCCTTACAATTTATAGGAAGAATGAGAGAGGGAAGAGAGAGGAAATCCTAATCTACCCCAACCACTTCTAGGTTGTATTTAATTCATCTCATTATGCTGGTAGATGAGAACCTTGGAAAAAGCAGTGAACTATATTTGCATTAAAACTGGTTGTTGAAACGTCATTTCTCGCCATTATCATGCACCAGAGATTTTTACTTTATATTATCTCTCCAAACTAAACCAAAATGCAATATTGACCCAAAAATCGTGTAGAGAAACTCACCAGCTTTCCATTGATATAAAGAACGCGAAAATCGAGCTCTGGATCGAAAGTTATGGCGACCAAGATTTAGGGAAAAAACAGGCTAAAATCGGATCGACGGGAAAAAGTTCGAATTTCTTCCGCGCTCTGCCACTTGGATGACACGTGTTAGGCTCTGATTCATTCATGGGTTCATCCTTTGAAAATTTCTGTCAGGACCTTCCTTAATTTCTTGCCACTTGGACACGTGGCACTATTTTATTGGCTCGAGCACGAGGGGCGCACTTTGTCCTTCGAAAATTTGGCATTTTTCACTTTGGGAATATTTTCCCACTTCTCCCCCGCGCTCCGCCACTTAAGTGCCACATGGCACGATTTCATTAGACATGGGCCCTTCTTGACCATTCTCCTTTTGTTTTCCTTTGGAAAACTTTTCAAAATTTTCCTGTCGGGCCAATGAGGTGAAGACACGTGGCGAGATTTGATTCGTTGGTGGCTCTTTCGGCTTTTCATGTCGTCGCACGCGTCCCTCGCGTACCTTCGGCCCGACTGTCCCAAACTGCCTGGGAAAAATATCTCCGAACCGCTCGATTTGAACTTCCTTGTCCCTCTTTGTAGTGAAGACATGTGGCGAGATTCCATTGCCTCTCGGCTCTTTCAGCTTTTTGCGTCCCACGCGTCCTTTCGGCCCAACTGTCCCAGACGAAAGTCTCTTGCTTCGGCTGAATCGGCCAGCTCACATCCTCCATGTACCTTTGGCCTAGATGTCCCAAAGTATCCGGGACAAATATTTCGAACAGCCCAAAATGGAGTGACTTGCGCCAAACCGGCCAATCCGCGTCACGCGCGTACTTTTGTCCCAGATGTCCCAAACTGTACGAAACAAAGACTTAGACATTTTTCCCTTGCTTTCGGCCATTTCATATTTTCGCGTCCCATGCGTCCCGATGTCCCAACTGTCCCGCAGACCACCTGGACTAGGACTTAGCTGATTTTATTCATCAAGCTTGGTACGATGAACCCCAATTCAACCCGAGCCCTTCAGACCCGAAATGCCTCAAAACAGTCCTGTAACCTTATTTTTGCATTTCTTCCATTTTCTCAACCTGTTGGGATTTCTTCTTGGGTGGGGAGTTAGAAAAAGGCCGAGGGAACCCTAAAAACATGGTTTTGGGCCTCGAATCAATCTTACTTTCCGGGACCAAATAATTTGATGCATGTTATCAAAATTACCCTGGGGGGTGAATTTTGGATAACAATTTGGCGACTCAGTGGGGTCATCTGCCTGCTGGATGAAGTTACCAGTTTCCTAAAGCATCCATTAGGCATGGAGTCATGAGTTGTAACTCTGCATCCGATCTGAATTTTGAAAACTCCTCTCGAGCCACTTGGAAACCCACTGAAATGGAGTCATTCTCACCAAAATGCCACTAAAATGAACTGTGCAAGAGCAAAACCAGCACCACAAAAACTATGTACAGAACTGAAAATCATACATGCTCCAAATGAAACATGTAGAGTGTGCACAAGCACTTCTTCTACTGAAAGCAAACCTACCTACTCTACTCTAACTGGAAGCAAAGGAAAGCTAAACAAACCTTGTAATTGGTTGTGAGAAATAACTTCCCTTTCTCAAAAGTGGCAGCCATGCAATTGATTTGGCATTGAACATGGTTGATTGGATGGATGCAAAATCAACAAGAAGCTGGTCCTCCACCCAAATCATCAAGGTATCAGCTGAAGGCAAATCCAATACCTCTTTTAGTTGTTCTACATTTGGATTGAAGAGGTATGATATTTGATCCTTGGTACTTTGTAGTTCACCCTCATGCTCAGAAGCAAGCATGACTAGTTGTGACTTCTCCTTTGGCTCCAATGAAGCCAAATACCTGATTGGGCAAGATCTGATCCGTTTGATATGCCCATAGCTCTAATTTTCAACTCCAAAAATGGAGTCTTCTTGTAGACCTTCTTGAATGGATGGTGTGGAAGCAAATGGTGAAATTCCTCTGTCCTTTCTCTTCCTCCAATGGAGAACATGAAAGATTAAAATTTTCCAATCTTGGTTCCAAAGAGCTGCTATAAGATGCAGGCTGCTACAAATGAATGTTCTCCTTCATGACAAGCAGACTCAAGTGTTTGGAATGTGGATGATGAAAGAGAGAATGGTGGAAACTCAACCGGCTCTTCTCCATCAAAACAGTCCTCCAAATCTGATAGATAAACTACCTCATGGCTATCCTGCTGCAAATGCTCCACTTCCTCCATGGTGTCTTCTTGATTTGTAACTTGACCACCATGGTTTCTTTCACCCTCCAACATTGAGTTTGAGAGATCAAACTCCTCTTCAGCACTAGAACTTGAGAGAGATGAAGTAGAAAGAAGAACTGAAGGTTCTCCTATAGCCTGCTTTGTGCTCAAAGCCCTTGGATCTGCAATTTTCTCCTCCACAACTAGAATGTGCTCCTCTTCTTTTGGATTTGGAGCAGCTTCTCCTTCCTCCAATGTTTGAAGACAATCTTTCTCTTGATTGAACTCTTCCTCCAGCATGAAGTTTTTCAAGTCAAACTCTTCAATCTGCTGCTCTAGAGGACAAGTTGGGACTACAAGATCTTCTTGAGCTTTCTTCCTTTATGGCTGATTGTGCAACTTGAATTGAATCAGCATTCCCTTCAAATAGAGTGCCAACATGGACACTACTTTATGAGCAAACTAACTGCTGATCTGCTTCTTCTTTTTTCTCTTCTTTTGCTGCCACAAAATCAGTCTTAACCACCATTTGTTCAACCTTAGCCTCTTCTATAGGTTTAACCATCAAGGGGATCTTTGTCATCCCAAATTTGGCAGCCCAAACCCTCAAGTTGTCTGTCATTTATTTTCTATTGGGCTCCTCTTCTTGCTGTCCTTCATGGCTGATTTTTGCAATTTCTTCTTCCCCACATGGAATTGGGAATGCAAGAGGAGGAATGGGTTGTAACTCAATTGATTTGGCAATTTTTTGTGGTGGTAGAGGAGGTGAAATATCTTTTTCTTTGGGGAGAGCGTATTTATTTTAGCTCTTGTGGAGGGGATGACTATTTGGAAGGAAAAAGGAAAGAAGAATTGAGGTGTGGTGGAAGACTGAGAGGTTGAGACATGGGATCAACATTTGGGACAGCAGATGGGGAATTCAGAATTTGCAATTCCAAATGAGATGATGCTACTTGAGTAATGGGAAGAGAAAACCAGATGATGGTGTACAACTTACCCATTGACAAGGTTGTTCAACAACAAGTGTATAGGCCTCTATTTTTGTTGTCCACTTTGTGCATGTTGGGGCAGCATCTTCATCATGAAGTCCAACTTCTCCGAGGGCTGAAGTGTCTTGGAAAAGGGCCTCCCATGGACAAAGAGTCCTGCAACCAACCCTGAAAGCTCTCATTTGAGTGTTGCTCTGGATCGCACCATCTTTACCTCCATCTTTTGGCTTTTCTCTAATAGACCAGCATCTTGCATCTGATTGTCTTCATTATATGCATACTCTTGCTCTTGGAAAGCTCTATAGCCAAACTGATTTTGGCATTGCTGCTCATATGGGTATGCATGCTGATTTTGAATTTGTTCAAAATGCTGATTTGGAGGATTTAAAAAACATGTTGGAGGTGGGAAACATTGCTGTTGTTGTTGAAAATGTGAATTCCATGATGGAAATGAAGTCATGATTGCACAACTTCATGGAATGGAAAAGAATGAAAGAGATGGAAAGAAATATGGATGAAATGGATGGAAAATGGGTCTGCAACTTTAGAAATGGATTGTTGATCAGATGGAGTCGCTAGATGTGTTTGCAAGTGCCTCCAAAGGCTGAAATCTTCACAGGAACACACCAACCTACAAAATATGAAGTGGAAGACCTCTAAGGTCCCACCGGGCGTGCCAAAACTATTAGGGAAAATCACAGCACCCCTGGATGTTGATCATATTTCTAGGTTGACCACTCTAGCATCCAGTGTGATTGCACAACATTGAATCCTTTCTCCAAGTGTGGGACTTGTAAAGATGAGAAAGGATTCTCTAGAGAAGGATGATTCCTCTCCCTAAACTTCCTGCCACAAGCTATTCCAGTGCAGGAAAGCTAATCTAATCCTAATCTAACCATGCCAAGGAGACAAAGAGAGAGAGAAAAGGGAAAAATAGATCCTACACTAAAACGGTGATACACGAGAGAAGGAAAATGTTACACATCTATCAAAGCGCCATGGGACAAGGAGAGGTGAGCAATGGGAAGGATGGACGGACACATCACAGGCCCAAGGATATATTTCACATGGAAAATGTCCCAAAACTCCATGAACACATCTCCAAACCTGCAATGAACATTCAAACATGCACAAATACCTGCAATGAAGAGAGGCACGAAGAAAACAAGTGAAAACGAGTAAGGATGGACAGATGCATCATGAAACACGTTTTTGTTGCTTCAAAAGTTTTCACAGAACATCATTTTAATGGTAAAAGGCAAAAATGCCATTATAGAGAAGGGGAGGAGGTTCGAACTCCATTTTCAACCCTGGAGAAGAAAAGAAGGGAGGGCGGAGTGAAAAGATGAACCCCTTTAGAAAGAAGCCCCTTTTTACAATTTATACGAAGAAAGAAAGAGGGAAGAGAGAGGAAATCTAAATCTACCCCAACCACTTCATTTAATTCATCTCATTATGGTGGTAGATGAGAACCCTGGCAAAAGTGACGAACTGTATTTGCATTAAAGCTGGTTGTTGAAACGTCATTTCTGGCCATTATCACGCGCCAAAGACATTTCCTTGATTTTATCTCTCCAAACTGAACCAAAATGCAATATTGACCCAAGAATTATGTAGAGAAACTCGCCATCTTTCCATTGATATAAAGAACATGAAAATCCAATCTCTGGATCGAAAGTTATGGCGATCTGAAGATTTAAGGCAAAAACAGGCCAAAATCGGATCGGCGGGAAAAAGTTTGAATTTCTTCCGCGCTCTGCCACTTGGATGACATGTGTTAGGCTCTTATTCATTCGTGGGTTCATCCTTTGAAAATTTCTGTCGGGCCCTTCCTTAATTTCTTGCCACTTGGACACGTGGCACTATTTTATTGGCTCGGGCCTGAGGGGCGCACTTTGTCCTTAAAAATTTGGCATTTTTCACTTTGGGAAAATTTTCTTACTTCTCCCCGCGCTCCACCACTTAAGTGCCACATGGCATGATTTCATTGGACGTGGGCCCTTCCTGACCATTCTCCTTTTGTTTGCCTTTGGAAAACTTTTCAAAATTTTCTCGTCGGGCCGATCAAGTGAAGACACGTGGCGAGATTTGATTCGTTGGCGGCTCTTTCAACTTTTTGCATCCTATGCATCCCTCGTGTACCTTTGGCCCAACTGTCCCCAAACTCGCACGGGAAAAATATCTCGAACCACCCCATTTGGACTTCCTTGTCCCTCTTTGCGGTGAAGACACGTGGCAAGATTCGATTGGCTCTCGGCTTTTCGCATCCCATGCGTCCTTTTGGCCCAACTGTCCGGAAAAAAGTCTCTTGCTTTGGCCGAATCGGCCGGCTCGCGTCCTCTGCGTTCCTTTGGCAGGATGTCCCAAACTATCTGGGACAAATATTTCTAAACCACCCGAAATGGTGACTTGCGCCAACCGCGATCTGCGTCCGTGCGTACTTTTGTCCCAGATGTCCCAAAGCGCACAAAATGAAGACTTAGACATTTTTCCCTTGCTTTGCCATTTCGGATTTTCACGTCCCAACGTCCCCCAACCTGTCCCATGAGCTTTGGACTAGGACTTAGCTGATTTTCTTCATTTTTCAGCCCCAAGCTTGGTACGACGAACCTCAGTTCAACCCGAACTAGTACAACCCGAGCCCTTCAGACCCGAAATGCCTCAAAACAGTCCTGCAACCTTATTTTTGAATTTTTCCATTTTCTCAACCTATTGGGATTTCTTCTTGGGTGGGAGAGTTAGAAAAATGCCGAGGGACCCGAAAAACATGATTTTGGGCCTCGAATCAATCTTACTTGCCCGGGACCGAATAATCGATGCATGTTATCAAAATTACCCGGGGGTGAATTTTGGAAAACAGGACCTAGAGAAGGCTAGTTCATGCTTCCTAATGTACTACTGCAACAAGCTACTCCATTGTAGGTAGAGCTAACCTATCCTAATTTAACCATTCCTAGGGGATAAGGAGAGAGAGAGGGTGAAAGAGAGCCTACACTAAGCGATGATACACCGAGAAAAGCAAGTGACTAATCATGAATCATTGCCTAAAGTGGAGAGAGGTGAGCAGAGAGAGGTTGGACAAGATTCACCACAGACTAAAAATAGATTTCACATAGAACAATACTTCAAGATGCATTAAGAACATCTCCCTAACCCGTAATAAACACTAGAGTATGCACAATATACCTGTAGAAATGAGAGGTAAGAAGAGATAACAAATAAGAAAGCATGGACAAAAGCATCACAAAATATATTTTATTTCTCCAAAATTTACACGGTGCATCATTAGTGGGAAAGAGGCAAGAAAATGTGATTACAAAGCCATGAGAAGAGGCTTAGACTCCACATTCTACCCTACGAGAAGAAAGAGAGAAGGGCAAAGGGAAAAAATGACCAACCCTTTGAAAATGCCCCTCTTTTACAATATATAGAAGAATGAGAAAGAAGGAGAAAGAGGAGAATTTGAACCCTGCTCTCAAAGCCCAACCACCAACCATCGGTGCCCCCTTGCGAATCCACACATGTAATCTATCAAGTCTACCGAGTCCATGTCGGTTTGGCGTGTTGAGGAAGGGAGAACGGTGGATCGAAATAAAATTTGATTTGGTGATGAAGCAATCAGATTCTTCATTAATGGCATAAAAGATGTTTTGCTATTTTTACCTACCTAATCTTCTCAAAATTCTAGTTTCAGGTTTCCATGGTGTAGATGAGGTCAAGACCTTTCCAAAATTCTTATGTTTCCCAAATCTAAGTTATTAGTTAAACATTATGGTTGTCTGAAGATTAGGATCGCGATTGCACAATGTTTAAAAGGGGTTGTCTGCACTGAGGTCCATGCGGAAGCCTCACGCATCTTGAAGATTCACTCGGAGTTTCCTTTCTCTTTTGAAATTCTACTAGATTGACACGTGGTGGCTTCTATAGGCTCCTCGAGTTTCCCTTGTATTTCTCCCAAGTCCTTCTCGTTGGCGGAGACACTTGTGCCTAACCCGAGACGCATGGAGGCTTAACACTTGTTTTGAAACTACCCCCATTTTTGCCTTTCAAGTTGTGTGGCTGATACATGTGGAGGCTTTCGTGGGATTTTGGACTATTCATTAGGTGACCTTACCTTTTGAGCTCTAACCACATGGTGGGATGGCCCTTATTTAGGAACTACCTTTCACACCACGCCTTTGAATTTGTACCGACACGACACGTGGCACCGTCTTCTATCTTTGTCTCATTTTGACTATTCAACCCCCGAATCTATGGCCTTTTAGACTGGGACACGTGGAAGCTTGGCGCTTGTTTAAGATATCCACTTTAGATTCTATTCTTTGAGTTACACCATTGAGACATGTGTGGGTTTTCATTAATACTCTTATACTTAACTAATTTGTTCATGCTCTTTCCTCCTTTTTGATCCGGGACACATGGAGGTTCAAAGCGCTTGTTTGGAAACACTATTTAGGCATGACCTTTGGAGGTGTTCCTATCAAATAGGTGGAGGCTTCCGCCTAACTTGAGACATTTTAACTACCGATGAGACTCCCTTCCGTTCATGGACGTGTGGCGGGATGGCACACATTTGGAAACCACCTTTAGATTTATCCTTTAAAGGAGCATCAATGAGGCACGTCGAGTTGTCCGTTGGCCTAAAATTTGTAAACTTTCAGATCTATCTCTATTCCAACCTAGGGCACGTGGAATGTTGTCACTCATTTGGAGTTCCCACTTTGGGTGCATCTTTTGGAATTACCTTCACCTGAACCTTCTAATTTTCTTGTGCGAGGGTTGTGTTTGAACAAATTTTTTAGGGGGGAAAATTTGGGATAGCAACTTGGCTACTCACGGAGACATCTCCCTACTAGATGAAGAGACTAGTAGCCTTGTTACATCCATTGGGCATGGAGTCAGAAATAATAGCATCGTAATGACCCTTTTCTTGAAATGGACTCCCCGACTACTTGCACTTGATGACCCTGAGTTTTCCTTACTATCTATACTCTCAATTTCATAAGAAAATATTTGAAATGGGGCTTCTGAGAGTAGAAAATTATATAACCTGGGACTTCACCTATTCCTAAGATGGACTGTAGGCATACTGAACTACACCGTGATATAACCTCAGAGAAAAAAAACACAAAAACATGCACTATGTATAAAGATCAAATCATACATGCCTCAAATGAGACATGTAGAGTATGCAAAGCACTTCTTCTCCTAAAATAAAAATCTACTCCTACTCCTACACTAATCCTAACAAAGAAAATATTAAACAAATCTTGCCACAGGAAGGGAGAAATAACTTCCCTTTCTCAAAAAATGTGGCCATATATATGATTTGGCACTAAACATGGTTGTTATAATGAGTAAGAAACCGACATGAGGCCGATCTTCCACGCATATCATCAAGGTGTCAATTGGAAATAAGAAAAATGCCACTTTTATTTAATCTTCATTTGGATTGAAGAGGCATTGTAGCTAATCCTTGGTACTTTGGAGCTCATCCTCATGCTTTGAAATGAGCATGACCGGTGGTAACTATGTTGGCTCTAATGAAGCCAAGTACCTTATTGGGCATGGTCTGGTCCTTTGAATGTGCCCATTGCTATGAAATCTAACTTTAAGAGCAGAGTCTTCCTGCAGACCTTCTTTGATGAACATTGCGAGAGAGATTATGACATCCTCTTGCTCCTTCCTTCCTACTCCCTCAAAAAACATGGAAGATCATGTTCTTCCAACCTTGGTTTTAGAGAGCTATTATGAACTATAGGTTGTTGCACTTAGATGTTCTTCTTCATTGAAGTAGGCTCATATGCTTGGAAGGTGGATGATGGAGTAGAAAATGACATGATCTCCTAAGGATCCACTCCATCAAAGAAATCCTCCAAGTCCGATAAGCGATCTACCTCCTCCATGGAGTCCTCCAAATCTGAAACTAGCTCACCATGGTTCCCTTCTTCTTTAAACATGAAGTTTGATAGCTCAAACTCCTCTTTAACATAAGAGCTTGAAGGGAATGAAGTGGGAGGAATAATGAAGGTTCTTTTGTGTCTGTTGCGCACTTGGAGCCTCTGAAACTATATGTTCCTCCTCCATCATGGGTTAATCAATTAAATCAGGCCCTTGAAATGAAAACAAAAAATATTCAATGATGCTTTCTTCATTAAATGACCTCAACTCTGATTTGATCTCTCCCTACGTCTCTTCTTCAATGGGAATTAGAGCTGGTTGTTTCTCCTCCTTAACTTGTTGTGCAACTTGGATCAGATCATTATTCTCTTTATACCAAGTGTCATTATGGACACTGCATTTAGAGCAAACAGATTGCAGATCTTCTTCTTCCGGTCCTTGTTCTTCTTCTGCTACAAACTCAGCCTCAACCACCACTTTGGCTCTTCAATCTTGACTTCTTATGTTGGCTTAACCATCAAGGGGATCTATGTAAACCCAAATTTGGTAGCCCAACTCTTCATATTATCTTTCATTTCTTCTATGTTGTTCTGCTCCACTTGCTATTCTCCTTAACTAGATTCTTGAGTATCTTCTCGACATGGAGTTGGGAAAATAAGTGGAGTGGTAGGTTGGGGTTCAACCAATTTTACTATTGTTTGTGGTGGTGAGGAGGTGTAACTTCTTATTTGTTTATAGGGAATGACTGATTGGGAAGGGAAAAGGGTAGAAGAATCGAAATGAGATGGAAGACTAGGAGATGGAAAAGGAAATCAAAACTTGGGGTAGAATATGGGAGCTAGACTCATGACATTACTATGATGATACTGATTGAGGAAAAGGAAAAGAAACGCTAAGAGGAGGTGGACTTACCCGTTGAAAAAGTTGTGTTTTGACCAACTCATAAGCCTCAATCTCTTCAATACATCGTGTAAGTTGAGGCAACATCTTAACCATGAAGTCAATCTTCTCCTGTGGGCTATAGTGTCTTGGAAAAGGGCTGACCCATGGAAAAGGTTCCCTTCAACCAATCGTGAATGCCTTCATCTATGTTGTGGCCCTTGAATCTTCTCCAGCATATCAGCACTTTGCATGGATTTGTCACCATTATATGTGTCCCCTTATTCTTGATAAGCTTCATAGCCAAACTAGTTTTGCCACTACTCATATGGGTAAGCATAATGGTTTTGGATTTGATCATACTATTGATACGGAGGAGTTTGAAAATACATTGGAGGTTGGATGCACTACACTGTAGGTGTGAATTTCATGAAGGGAATGAAGTCATGATTTCACAATTTCATGAATGGTGGAAAATGAAAGATGTGGAAAGAAAGATGAATGAAGATGTGTAGGAATGAATGGAAGAGGTCCAAAACTTGGAGAATGGGTTGTTAACTAGATGGAGTCACCGGATATGCTTGCGTGTGCCTCAAAAGGATGAATCTTAATAGGAACACACCAACCTGCTAAGATAAAGTGGTAAGGTGCTTCAGACCGGTCCCATCACCATGCCAAAACTATTAGTGTGGTCACATAGTGGTTTATGATTTATTTTTATAATGAGACACCTTGGAAAGATGAGAGATATAACCTAAGTGTCCCACCTAACATGTCAAAATTGTTAGTGCAAAATCAAAAAACCCCTGAATTGCACGGGATCCGAGATGGGGCATTTGGTGTGATTGCATAACATTGACCATCTCTCCAGATTTGGGACTTGGAAAATTGAGATGGAACTCTAGAAAAGGTTGGTTCCTACTTTATAATCTACCTACCAAAAGCTACTACAGTACAGGTAGATCTAACCTATCTAAATCTTACCATTCCAAGGAGACAGGGAGATAGAGAGGGTGAAAGAGAGCCTACACTAAGTGGTGATACACTAGAAAAGGAAGTGACTGATCATGGATCTAACTGCCTGAAGTTAAGAGAGGTGAGAAGAGGAGAGGGTGGACAAGATTCACCACGGACTAGAGATATATTTCACACAAAACACCACTTAAAAACCCATTAAGCACAACTCTCAGAACTTGCAATAAACATTAGAGTATGCACAATATACCCTATAATGATGAGAGGTAAGAAGAGACAAGAAATAAGAAAGGATGGACAAAAGCATCATGAAACATATTTTATTTCTCCAAAAGTTACACAAGTACATCATCGGTGTGCAAGAGGCAAGAAAATTCCATTACAGAGCCATCAAAAGAGGCTTAGAGTCCACATTCTATTCTAGAGAAGAAAGAGAGAGGAGCGAGAAGACAAAAAGTGACCAACCCTTTTAAAATTCCCCTCTTTTAAAATATATAGAAGAATGAGAGAGAAAGAGAGAGCAAAATTTGAACTCTATTCTAACCACCGCCATTGTGATGCATTTCATCCTACTTTGAAAGCCCAACAACCAACCATCAATGCCCCCTTGTGAATCCACCCACAATATATCAAGTCCTCCACTCTATGTTAGTTTGGCGCGTTGAGGAAGGGAGAATGACAGATAAAAATAAAATATGATCTTGTGTTGAAGAAATCAGATTCTTCATTAATGGCATAAAAGATATTTTGCTATTTTTACCAGCCTAATATTCTCAAAATTCAGGTTTTATGTTTTTGTAGTGTAGACGAGGTTGATTCCTTTTCGAAAGTCTTCTCTTTCCCAAATCCGAGTTCTCAGTCAAAAGTTATGGTTTTTCTAAGATTAGGATCACAGTGCTAAATGTTTAAAAGGGACTATACGTACTAGGTCCACGTGGTAGCCTCACGCATCTTGAAGATTCACCCCTTTCCTTTCACTTTTGAAATTGTGCCATATTGACACGTGGCAGCTTCCATGGGCTCCTTATTTTCATTTGTATTTTTGTTGAGTCTTTCTCGTTAGCAGAGACACTTTGCCGAGTAGAGACATGTGTAGCCTTAGCACTTATTTGGAAACTATCCACCATTTTTACCTTTGAAGTTACATGGTTGATACACGTCGAGGCATCCACGAGATTTTGGAATATTCAACGGGTGATCTTACATTTTTGGACTCGACCACATGGAAGGATGACACTCATTTAGGAACTACATTTCAGGTCGT